>JAYRBT010000001.1:5721944-5741695 GCA_036023395.1 Myiotriccus ornatus
GTTTTGTCCGGAAATCTACTTGGACAAAACCATTCACAGCCCCAGGGACGGGCTGGTGGGCAAAACCACGACAGTAGTAGGTTTGATTTCTGAGACCTGTGACTAAAATTGCTTTATATTAGATCATCAAACTAAGTAAACCGGAAGCCTTTAATGATGACCAGTGAAAAATGGTTACCACAGAAGTGTAAATTTTACTAAAAGCCCTTGTGTTCCACACAGGATTTTGTGGCCAAGTTAACAGTAAGTGCGTAAGTTGTCCTGATTTCTTTGTACTGCTTTTCCTTAGCAGAAGCACAGAAGCAGGTTTGGAACTAATTTGTCCTTTTTAAGTCTTTCAGTATTTTAATGAGGTTGCTTTTTGTGAATTAACAAGGACACAGACCAGATCTATGAGAAAAATACTTTTATTTGTTGGACATGAATTAAAGATACCGTACTCTAATACTACATAGCCTTTTTCTGGCTTTATATTGTGAAAATGACAGAGCTCAAATTACTGCTTTATTTTAAATGTAATGCTAATATTTTCAGTCAATTATATTTGGCATGACTTTATGTGGAGGAGGCAGCACACTTGGTTGTTAGTAGAAAGAATGCAAGTTTTGTTCAGTTTTTGGGCATTTGAATGTCTCATGTAATCTCTATTTGTGAAAAGTGACATGATACCAAAAAAAAATGTCATTAATTGTGTATACAACAGGATTTCAACTAAATTGTTTCATGAATTAATGCATGTAGCAGAGGATAAACCTAACAATGGCATTAATTTTAGTGCCTTAAAAATTCCCCAACTGCATTACTATAAGCTTCCTGAAAAAGCATTTTTAGTAACATCACTAATTGTCACTAAATGGTGACAATATTTCAGGAAAGCGATGAAAAGCAATTCCCTCTCTATCACCTTCCAGAATAGAATATCTCTTTCATTTATTCATGGAACTTGATAATAAGAAGAAATAGCCTTCTTGGATTTTGTAGCTTCTGTTAGTATCTTACTAATGTGTGATCACTGTGATCCCACGTCCTTCACCAGTTTGTTAGTCTCTTGTTCTGCCTTAAAGTTCTATCCTAATTGGGTATCTTCCTTCTACTGACATTTCCCTCTGTTAAATTACCTACAGGTATGTCATGAGGGGAATATAAATACACTGACAGACAGGGGTTATTTGATAAATGGGCACTTTGGAACATATGTCTTCAGGAGTACATTATTCTACTCAAATCACTGAGATGAAATATGGCTTGGGCATGAGGTTATCCAAATATCCTAAAGCTACAGGGACTTCTATTATGCTTCCACACAAGACAAATATTAAATTCAGTTCTCATCCACCTGTAGCCTGCACTGCATTTTTTAATATGTGTGTATAATGTTCATATTCAGGCACTTGTACAAAGATTAATTCGTGCTTGTGCTTTTACTTTGTTAGGAACTGTCTGAAACATACATCTGATTTTAAAATACGGTATTGCCTGACCTAACAATTATGTATTTTTCTATAAGTTTTCAAAGTTTTACTACTAAAAAAAAAAAATCCTATGATAACCTCTAATAGAGACTACAGACTGTGTAAAAATATGCCTATATATTTTGTTCCAGCTTTATGCTGGAACGCTTCTTTATGTTCATTAGTATCAAATAAGCTAGTCTTTTTATTTTCTTAAATAATATCACTAGAAGGCTTAAAGGTGTAAGAAGGGAAACAAAGGCAAGCCAAAATGCAGAGACACTTCGAACTGATGCTGTGCTTGCACAAGTCCTATTTCTCACAGATGTGTTTGAAATCAGAGAAGTTAAAACAAGGCTGAGCTTATCTTTCTGTGTCTTCTCCAATTTATACTTGCCATTCTGGCATTTAAAGTTCATTACCTCATGAATTATGTTTGTATTACGTTACCTGGGTCCCATTTTTAATCACTTCAGCAATGTCTGGCTACCTTTTTGAATGTTAGGACTATGATTTGGTGGAAGTAGTGAGTGTAGCTCGCACTTCTGGAGTCATAAGTTTTTTCTATCAAGGCACCTTAGTTTTGCTTTACTGAGATAATAATGGAGCTTTCTCTTGCTAAAAAATAGTATTTGCTGCATGAAGGATACTGTGTAAACACAGAATAAATTCTTGAAGGGAAGAAGGAGTGTAATTTCATGTAATTTCTACATATGCCTTTTCAGTTAAATTTACTTGGGTGTTTAAAGAGTTTTTGTTCAAATGTATAGTTTTATCAATTACACAAATACATTTTACAGTAAAATTTGAGCTATTTTATGCTGCTGGTGGCCATGGAGCCTTTTTTTCTGATTGAAAGTGACAGATGATTACCAGAACATATGTTTTATGTGAGTCCTTGCAAGTTGTATGATTAGTAGTGCAAGTATGTGAACATGAAGATGTGAGATACTACGACTAGGGCCAGAAGCTGTTTGCAGCTTCTATTATCAGCTGTTTATTCCTTGATGTTAAAAATGATTCCACTGCTAGACAGCTCAGGCTATGGCTCAGAAGCATCTCTTCACTTGAAATTAGTTAATATTTTCAAAGTAAGTACAAATACTTAGAAAGTCAGATGAAATGTGTATTAACTAACAAGGATTCCTAACTGTTCTTCAAAGAAGTAAGTGTTTTATATGTGTCAGCAAACTGGCTCTCTTCCTTATCTGTTCTGCAGCTTCTGGTCCTGAAGTAACAAGCCAAACACGTTTGGTTCCCTGTGGTAAAAGTTGCTTAAACTGAATGCACAGAAAATTGGAATTTAATAGTTTCGAGTCTCTAACAAAAAAGGGGGTTTTCTGCATTATCTACATTTCAGTTCCTGGTAACCATGCAAGAATTACTCCGAAAAGCCCTTGAGCTTTTGTAGCAAAAGCTGTGTGCATTCCATTAATACACAAGCACACGAAATACTTTAGCACTTGTCTAGAAAATAATCCCTTAAACTATTAAACCCAGAGAACTGTTCACGCTCCTCTTTACCCAGAAGTCCTATGAAGAGGATTTACAATTTTGGAATGAAGAGGTCTTTAAGCTACTCTAAATTGGGCCAAAATATTAAACATGCAACATAAACAGAAAAAACTGTGCAGTATGTTCAGAGGGGGAAAACTTCCAGCAAGTTCAATTTTTTTTTTTATAATTCTATGAAGCAAAAAGCCAGAGATGAAGCTTAAGAGTTAGACTGTTGCCTGTGGTACAAATATTGGTTATTTCAGGATGTAATTTGTGATTACAGATAAAAGTCTATGCCAAAACAGGCCTTGTAATAGAAAACTGAGGAAAAGATTGCAGATTGGAGAGTGCAATACTTTGAAGTATGGGTTGAGTCAGCACTTGGCTTATTCCTTTACTTCAAACTTTCTCTGCAGTGAAGAACTAATCTGTTGGTGTTTGACGTTACAGCTAAAACTGCTTCCCTGGAAACTTATGGGGACAGCTGATAAATATTTTACCTCTTTTATTTTCTCCTCTTACTCAAAAAAGGCAACAAACAAACCCTTCTTACCCTCATTTTGTAGGGGAAATTTGCTTTGTGTGAATTTCTTAAGGAAAGTTCCTTTAAAGTAGTATGTGTGTGTGTGATCATTGAGTTTTTCCCAAAAGCAGAAATTAACCTGTTTTATTTGCTTTCCTAGGCCAGTGGTACTTGGTGTAGGGCTGACTGCCTGAGGCAGGTAGGGTCACAGTTGCCAGGCAGGTGTACCTGCAGCTGATTGTGGTTTGTTTCCTTATAAGTAGTTGCCAGCCCAACTAACTAATTCACCCTGCATAATTTGAAATAGGATCCTTAGCATCGTTTTAATGGAGCTCTTTGTCAGTGTAGTAATACCAAGCAAACAGGGAGAGACTGGGTTATAATTAAATAAATATCTTTTTTTCTTTGTCATTTGAACACAATGTCATAGGTTTAATGAATTGAGACCTTATACTTTAAATCCATTTCAGAACATCAAATTCCTGTAAGGACAAAAAGTCTCTGTGCATTATTATAATGTAGAACAGATGACCTTCTAATTTTCATTGTTTATAGCATAAGGTAGGATTGGTCTGTATATCTGCCACTGAAGGACATAAATAATACTGTTGCCATTTACCCTGTATTCAGTTATCTCCTGGGAGAAGGAAACAGGAGGAGAAATTAAAGAGCGTTCACAAGCACATACAACTGATCCTGAGTGTGGTTTAAACATGTAACAGTGGAGTAAAATTTGTAGATTAAAGCCTCAGGTAAAATGTACTGTACTGACTCAGTAGAAAAGTGTGTTTATAAATTCCCCTCATTGGGATCAGTCTTCCCTTCCTTCTGTGGTATGATGATGGAGAGAGGCCAAATGTAAATACAGCAGGAATCTGGCAACATGGCAGGTAAATCAGGGCTGCCTTTATCTCTGGAGCATGTCATGGCATTCAGAGGTGTTCCCACAATGAGTAATCTGCAGGCTTGATGTCTGTGTCTAGACACAATTAGAATGAAAGAGGGAAGGAAATAGCTTACAGCACATCTGCTAATGCATGACACATTCTGTTTGGAGGTCAAGATAATTTACAGAGCAGTTGGATTATAGATGTAGCATCTTTGATGAGCAGGGGTCTCTGTTCTATGCCAGGTGCTCACACACACTCTCCTGTGGCAGCAGCATGAGGAAAAGCACCTTGAGTGACCAAAAGTGTTAAAGAAGCAGCACATGGCACCAGCAGGTATGTTGCTGCTGACCAAACTTCCAGACTCCCTAAAAGGTCACTCACCAAAACCTTCTTTGAAGGCCATGTCTTATTGCATTCCTTTTTTTTTCCCAGAGCAGGATCCCCAGCTCTAGTATTGAATTCCTGACAGGCTTCTGCCTCCTTAAATCTATATAACTTTTCCTGAACTTCATATAATCCCCTGTGCTCCAGCAGAAAAAAAACCAACCTTGATGTGACCGAATTCCCAAGTCAGCTTCTGCAGTGTGTACAGCTGGGAAGGTGCAGGAGGAGGTTGGTCCAGGGAAGGTCACGGTGTTCTCTCTGCCTTATGTTGTGTCAGTAGCTCCCATTCCAGGTTTCTTCATTACTGTCACAGGTAAATTTCTTCCCTGTTGTGGGAAGCAACACTAAAATGCACGGAATCCAGAAAACATGCAGCCATTTAAGAGTGCTAACACTTGAATGCCTGACAGGTACACTTCCAATAGAAAGGGTGTCACCTGCCATGGCTTGGTGCTCAACATCAACCCAAGAGGGTTTTCCTCTTGGAGTTATTGACACCTTTTTTTTATTTTCTTTTTCTTTTTTTTTCTTTTTTTCCTGAGACAGGGCAAAAGAAAGTGACTCTTCCATCTAGTCCCATTCCAGCATACAACTTGAGGTTTTCATGTTGTTTGTCCCTGTCTAAAGCAAGCTGGTGAGGGATTTTAGGCCAGATCCCTCCTGCCCCACCTGTTTATGGAGTCAGTGCTGTTCTTCAATTAGTTTCATAGGTGCTTGTTATGGAAATATATAAATTCCGTGAAATAAGTTTGGTGTGATTTTGGTTTGGGTTTTTTTTTGTGTGGTTTTTTTTTTTCTGAAAAGGTAAAATTTAATTCCTCAAAAACTGTCAAAGCCTTTGACTAGTTTTCAGAAAAGTGTCTGAGCTGTTTTCGCCCACTTGTATTATTCAGTCTCCTGACTCAAATCTGACTACGTTTGCTCCAATTACTAATTTAATTCACAATAACAAGAGCTGAAGTTTTATATAATTTAAGTGGACTAAGGTGACTTTGACAGGTAAGAATTCGCTCACTGAAGCTTAGTACAATATGATAGTGATAAACTTTAATTTTGTTGAATGTATAAATTTAAAAACAAATCAAAGCTGAACCAGGACTGTATGTCCTGGAGCTCCAGGTCTTGTGGTGCAAGGAGGGCCAGCAGCAGTGGCTCCACTGGGATGGGGCTGCCCTGAGCTGTGCTTGTTCTATGGATCCTGAGCCCCCACAGGCAAACACCCATGAGGCGAGAACACTCAAGGCCCTTGTACCTGGGGAATTAAATGCTGGTGTTGACTTAACTGGAGGTTTGGGAGTGAGCACTTCCACAAATGTAGTTTCTGTGACTGTACAGCCTGTCATGCTGTGACATTGCCTTATGCAGCATGATTGTCTTTAAATCTGAAATAATGGAACTTGCTTTATCGTTCGAGGTCTGAGGTCAATGTATAAATAGCCTGTACTGCTGTATAGGCAGTATAAATATATACATTTATGTAGACAGTGTATAAACTTACAAATAACCTATACCATTAGACACCTTAGGTCAGCCCATTACTTTAAACAAGGGGAAAAAAAAGATGAAAATAAACATAATCTGGTACTTGAAACGAAGATTTAAATATATCACCTACCAGCTCTGTGTTGCTACTTTACTTGTGTAGCTGAGACAGACACTGTGGTCCTTGTCAACAGAAATACCTTCTCAAACACATACAATCTCATTTTCCTTGGGGAAATTTGTCCTGGTAGTTATTGTCTAAACAGCAGAGTTTTGGGCTGTCTGTGAATGACAAGGCTGAGCACCTGGAAAGGTGCAATAACAACAATATTGTGTTTGTTCCTCCTCGAATGTGGTTTAGATTGTAATCCCACATCAATCAGTGTATGACTTCAGCTCTGGCAGCAGTGGTCTTGCTGCTTTGGGGTCATCAACCAGCAGGCCCAGGGATTCTCCTTCAGTGATGGTGATAACATCAATGTATTCCACTTGATTTTCTGCCTCCTGACCTCCAAAGATGGCAGAGCTGGCACACAGAATTTTTATTTTTTTTTTGCGGTGGGAAAGAGGCAGAGGGAAGTGTCAAATATTGGAGTTTAAAATGAAAAGAGGGAAGTAGGAAATTATTGGATGCATTTTAATCCAGTTATTAGATCAACACCTGAAACAGAAATTTAAGAGCTAGGAAAAAAAAAGAAAAAGAAAAAAAAGGTAGAGGATAATAAATCTGAGTGAAAAGTTTGGTTTTTTCAGAGAAAAAGTTAGAAATTTTTTAATGCTCCGAAACTGTGAAGAAAGAGTAGTCTGACTCTGCACACAGGGGCATGAATGAAGAGCAGAACATATTGCAGTTTCAAATGTCTCAGTGTCGTTGGTTTCATGGTCTCAATCTTATTTTCAAAGCAGTTTTTGTGTGCACCTCTTAGAGGTGAATTACAGCAAACCTACTCCTTAATTGAGTCAGTTAAAAATAACAAATGTGTCTTAACTGTGTCACCATCTCGGGCATTTAATTACCCTGATGATTCAATTAGGTCTGTTCTCTAAACAGCATCAGTTGACAGTAGGGCTGACACTGACAAGTGACATTTTATTCATTTTTTTTGTCCTATAATTTGTCAGCATTTATTCAGATCATTCTGCATATATCTCTTGACAATAGAGACTTTGAATTTTAATTTAGGGTCACCTTGAGGCTGTAATGAAGGCAAAGCATTGTAAATAACACATTGGATGCCCTCAAACTCAAGAGAAGAACTAAAGTTTCATCAAACAAAATTCTTACAAGAAGGTGATGAAAACATAGGGAAGCAACAGTGGCCTTTGTGAAATGCAAAATGGACTGGCTGGCATCAGATATACAACATCTCTAGAGGGAAAACCTGCTCTTATCGAGGGAGGTAAACTATGCAAGGACAATAAACAAACACACTGATCAAATGGGATCTGAACGTGCTAGTCAATTATGAGGCATTCATAACATTAAGAAGGTAAATACTAAAATAAAAAAATTGTGGGGAGAGAACTTTTGGCTGTCTCACTGGAAAGTTACAGTGCTGGATAATCTATGATGATCTGTGTGGCTAATTATTTTGTGAGTAATATTTTAGAAACTAAATGAAATCTTGGGACGGTAGCTTTTTTTTTTTTTTTCCATTAAGCGAATGTGCCATTACTTCAGCTTTTACAGTGATTTAGTATGGTGTAGAGGTTATAGTATTCTAAAGTATTCCTCAACCAGAACAGCTAGATGAACTGCATTACTGAAAATACAACCCACCACTGCGTTTTCAAACTGAAAAATACCCATCACAAACTATGTATTTCTTGGCATCAGACAGAGTGGATATCTCAGAGAAAATTTCCTTGCTGGGGCTGATCCTAGAAACAAAACAATGTCTTTGATGCTTTTTTTGGTTTTTTATTTTTCAGATTTTTTCCCAAGATTGGTTCTGCTCTGTCATGCTGTTAAAGAAAGTTGCAGGAGGTGTCTGAGATGCAGAGGTAATATTCTTTCCTGTTAACAGTTAAAACTATGCTTAAAATATGAAGGAGGTAATAAAATAAGATTCTAATGTATATTATTTTGTTTGGTAGAATAAGATGACTTTATTACAGTATATATATACAGTTTTCTGCATATATGTTATGCTTTATTTGGAGTACCTTTCTATTATTAAACTTAATAGTTCACCTGTCATATTGGCCATGTTTCTAGGATGATAAGTTCCTGAAATCTTCTATTAAACCCCCTAATAATTTGGCAGCTGTAGGCCTTCTGAAGAGAGCCTATAAGGAAGCCAGAGAGGTGACTCTTCATCAGGAACTGTTGTGATAAGACAAGGAGCAATGGGTTTAAACTGAAAGAGGGGAAATTTAGTTTAGATACACAGAAGAAATTCTTTACTGTGAGGGTGTTGAGGCACTGGAACAGGTTTCCCAGAGAGATTGTGAATGCCTGATTCCTGGAAGAGTTCAAAGCCAGGCTGGACAGGGCTCAGAGCAACCTGATCTGGTGGAAGGTGTCCCTGCCCATGTCAGGGGGGTTAGAACAAGATGATCTTTAATGTCTCTTCCAACCCAATCTATTCTACACTAAGAGGGCCAAGATGTTCTTTTGAGAACATTCAGATTTGGTGTCGTTTGCTAGCAGGGCTGCTTCTGGGAAGGGGCTCCTGGAGTATGTGCAACACAATCTGTGGGTACACAAGGAGTACTGACATGAATAATTCCCATTTGATGTTAGTGAGGCACAATTTCAGGCCGTGGCTCAGCTGGCAGGCTGTTTCACTGGACATTGCCCACACCTTTCCTCCATTCTGCAGCTATTTAAGGAAAATGGAACGAAGACGAATGGGAGAAAAGAAAGAAGTTATTTCCTTTACATGAGGTCTGATCCAATTTTGCATGAAAATATTAGCGTGAGCTTTCTGGAGGATTCAGTGAGAACTACAGTCAAGGGCAACTTGTGAACTAGTCTATGAAGACCTAAGAATCTTTTAGGGATAGCCTTGGATATAGTGGAAGAATGCACAAACATAATGACATAAATACTTGGAAGTGGCTGTTATGTTCTCATGAAATGGGGCAGAGAGGTAATGTAAGAAAAAAAATACAAGTAGGCCAAATGATGTCCTGGTATAAGTAAGTTACAGGTCCGCTAGCTTTCCTTGCTTTGTACCATTCTGAAGTTTGCCCTTTGGAGCTGTGGTTTATCTAAAGAGTAAACAATCCAAACCCTTAAGTTCTCTCTGGTGGTAAAATGAAACACTAAAATTATGTTACGTATTGCAATTTTCTCCTGCTTTCAGTGGCTGTCTTCTCCGAAGAATTCTCTAGGTAAGATGAATTCTTCCCTTTTTTTTTCCCAAGTAATTGCAGTAATACATGCAAATCTGTCCAGGACTTGCAGCAAAGAGTGAAGTCTGCTGTTCAAGCAGCTGCTTCGTCCTGGCTGGGGACAAGTTTTGCTCTACAAGAGAGGATAATTGTAGCCAGTACAGTGGCTGCATTTGCTTTTTAACGGGGCAAGCATTTGTATATGGGGCTCAGCCACGTGTTAGCCCCTAATGCAGGCAACATGTGTTCATAATGCAGTATATGTTTGCACAACAATCTCACTACTTGCCAGTAAGAGACGAGACTGAACGGAAGTGTTTGTCACTAAATTTCACAATGGCAGTTTTTTGAAGCTTCCATCTCTGGAGCGAGTGTGGCTGGGCTAGATCCTGCTTGGGTTTCACTCATGCAACTTGAAGGTTTTCCCCTTTGGACCTCTGAATATTTAATTATTTGAACACATGAAGCAATGGAGACAGGTCTTGCTGAGTTTGTAGGAAGGACACTCTACAATGTGATGAGAGATTCCGTTTCCCATCTCTGCTCTCAGTCGGGCATAGATCTAAACCCTGAGTACCTGTGCTTTGTGGGGAGCTCTTTAAAATATCTTAAACAGGTTCTTTAGCTTTCTTTTTCTCTCAGTCTATGTAACAAACCTCCATTTAAATTGCTTCCCCTGCAGAGTCAGAAACAGTTTTATCTTCTTTTGTTCCCCGTTCCTCAGCTCCCCAGGGTAAAAAAAAAAAAAAAAGAGAATATTGCAAAAAACAATGACAGTTACCTCTTCTACTTCATAAAATAGGTACAAGATGAAGTTGTAATATCAGAAAAATACTGTTATTAAATAGCTGGGACTAGAAAGTGAGCTTTAATTTTTCAGCCTTGTGTTCAGAGTATTTCCATGTTCATTTTAATTCTCTGCAATTCCAGGAGAAAAGAGTTTTGTGCTGAAATCAATTTTTCTTCCTCTTTTTTTTCTGTTTTCACTTGCTCATAAATTCCTCAGTGGACAGAAGGGTTTGGATGTGTAAAGGAATATTCTGTCTTCATCAAATTCAGTGCATAGTTTCTATGACCTCTTCTGTGTGCTTTTCATGGTAACTTTTCATGAGCAAATCATAAACCCTGAATTTACTGGAGTATAAAATCCTCTTTCTTTCCTTGGTCATCTCTTAGCTCCAATATAATAGGAACAAAGGAAAATACTGTTTTTATCAGCTTTAAATGGTACTGACGCAGCATGTATCTGCCCTGTGAAACTTCCACTGAAGAAAATTGCTGTGGAATAGTTTATAGGTCCAAGGAACAAATAGCAGCAAATGCATATAGGGTGCTGTGACATGCGTCTCTGTGCTTAGCATAAAACTGAGCACAGTTAAAAAATAAATTGTTGATCTGAAAGGAAACAAGTCAAACTCAGTCCTGGTTTGCTGCATGCTTGCACTACTGCAAGTGAGGGGAGTATTTATTTGAATGTCAGCTGGGATTTCTGTGGTCTTTTGAAAGGTCTGCAGGGTGAACATTACCACCTAGTGGCTGACAATAGTGCAGAGGAGATAAGAGTTTCACGCTACCTGTAGGCCAGGTATTTGCCTTTAAAGGTCTGCCCACCGTTATGTGGAAGTTTAAATGTCTGAAAACAGAGACCTGTTGGGTTTCTGTTCAGCTTAGTGCCCAAGTATTGCATCATGCTTGGTAAATACCTTCAGCTTGAAAACACAGAACAAAGGAAGTGTAAACTTGCAGCTGTGATCAGAAATCCATCTGCCTCAAATTTACTACAGTAGCAAAACTGCTATTGTCCAGCAGATGTGTTGTGCTGCTGAACAGGCTCTGCACTGGAGGTGAAAGAGCTGCAACCAGTGCTCTGCCTGGTGAGAACAGACAACACCTCTGCTGAGGGGCTGGCTGAGCTTCCCTGCTTAGAGAAATACTGCAGCAGAATTTGTCTCATTTGCCCTTTGCCAAAACGTTGGTTAAAAACAGCAGCTAGTTTTCGACTTAGTCGAATTTTAAAGTGTGTTCTTCTATAATCTAAAAAAATCAAGTCTTTAAGAAGTTTCATTTCTCTAATGCTATCAGTCCAATTCTGTTACTTGTTTCTGTGCTGTGTCATGTATTGGCTCATCAAAAAGGCAAGAAATTGGGTGAGAGCTTTGAGTGTCTAAAATAGTTTGACTAAGGCTGGTTTGAGTAGGCAGCAGTTCAGAGAGTAAGTTGTATACTTTTTTTTTTCTTTTGTCTTTGAAGACAAGCATGGCCTACTATAATTTTGTTCCCTGCTGCTGCCACCAGATTTTGCCTACATCCCTGGAGAGTCTGAAGTCACTGGGACTTTGGTAAGTAATCTAGTAAAGGCAGCTAGTAAGTACAGGCAATTCTGTCAAGAGGACCAAGCTAGAAGCTGAAGGGGAAAAGCTTTCTTTTGTCAGAAGTGTGATAAATGTGTCAGGAGCTTGAGTAAAAATATCTGTATCTTATATCTCTTATATCTCACTTTTTGTGCCTAAACCAGGAAGAGTAATGCTGAGATTGTAATTGAATCAAGACAGGAAAATGAGGCAAAATGTTCATTATGAATACTGAAAACAATTCTACTTATGAATTTATGTATTTCCTTGTGTGTTAGTGTAGTCTTCAGAATATATTCTTGTCAGCTGGTGGGTTTTAGGTTCTCATGGACTAGTTTTAAATCTATTGCATACTCCGAACGCTCTAAACTGCAAATGAGACTCTTCTGTTCTGTAGTGAAATATAACTATTTTCTCTTGAGAACATCATAGATCTACCCAAACATCTTCAGGTATACGCACAAGGAAGAATAACTGGAGTTTTGACAATGACATTCAAAGCAATTGTATTTCTATGGTAAAATGAAACTTGAAGTGACTACCAACACCGGAGGGAGTTGATAAGTATATAAAAGGGAAGGAGGGAATAGCTTTTAAGCAATCACGAAGTTGCTTTATCAGAAGAGCTGATACCACATTGTCTTGTTAGTTCTGAGAGATTTAACTTTCTTAGCTCAAATGTGGTGAAAAGGAGTTTGAAAATGAAATTCAGCAGCTTGCAGATGAGGCCTTGTAGCACCTGATGACTGGGGTTGTCTTTCAGGTGTTAATAGCTGTTGAGGATTTCACTTGCAAGGAAAGATTGACTACAAACTCTGGAGATCACTGCTCTGTATGAAACAGGAGAGGTGAAGTTGTTCTATCCTGAGAGCAGCATCTCAGTGGTAGAGAATAAAAAGGGACAAAATCAATAATTATTTTTTAGGCTAAAATATGTAGCGTTAAAATAACAATTTTCTTCCCTTCCACACACCCTCAGGTTGTCTTCTTCCCCCACCCTCAAAGAGAAAGGACCTGCAAGAGCAGATTGGAAACTCAAGATACTTTTCCTTCTACATTCAAGTGAGACTGTTTAAAGTCAAAAGGCCAGCAGCATGCTGCTGCAAGCTAATAGTCTTTAGAAAACTTGGGTGTTTTTTGAAAACAATCATTTGTAGAGACAAATACCACAAAAAATAATTATACGGCAGCATATTGATTATTGCACAAAATATGGTCAGGGTGTCTAGAAGCTAATTTTCTATCTATATAGGAGAGAAACTGAGAAAAACTGTTTAAAGAGCAAGTGATTCTAGTCTAAGGTTAAATGAAACTCTAAAGAACCCACTATTCACTCACACATTGGCAATATAGTTCTGACTAGCCATTTAATGTAATCCTCTCTTCAAAAAGTAACTGCCAAAGCTTCATTATTTTAACATTTCTCAGTGGCCAAGGAAAGTAGTTCCCGTAACTGCTGAAGAGACAGGTAGAAGCCTATGAATAAGGAGAGGCTTCTTGAATGTATGAGTCTATAAACTGTTAATCAGAGAAGTCATTTGTTCTTCCTGATGGCAAATTCTTTATATAAATGGCAAGTGCAAACAGCAGCAGTGGCTGCAGAAAAATCCAATGTTTGAAGAGTTTAAGGTGATGGATGGTCCAGTAGTACAAGGCTACCTGTATTGAAATTGGAAATTGTATTAAGTAATTTCATAGTATTAGCTGAATAATTAACTTTCAGCAATGGAATATCATCTTTCTTCAGAAGAGAAGAGTGACTAGGAAGGTGACTTTTTATACATAAGAAAATGAAACTGTTTCTGATATAGCTGTAACCATGTGAAGTTCACCAGAAGGTGCTCAGTTTATGTTTGGTGACTCCCACAGGATTTGGGCACATCCTGAATCTTAAGTGGCTACTGGTTGCTGAACTGAATTTCTGCTAGTGACAGACTGTTCATAAAATCATCTTTGTGGCTTCATCTATAATAATTATAATAGTCCACTCTGTTTCACTGTGAGGTCTTAGTGGGGTGTGCTGATTAGGGGATCCCAGTCATGTCATCATAGAATGATTCGAGTTAGAAAAGCATCTGATGTTGAAATCTCTATGGTGTCTACTCTCACAAAACTTAGGAATTACCAATAACCTTATTAATTTGAGTGAATATAGAATATGCTGAGTTAGAAGGGACCCACAGGGATCATCGAGTCCAACCTTTAGCCCTGCACAGGACCATCCCCTAGAGTAACACCATGTACCTGAGAGCCTTGTCCAAACACTTCCTGAACTCTGTCAGCCTTGGTGCTGTGAGCACTGTCCTGGGGAGCCTCTTCCAGTGCCCAGCTTCCCTCCGAGTGAAGAACCTTTTTCCAATATCCAACCTAAACCTCCCCTGACAGAGCTTCCTGCCACTCCCACAGGTCCTATCACGGGTCACCATGGAGAAGAGATCAGTGCCTGACATTCCTCTTCCCCTCCCAAGGAAGTTGTAGCTGCAATGAGGTGTCCCCTCAGTCTTTTCTCCAGCTAAACACACC
The DNA here is from genome assembly GCA_036023395.1 of Myiotriccus ornatus. NCBI lineage: Eukaryota > Metazoa > Chordata > Aves > Passeriformes > Tyrannidae > Myiotriccus > Myiotriccus ornatus. The sequence goes on from JAYRBT010000001.1 coordinate 5,736,385, forward strand.
AAGTGCCCTCAGCTGCTCCTCATACGACTTCCTCCCCAGATCCTTCACTGTTCTTGTTGCCCTCCTTTGGACACTCTCCAATACCTTAATATCTTTATTACACTGTGACACCCAAAGCTGCCCCAGTATTGCAGGTGAGGCTGCCCCAGGTCAGAGCAGAGCAGGACAATCCCCTCCCTGGCCTGGCTGGTGAGGCTGGACCTGATGCCCCCCAGGACAAGGATGTCCCTCCTGGCGGCCAGGGCACTGCTGACTCATGGCCAACTGGCCACTGACCAGAACCCCCAGGGCCCTTTCCCGGCATTGCTTTGCAGCCTCTCATTCCGCAGTCTGTCTGTGCATCAAGGGTTGCCCCATCCCAGGGGCAGAATCCAGCACTTCCCCTTGTTGAACTTCCTATGGTTGGTGATTGTCCAGTCCTGGGATTTGATAAGGTGTCTCTTCAGGGCCTCCCTGCCTTTGAGAGTCAACAGGGCCTCCCAGTTTTGTGTCACCTGCAAACTTGTTAATGACCCTTCCAGTCCTGTGTCATTAAAAAAAAGAAAAAAAAGAAAAAAAAAAGTATATTGGCAGGAAGTGTTTATTAGGTTGTTGCCTTCCCTTTGTAACACATTTGTGGTCTCATATTTTAAAGAGATTGTACAAGTCAGTAGTTAAATATCTTCCTTTAAGTTTTCTCCCCCAAATTCTTACAGACCAGTGTTCTTACTCTATTAACGAACAGTCCCTTTATTGCAACAATTGATTCACAGGGTTACTCTTGTGACTTACCCTGTTCGTCATGAAACTTTGGTGGCTTTAGTAATCTAGAAGTTAGTTGTTACCAAGCATTACAGAGGGCAAAGATTTGATTTATTTGCATCTTCTCAACATGTAGGAACCTAAGCTTTGTACCTGTCTTTTTTGGAAGTCAAATCAAATTTCATCTATGCAAATACACACACAATTGCATTCATGCACACACTTCCTTCACTGAAAAGTATTATGATGAAAGCATGGAAATAGGAAGTATATGAATACTGTAGAGTTAAAACGATCAATAAGCTAAACTTTGTTTTTATTACTTACTTGAGTGTCCTTTTCTGAACTGGAATTTTCAGTACAAGACTTCTTGCTTCATTTGCAGAATTGAAGTCAGTTTTGCAAATGAAGGGTAAAGCATAACAGATTATTATTTTAGGATGCAAAATTATACTTACGGTATCATTTGGTTGAAGTTCTTTGCAAAAATGTTTATGCTTTTTTCAGGAGGCTTTTATAATTTATGACTGAAGGCTGCTGTATTTTATAAGGGAATCTGATGAAATGCGTTAAACAAACGATGCTGGTGGTTGCTCCAGCATTCACTGATGCAACAGAAGTACTGTTGTTGTCAGTGATATGACTGAAAACTGAGGCAGGTGCATGTCTTACCTGTACACCTTATGGCTGAGTAACATCCTCTGTTCTTGGTTAAGTAATTCCACGAGTTCCATTAGGTAGCATCTGCTGGAGGGTGAAGCAAACAGGATCCAACTCTTATTGATCTGTGGTTCTTGGACTTTTGCCAGTAGTGTTTAATTGAAAGGAAGACTGAGATAAAATTATAGCCTTTTGAATGCCAATGTGTGCTTGCAGCTTTGTTAAGCCACTTGCTTTGAATCTCAATGAAGACTTCTTGCGTAACACACTATTATAAAATAATTGATGCACAAGATGTATTTTATGAAACTAAATAAGGGATAACAAATTGGACTATATTAATGGTCATATATGGCTTAGCTATCTGAAGTTCCAAAACGAAAAAGTAACGTATGTGAGAAAGTTCCTTGCCAGGAATAGCATGAATAGAAAGGTTGCAGATGAAACAGAAAAACTTACCTGAACAGTTTATGTTCTTGAATACTCAATATGGAACATGATAATTGAATATTAAGCCAAATCCTGACCATCTTTTGTTTGGAAAAATTTATCTGGAACAACTGGCAGCTTTGATACCAAGAAGCCTGTCATGGCATAGATCCTTTATGGTATATTACCTGAATATCAGCTCATTACTGGTCTCTTGAAGGACAACTTCACTATTCCATTCCTTTACTTAATAATAAGACCACCAGATGGCCCTAACTGAAATGACTGGTGTGGCATAAATACATAAAAAGAAGGGAAGAGGGGAGGGAACGCAGGGAATTATGGAGCATTCTTCCTCCTGTTAATTTTTAGGCCTACCTTAGTTCTTGAGGACAAGGAGTGTCAGAACCGTTTGACTCTAAGGGACAGATAAATGTTATCTTACAGATTTAGTGTAGCCATCGAACAAGTCTGACACCTGATATGAATCCCAGCCTTTGTCATTAGAGGAGCCAATCCAGCTTTGTAAAAATCACATGGCCTGGAAGTGCATGTTCCTAGTACCAACCCGGAGTATGGGCACAAAGGCACAACACACAGCTATGTTTATGAGGATGCGTTCTCTAGTCTGAATTTCTTGCTTAATTGAAAGGTAAATTAGGTGTGTACCATATTTTAGCTACAACAAGTAGAGAACACTGAACGCCTTTGAAGAGATTGGTTAAGAGTCTTTGCATATAATAACATAAATTTTATAGATAAATATTTCAATATTAGCAAAACTGAAATTACTGTATATATAGCATTTGCAGTGAATGATCATGATTTATGTTAATACATAAACAAAAAAAAGCCTTCAGCCTTTGAGATTTTAAGCTGCTTGTCAAAAATTGAGTTGTAAAATAAAGAAAAATAGTAGATGAAGATAGAAGATCAAATAAATTATAGCATTTTTTAAAAACATACAATCTTTGATCTGTGCTGCTACAAATTCCAATAAAGTTTTTTGTCATGTACTTGGGAAGTCTAGAAATTATTTTGCATGAAAGCAAGAAGAACTTGACCAATGTTAAAGAAAACAAATATGTAGGCCTGGAGCAGAAGGAAAATCTACCTTTCAGTACATACAATATATTTCGTTTCTAATGATCTTTATAATGAGATTCTTCCATGATCCTCAAGAGTACTGGCAATTAGGCAGGTTGCACAGAAATGTGCAGTTGGTTCATGTCCTAATCGCAGCCCATAAATTAAAGAAGTATTGTAGAGTGAGTTGCTTAGTTATGCTGTTCAATAACTGTAGCACACGGGACAATCTGGATGAACTTCAGGTCTTGGAGGACAATGTATTTAGCGATTTAAAGCCACTTTGACTCTATTTAACTATGTGACGGTTAGAGAACCCTTGAAGAAGTGAATGTACAGTGTGTAGCATAATTGCTTAATGGTGAATGTAGTGTACTTGATAGAGACTTCTATCGATCAGTGGGGAGGAAAATGACACTTTTATGAGACTTGTCTTCTAAATGAGCACAATGAGATGTCTCACTTCTTGTTCTCACTTCCCCACGCATCTGTCCTTGCCCTCTGAAGGTGTGTAAAATGGTCTAAATGTCTAACAGGGATATGCAGCATTGCAGGTGTGACTGAGAGGACACCAGGAAAGGGAGAGAGAGGGGCTAAAAGTTTGTTAAGAAGAGAAACTATTTTCCCATACACTTTATGAACTTCATTAATATGCTTGTTTACTCTTTCCCCTTCCCCCACAGGAATCTTTTCTTAAATGCTGTTCAGGCTAAACTGCTCAGACATTTATTTAACTAAGGCTACTCCTATCTGAAAAATATCTCAGTGACTTTTTCATCACAGCCTGTTTCAAACTCTGTTTGGAAACTTCCCCTGAAATTTACCGGTTAGAAATTTACTGTCCCCAAATCATGGACAAAGCAGTTTCACCTCTCTGAAGGAGATGAAGTACTACTGCTCTCTTATCTTAGAGATAGGGCCTGAAACAGAAAAAGATTTACAACAAAAGCATTTCTAAATTTGAGTGCCTGATGAAGATGACTTTTTGAGTGATATTATTGATAAATAACATGTTTTATGTTCACAAGGTAGCTGTTACTGACTTTCAGTACCCTAGAAAAAAAAAGGCTTCTCAAACAAGCCTGGTAATATTATAACCTTCCAGTTCTGGTGGTCTGCTGCTGTGTCAGAATCCTAATTTTAACTCTTAGCTCTCTGCCTCTACTCTACAATAGGCTCAAGAAGCACTACATAACTAAATGCAGGCATTTACAACGGGATCATTCACATCTGAACTAGCACTTATGTCCTCTGTGCAGACAAATGAAATAAATGACTATGATGCAACTGATCTCTCACAGATGTCATCTAAAATATAACAAGGGAATTGAATTCTAGCAGCTCCCTCTGAAAGAAGGGTGAGTTAATCCACAGATGGACATCTAAAACTAGGTGAAATTAATCCCACATTCTGTGTCTGGCCCAGCTGGCTCCTCACTCATCCACCTGTGCCATGCTTCATCTCCTTGGCCAGCCAGAGCTGGCTTTGTCACCAAAATGGCCTATGTTCTTTTTCTCCATCTGTCTGCTTTGCCATCCACATCTTGCCTTTTATTAATGTAAGGCATCCTCTTTTCCCATGCCTTGCGGGGGTCCAGAAGTGGCAGACTAATCAAGAATGTAAATTGGCCTTTGTGTTCCTGCACCTCTTTCCCAGTTTGTGAGGGTTGTAGAGAAAACCCTGCCCACCCCTTGCAGCGCTGCTCACTGCACTGCAGGATAGCAGTGTGTGTAAAAGGGTCACTCTTCAGCTTCCCCAGAGAGCTGGAGCTTGTCTAATGCTGTTGATGGCTTCTGAAAATGAGTTGCTTTTTTCATATTGTCTGCTGACTATGTATGACCTCAAAGTTTTGAAAGTCATTTAACTTGCCGAATTTGAACAGATAAAATGGTGTGTTTTCAACATCAGGGACCCACTCTTTCTGCTACCCATCGTTCAGCTGGCTTTAAAGTAGACATGAGAGGTTTTCAAATTAGGGAATATTTTATCCTTCCTAAAAGAATTGGAACCCTTTTTTTCTGATTTTTCTTTCTAAAATGCTTGACTCCTTTAAAAGTAACCCCCATCTCTCCCAAGGGGAAGAAAACAAAAGCACTTACCCCAAAAATTCAACATTGGAAAGCAGTATGATACAGATAGCACCAGCCTCCTTGATTTGATCTGTCAGATATAAAAGAAAGAAAATAAACAGCCTGACAAAATCCTATGATAAAAACAGGTAAGATCTCTCTAGATTTGATTTTTTGTGCGTGTGTATGTTTATAAGAATGGGTTGCCCAGGGAGGGGGTGGATTCTCCATCCCTGGAGGTATTTAAGTGTTGGGGTTGGTTTTTGAGGAATTTCATCATAAGAACAAAGGAAGAAGATTTGTGGACTAAATGGACACCAGAACT
>JAYRBT010000001.1:5741795-5796365 GCA_036023395.1 Myiotriccus ornatus
CCTTTTCTCCCCAATTGGCTTAAGCAAGTGTTTCTAGTGTGTCTCTCCTCGGTGTTTACCTATTCTCTCTCGTACCTAAAAGAATCTGTGATTAAGCGTGTTTTCCCAGCTCGTCTACAAAACAAAAAAGGAGGAGATGTTGGAGATCGAGGCATCTATGAGGACATGGACAAAGCATTCGAGAACTGGGTAAAGGACCAAAAAGAGGAGATGTCATTCGAGGCTTGGAAAGCTCAAAAGATCAACACAAACCAAGGATGCTGATGCACTTAAAGACTGTTTGTAGTGGTTTGAACTACTTTTAAACCTATTGCTAGGTTGCCTGCCCTTCATTTTCCCCTTTTTCCTCATGGACTGATAAGCCTTGCCAGGCTTGGATACAGCCTCCCATTGGCCAGTGTACCAGGAGGTACTGACCAATCAAGTTCTCCCCAGTTATCTCCTCCCCAGTTACCACCCATTCATGTTTATGCAATCCCTTTTAACCAATAGTGTGTAGCGGATTTGCATGCTCCGCCTAAGTTCCACCCCTTTTCTAGTCTTTTCCACTCCAGAGGGTATAAAAACCCTCCATTTTGTTAATAAAGTTGAATCAGCCCTTGGCTGTGGCAGTGTTCACATCGTGTCTGTGTCTCTTTTCCTGGGATCGCTAAACACCTGTGAACCCAACTGTCAGCCCTTGCTCTGGCTGCGCATAACACCTGCAGAGCCAGCAAGAACTCCCCGACGCTGGTCTGTCTCCCTTCCCGAGACCAAGACTGCGTCATTTAAGAAGAGACTGGATGTGGCACTTAGTGCCATACTCTAATAACTGTGGTGGTAGTGGATCAAGGGTTGGACTTGATGATCTCGGAGGTTCTTTCCAACCCATCTGATTCATGAAATGTCATAATTTTTTGAGCTGACAGTCATCTCAGTAGAGAAATATGGGCTTTAGGTAATGTAAAACTGCCCATAAATTCAGGATTATGCTTATCAAATAGTTTTAATTAGGAAAGAAGTCTTCACCAGAAGATCAAGTTTTACCACATACTCAATAAAGGATAGTGAGGAATACTGAAGTTCAGTGTCCTTTTCTATGAGAGGGTTTTTTAAATTACTGTTTTCTAACTCCAAGGAAAACTCCCTAATCTCTCTTATATCAGATACCCGGGTATCAGCTGTTCTGACATGTCCTATTCAAACAACTTCACTTTCTCCAAATTTAGCATTCTTTTCTATTCAACATGAGTATTGAGGGTGAAGAGGAAGCTGCTGCTGCTGCCTTATCGCTTAATTTCTTGGCTTCATTTTCATTCCAGACAAAATATTTTGATTCAAGCCAGGCAAAAATACGTATTAAGGAGAATACCCTTCCATTTTAAATAGTCTGTAGTATTAAGTAATATTAAGATAGTGCAAGTGCATCTTCTATTAATTTTTTAGAAGGTTTGAATGCTAGATGTTCTCCTGCAAACGTGCATGCTGAGAAGCTCCCTTCGGTCTTACGAATATTATTTATTGTGTTTCTGGATAGACATGCATATCTCTAAGTTGAACTATGAAAAATGTCTAATTATCACCTTTTGATGGTAACAATTAATCTTTGTGACATCTTCTGCTAATAAGATGTATTTCTGAAACAATTATCAATATTAAACTTTTGTTAAATCTTTTAATTCCAACTGCCCCCTACAAATTTCTATTTGCACTGAAATTGTGGAGTATAATTTATTCAAAAAAAATTAATCAATTCTTCTGTTTAATGAGAAGCTAAAATATAGCCTAGAGGAATCTTCTGTTTTTCTTGTACCAACTTTTTCAAGTTCCTTTTCTTGTGATTTATTTGCCAGGATTAGAATAATGTTTGGTTTTGTCATGCATATAGTTGTTCACTCTTCCAAAGAATTAACACAACAATATCCTTTTCCAAACAGCAGAATGTTTGTAATTGCTTCAGTGGGGCTTTTGGACAAAGATATCTATCTGGGAATGGCATTTTTTTCCACTCGTTTCAAAGGGTAGATGTTCCAAGGCCCTACACAATCACTTGCAAAGTGAGACTTACCCTTTGCCAGTGTACCATTAGCCTTATATACAAATACATAAATAGGTATGATTTTATTTATTCAACAACATATGCCAACAATTCAATAGTAATCTTGGCAGATTCAGAAGCTTATTACACTTAATTAGTGACTGTGGAGTATGTTATACTTACATTATATACCAGTTTTCTATGGGTCAAGCGTATTGAATTAATTCGCAATTGCTTATCTTCTTTTGGGATGCTTTTTTTAAATTATGTACTGCTGCATATATTTGTATTGTTCAGTTGTCGTACCTGTGGGACAAAAGACTATTTGCTTGTAGACAAGCAAAGAAGAGAAAAAAAAACCAATGAAAAATATTTAATCAACCCTTCAAGATAAGGAGGTTCCCCGTGGATTTGCATATCAAAGGTACAAACATATTGTGAGCGAGTAGGTTGAACAGCTTCTAACAAACTGTTAATTCAGCCAGAAATTAAGTTATAGAAGTACGGAGTGAGGCAATGATCCTTAAGGCCTGACTGGAAATCCTTCCACCATGGTCACATGCCTGCCAAATAGTAGCTCTCTTGGTCAATTGTGCAGACCTCAAACCCTCAGCTCAGAGATGAGCTCTGTCCCTGGGTATCAGGAGGCACTTTCTAGGGTCCACTAGCAAATGCCTCAGCTGGACCTACAAATTTTGAGGTAAAGGTTTCTATTACCCTGTAATATAATATGAGCATAAGGCATGAGTGTTGTTTCCTGCAGACTTTATCACCTTTGGCTTTAAGAGCACAGCATACTACTTATAACTAATTAATAACTAATATTAGGAGTCTTGACTCCTAATAATGACCATACTTTCATGCTGGAAAATTATCATGTAGTAATTTTCTTATGATAACACTTCTTTTTCATATGGTATGAAAGCAGTGTACAGTAAGGAAAGTTATTTTGAAGTGTTCCTTAAAGTTTTGTGTAGATTAATAAATTGTCTTGGACTGTTACCGATCACCTATGGCTTGTGAGAACTTTATGGAAATTCTCTTGGCTTAGCAACAGAGTAAGAGAAAACTTCAGTTGCTTTCTTTTAAGTGAAGGGCAAGTAGGCCATTTATTTTCTTTTTTCTTTCCTAATCTGAAAGTGTCAGCATGGTGGAAGAAAATATGTGAATTTAATGTTTTGATGAAAACCATTTGGAAAAGCTTTTCAAGACCAGAGTGTGAGTGCATGTGAGACATTTTTCCTGTAACAATGATCAAATAGTTATAACTGTAGTATTTGCTATAGTGTGCTTTTGAGGCTTGTCTAGGAAGCAATGATGGAGACCCCCACAATGCTGCTAAGGTGGAACTAATGGCCTCTGTCAGAGCTAAAATGGGCTTTTTGGGTCCATGGGCTGGGGCAGGACAGTAAGGCCTGGCAATGCCCTCAGGGGCCTGATGCTGGGTTTCCCTACCTTAGAGAAGAAAGGATTCAGAGAGTTTGTAATTGCTGTCCTGAAGTATCTGAGGGGTATTGGAGAGATGGTGTTGTCAGGCTCCCCTTGGCAGTGCACATTGAAAGGACAAGAGCAAGAGTCATAAGCTGTGAAATGGCAAATTCCAGTGGAAAATAAAAACAGACACTGTGGATGGGTGGGGGAGGCACAGTCACTGTGAAAGAAGTTTAGTATTGCAGCAGATGCCCAGAGGGCTGTTGAACCTCCATTCCTGGAGGTATTGAAAACTCAGCTAGATGAAACTCTCAGCAATTTGGCTTGACTCTGAAGCTTGTCTTGCTTTGAGCAGAAGGTGGGACTGGATGATACCCTGAGACCTTTCCACCAGAGTCATCTGTGGTTCTGAAAGAAGGTAACTCTTACCTCAAATACCCAGACATGTGGTCGAGTTCCCTGGTATGGAGGGAGAGGGTATATAAAACAGCATGTTGTTTGAAAGTTTAAGGGGAAAAAGAAAAGACAGAGCGGTTAAAGGTCTCCCTTTGTCCTCATGTGAGGTAAAAGTGTGCCTAAAACCAAACTTATAGATTGAGAAAACTGTTTCTTACTGTACTATAGCAGCAAAAGAAACTACTGAAATCTCAGCTTGCTACTCTCTACCAAAAGCAAGCAGACTTCTGCCTTACCTTTTCAGTGATTGCTGCCATTCAGAATAGCCATCTGAACAAAGAAATTGCTTAGATCTTCAGTTTTAGCTCATTTTTCAATGTCCCTATTCAGCCATCATCTTCAGTACTGGTTATTCTATTTCTTCCCAAATCCCTTAGCAAAACCTAAAAGAAAATAATCCTCCCCAGCATGGCTCATTGCCACCTGTCGTTATCACTGGGATTAATAGCATTTGTGATAACTGCAATAAATTGGACCATTTCATGTTACCATGGCAGCCAAGTTGAAAGTAGCACTTTTTTCCCAGGTTGGCTGCAGATACTGTTGCAGGTAGAAGACATAAACTAATATTGATTAATGATTTTCATCTGTGTTATACTAAAATATCTTTTTCTAAATTTCTCATTCTCTGTGATAACTACCTAGGGTGTAGGAATATCTCATTACAGAGTAACTGGAGATAGAAGAACTTCCTGTTTATCAGTGATTAAATGAATTTGAAATTTTGTCTTGAATGAAGGTGAATTTAAAGTACTACTGTGAAGAACTCTTATAAAGCATATAATTGGAGATTGTCAAAGAAAGCTTTTTTATATTATTCTTAAAGAAAAAATCAGGTTAAGTTCTAAATTAAGGCAAAACAAAATGGAAAAATAATCAACCATAAGACAGAATTTGTAATTAAAAGCCAGTTGTCTTTTCTTTATGAGCAGAAAAAAACCTGAACAGTCTTAAATCTCATGGAATCTTATACAGATGATTATAATCTGCCTGTTCTATACAGTCTCTAGTCCTCTGTCACAATTTCCACAGAAGTCTCTCTTAGCTCATGCTGTAGTAGCCACCTTCATGTATAAGAGACCCTAAAAGTCTGCCATTTCTGCAACCAAACATGTAAAGTACTTGCCTTGTGCATTCAACAGAACTAAAAAAGTTATCTGCTTATAAAGAGAATTTTTTTTAGGGTACTCTATTGGAAGAGTAAAAAGAAAGTAAAAAAGAAAGAGTAGTAAAAAAAAATCCTAATAAAATATTAAGGTACTAAGTTGATAATTGGGGTATTTCTGTAACTTTTAGTAACTTAAGTAGAGTTTGAACTTAAGGCCTCCAAGTTTGGAAAACACTGAGAAGCTAGAAATGCTTATGATTTTACTTAAATGTGCTATCAGTGTGATAGATTTGTATGTGCTAAAGAAGTAACATCAACCCCAGCAGCAGGAAGGCAAAGCTTTGATGTGCACGTGGGGAACTAAGTGCATTCACTGCAGTGTAATGTCTGCAGTTCTGGGTTCCCCTCTCTTGTGTAAGTGGCATGTCCAACGGCAAACTGTGGCAGTAGATACGACGTGCTGACACAAAGCTTAACCAGAGGTTAAATGGAAACATCAAACTCAGACGATTGTGTGTTCCAAACGTTTACCTGATGGCTGCTGTTCTCTTACATTAGCCTCTGAAAATCCACTGTTTGGTAGAAATGGTTCAATGTTTTGTAAGACATTCAGCACCAGTAAAGCAAAGACTTCTGAAGTGTTTGTGTCAGTCTGGCTTTCTCAGGAATGCAATGGAGGGTTTTTTGTGCTGTTTTGCTAATCCCTTTCAGTTTGGCTGTGGGGGTTCCCTTCTAAGAGTGGTTTTTAGCCAAAGTGTAGAGCTGTGTGACTTCTCAGCGTACATGCTCTCTGAGGTAGGTGGTTGGCAGCTCCTGGGGGAAAGCACCAAGACTTCACGATGCTTATAGGTGTCCTGTCACGAGGGTGTCAAGGTCCAGTCCCATGCTGAAGATCTGCCTTTAGAACAGTCAAGTGCTTGTTTATTATGTAATATTGTTCACAATGCACAAGATCTGCATGTAAAATCATATTTCCTTGTCTAACAGTCTGCTTCTTGACCTTCTGCATTCTCCTAATCTAAAGTAAAGACATGGTTGTCAATTGACCTGTATATGTGGGTCTGTGAGTCTGGCTCCATATAAATTAAGCTTCATCTTTACATATATATAGAGAGAGAGACACTATATATATATAAACTATACATATATATATAAAATTTTATACATATATTGTTTTGCTCCCTACTTCCTACCTAAAAGATTGTTTGGGAGTCTCATTATTCAGATCAATGGAAAAAGTCTTCTGCCATGGACATTGCTGTTTTTTTTTGTTTTATTTGCTGGATGTGAGCTTAGCCACTCTGACTTACGTTGACTAGTCAGAGAATTATTTCAGTGGAAAGACATCTCTGGAGATCACCTGCCCTAGCTCTTTGCTCAAAGCAGGCTCAATTAGTACAAGTTATGCAGGACCACTCAGGTTGTAAGTAGACTTTCAGAGCTCCTTCACTTGGGTGACTCAGAGCCTGCTGGAACAGTTAGAAAACTCAGGTCCTGTTCCTCGAATGTTTTCAGACAGTAAAATCCCATTTTAGGTCAGATATTTTCTCCAGTCCCTGGGTGTCTGTATTTGAGAATCTGTAGAACTGTTTCATCATGCTTTTCTTCCTCTGATCCAGCCTCATAATGGACTTTGTCCTGAAAGAGAATTCTTCTTCCTGAAGAAAAATCAAGATTCATTTTTTGGGGGAAATACAAGGGATGAGTGTGATGGTGGGACTGAAAAGAGGGGAAGCTGCAAAATGGGTGTGGGAGAGGCAGGAGAAGAGGTGCCTGTAGGTAAGATGAATGTTAATTGTGGCTTCTATTTCTATGATGAATTATTAGTAGTGTACCTGCCCTTTAGAGTTATGCACTTCTGATCAAGCCTTTGATATGTGAAGATGGGTGTCTAGTATTAACAGTACTACCTAGGTCCATGTATAATCCTAAACACCTTTTTTATCTGCGCCAAAGTTACTGGTGTAAAAAAGGAGGATCCTGCTGGCTGGCCCTGGATGAATAACAATAATGGTCCTCATCACACCTTTCAATGCTACTCTAATCATAAACAGTGGTGGAAGGAGGTTCTCGTGCTTGCATGAGCTCTGCTGCATCCATAGCAGTGATATTTTTCCATTGTCACAACTGCTTTAAAAATAGCCACAAAATCTTTGCTTGGTATTCAGTCAGTTTCACCTGATTATATTTGCATGCAATTATTATATCTCCATCTTTCATCATATATTCTGTGGTATTATGTCACTGGAGCTCAGAATGTTTAGGTTGCTTTGAACAGAAGATAAAAAAATGTAAAAGCTGACTGATAGGGTAAAAAAGGCACCTTCTTCCCCCACATTTGTCTCGTAGTATTATGTAAAGAACTTTGGTTATTCTTGAAAGCCCTTTGGTCTTGAATTCATCATTTCCTCCTCTAGTTGTTTCCATCAGTGTTTTGTTAAACTCTCCTCCTTCAGTACTGGCATTTTGAACATTTGCCCTTGTGTTTGTATGGGGATGCTGGGAAATACTCAAATAGTTTAAGATCCTCTGGGAACTTTCTAACATCAAGTGTGCTTCTATTTCAAGGCCTAGCTGAAATCTTCCTGTCTGAGCTGCAGCTTCCTCATACAGCTATATTTTTTCCCAAGTTGTCTGGCAAGTGCTGTCCAATAAATGTATGTTTCCTGCCATGATGTCAATTTACTTTCCTGCTTGTCTTACTAGTAAATATTTTTCTCAGAGGGTGACAGTTGTTAGGGTAGAGAAAGACTGCTGTATTTTGAACAGATTTTGCATTAAGTGTCTTAACAGTTTTGCTGTTCCTTTGTGTAAGTCAAAGAAATGCCTCTGCATTGGGTTTGGATGGCAAATCTTGCCTGGAAACAGTTGCTAGGTGAAACTTACTTTTGTTGATGAATAATTTTGGTGGGAGCATCTATCAGTAAGAAAATGTAAAACAGAGTTGTAGGTGTGGAGGCAAGCAAGATGGGAACAGTAGGCTGTGAGTAGTATGGACTTGTGTAAAGAACTGCTTCTAATTATGGAGCATGCTTAAGGCTAACTTTATCCTAAAACTGCCTAGGCTCATCATTGATTTTTTTTTCTTCTTTTTTTAGGGAGTGGCTCCACTTGCTGTTGGCAGCCTTTGCTCTTAAGTGGCATTATTAGGTGTGGGCTTTTGTTGTTGGATTTCTTATGTTTTGTTATTTATATTCTTTTAGCAATCTTTTCTTACCAACTGTCTCAGTTGAGCTCAAGTTTCTATACTTCACAAAGAAAACATCCTGATAACTTGACAGGAAAGTGACAGGCACGTGTGTCCATGGATTTGTGAATAAAAGGCACATACATTTGGCATAAAGAGCTGTCATAATGTAACGGGGCAGAAGAATAATAGGCACATAAGGTGAAGAAGTGTAATATGAAGATATCATCTCTAGGTGATTCTGTCAGCAAACAAGAGAAAGACGGCATGCAGCGAATAAAGAAGCATTTTTTAATAGGCCAGCTCTGGAAAGGACTTTTTCTGACTGCCAAGGACAGAAAATCTCATGAATAGCTCAAAGTAGCAGTGAACAACTGAACTAAAAGTGACTTGCTGTAGAGGGTCAGCTTTAAGGAGCTTCTGAGGTGACAGCCGTGACAATACTTGATAGTGGAACTTTATCATCTGTTGCCTTTGCTATGTGGAAACTAAACCTAATTACCTTTCCTGCCAGTGCATGCCAGTCCTTCTTGCCTAACTTCAAAGCGATCCTGAAGCCTGCCAGGTGAGACAGTGTGTAATTGCCTTCCCTCAAGAGGCAGCAGCTCTTCAAGTGTAAAGAATTTGCACACACAAATTCTTGAACCCTCAAGAAGTCTTTCTCAAGCATTTCCTCTCCTTCTCTGTGCCATCTGCGCAGTGGTTACAGCAGGTCTGGGAGTGTGGTGCCTCAGGATGGGAATAAGAGGAAAACTTCAAAATGGATTGCAAAGTTGTCACGGCCTCCTTCTCGGAATGAGGGAAAGCAGAGTCTGTCTTCCCACTCTGTCATGGTTATCCAGTCTGTAACCTACCTGCCTTTTCCCATCACATCTTCTCCTTTATGGCTGGTTCTTAGATATTTGGAGATAAAGTGCCACTGAGACCAACATTTGTTTCCAGTGGAAGTATATGAGCCTGGGGATTCAGTGATACTATTTTGTTTGTCTTTCAAGTTATGGAGGTGATAATTTGGCTGTTTGAATACCAGTTCTCTTCAGAATTATTGTTTTTTAATATCATCTATGTCTGAGAAGGTTCATTCTTGCTCAGATTTGTAAGTAGCCTAACTTATTGAGACTTTGGGTGTGAATGGAGGTGGTCAGGATCTAGACTATGCACAAGCATCAGGACTGTGCTAATGATTTTCATCAAGAGCAAATATCACAATTACATAATAGTGACTCTCTCCTCCTGAGCAAATATAATGTGCAATTTCTTAATCTATGACAATAGGTAGCTCATAATATTTATAAGTTTTTGGTCTTTTGGGAATCCTTCAGAGAGAATTTTTTTCACTGGAGGTGTTAGAAATATTTGAGTAGGTTCTGTGTGACTAAAGGTGGCAGGTTTTCTTTGTGTATTTCTCTTCAAAACAAATCAGTAGTGATATGCTGTTGGTTTTATGTAGGAGGACCACAGACTTGAACAGGGACAGCTTTTACTGCCTTGGTGCTCTACAAGGCTTTTGAACAACAAGGGGAGATTTCTTCATCCATCAGAGATAGCAGTACTTTTCTGTGCACTGACATCAGCAGGAGAAGCTGGCTTCTTGTTCCAATCATTTCCTACAAACAGATGATGACTCCTTGTGCTGTCTATATGTGCCTTTTGGCCTTTAAATGTCTTTTGGAAATTGGGTTTTAAACTTCTAAATATAACTCAGCTCACTTGTTTCCAACTTTTAGGATTTTCATATATCTCCTTACATGTGATAGTGAGGGCGAGCTCATCAAGATAACATTTATGTGTACAATGTGAAGGCTATGTAGACTGATATGGTCATATTTCTAACATGAGGAAAAAAGTACTGAACTCATAGATGTGGTTTTTAAGATGTTGATAGGCCAGCCATCAACAGACAGAAGATAGTCTTTTTTTGGGGGTTTCTTTCCTAGCAAAACTAGAGCTTCAAGTGCAGAGTCCTCTGTGTGAGTGTAGGAGCAAATGGAGCCCCTCCTGTGTGGCCCATTGAAATAGGCTAAAATCTCTTTATCTTTTAGGGATGCGACACAGTGCTAACTATTCCACCCTTCTTTCTTCTGCTGTCTGTTCCTCATTTTCTCCAGTGGTCCCCCAGACACGTTGCATGTTTGCAGTCCTTTCTTTCTCCTGATTTTTGAATCACCATAAGGGTCTACCAAATTACAAAGGAAACTGGCTTTTCATTGCAGCCAGTACTGTCCTCACCTATGAGCATATTTCACATGGAGGTAGAAGGGCAATGTCTCAACTCCACATAGTAGAAGACTATGCAGCAGTAAAAGGCACAGGAGCAGTTTGTCTCACAAACCTGTGTGTGAGTACAAGGCTCAGCAATGTTTCTTAGAGTCTAAAAAATCCTTAGCTATAGCACATAGCAGCCTTCCAAGCTGCACAACATAATTATTTTCCTCCTTCTCAGTCTTCCCCTCCCTCATCCCAGCACATGATATATTGTATTTGACATTTAAGAGGGAGAAGATAGTCAGCAAAATCTCACGTTTTTTCTATTTAGAGTATTTATGCCTTGAGCAAAATTCAACGTTCGTGTTAAAATAGAATATTATTTAAGTGCAGAGAAGCCTGCAACATATCCAATTTAGTGTCTTACTCAGAACGTGTGTTTTAAAGCCTCTATGTAGTAAAAAAAAAAAAGAAAGAAACTGAGAAGTTGACAGAGCTGTTATAATCTATAGTACAAATCAGTAAAAAGAATTCTTACCATGTGTATGTGAGAATGATGTTTAGATGTCATTCAGGCTACTTAGGTTGTTTGCCGTGGTATTTGAAGCAAAAAAAATCCCTAGCCAGACAATTAAAAAATAGTTTCGTAATCCGTGTATAAAGAGCCAACCATTAACATCAAACTCAACTGAGACAGGAACCCTGATGCAAGAGAAACCAAAACACTTAAGAACCTAAGGGTGTAACACTAGGGAACCAGGGAATATGTTCTCACTCAGAAGACTTTGCAGTAAGTAAGGCAAGGGAAGAAACGTGAGAAGACTGAAATTTTCGGTGTGCTTCGTGCACAACTAATTTACATCCCGTTCACTGCCAAGAAGAGAGACCTCATGGAAAACCAGGGGTTAGGTGTTTAATGGAAGGCGGTACAGTAATATCCAGAGTTCAGCTTGCACAGCATTTTCTTGTATTCTTGCACTGGATGACCTGTGCGTCTGACTTTGTAACCAAAACAGTCTCTGACTGTTTTTGTGATTGTGCTGGGTCTTTTTTCTCCCCCAGTGGAAGTGGAGTGCTCTGGGAAGCGCAAACTGCCTATTTTGCCTACGGATAAGCAGAATAAGGGTCTGGACCAGTCATGCAACTACTGGTGGTACAGCTGAGCAGATAACTGTGTAAGGCCCAGCTCCTGACGCTCGTTGGTCCTTTTGCTCTGCCATCACCCCTCACAGAGCTAAATCACATGCCAAGGAGCACAGAGCAGCCTGACAGAGCAGCACATTGGCTTTTTCACTTGTTCATGCTCAAGTAATATTATTTGAGAATACCTGGGCTTAGAAAATACTATCAATCTGAGAAAATTCTTTGTATGGTGCCTGTTTCAACTACTGCCTATATAGTCAGAGGAATACAATGCACATGAATGATTTATTGCTAGAATTTGAGTTGATTTGCAATCACTTCAGAATTCAAGGCAGACAGGTAGTTGGTTGGGATTTTTTGTGCCTTTTTTATTCCCCCTAGTCTGAATACACAAATATGTTTGTAGCTTGTATGCTTGAATTTAAGCCCCCCCCCCAAAAAAAGAATATAGCCTGTAAAAATGCCAATTCTGAGTTTATTAATCAGTTATGTAATTCATAATTTTCACTGTTGATGGTTTGCAGCATAAATAGGAGTAATTAAATCAAAATAGTAATGACCAGAATACTGTGCAATTTATCAAGAAAATAAAATCTAAACATTTTTTCTGTTATGAAATAGGGGGTTGAAATTATATTTCCCTAGTAAATAAACAGAAGTAAACCAAGATATATTCTAAGAAATTATCTGTGATCTTTTGATTTTGTACCTAGAACTCTGGAAGGCCTCCATTACATGCTCAGAGGAAGACGAAGAAGAGGGTGTCCCAAAACGCCCCCAGACCCAGTTTCCGAGAGGCGTGGTGGGGGTAGAACCTGGGCGGTGGCCGGACTGGGATTGGGAGAAAATCGTTATAAAAACTGTAAACATCTGTATTCGGGAGAGCCTGTGTGGTGGTATTCTGAAAAGCCTGGGGGCTCATTAAAGCCTTTGTATCCTTATCTTATCTCCTACCTAATTTGACTTTGAGTCTTTTTTTTCCCCACAGCCATTTAGGAAACATCCAGAAGAGACAGAAGCTGTTATTTGTACCTTTTTTTACAGAGCATTTTATAGACCTACAATCTAGGTATGCAATTAAGGAAGGTGTTAGCAGACATAAAAGCAACATGTTTGGTTTGTTATTTCTCTAAAACCACTGCTATCTAAGTATGAACGATTTTGAAGTCTTCAATCAACTTGAATTCTCATTTCCATGACAAAAGCTCATTCAGTTTAAGCTCTTCTCTCTAAAGAAATAACCTGCTTGTTTAAGGACAAGGTTATTTTACGAGTCAAATAGGAGTCTGTGGATGTCTTCCCATTCTGGCCTTGGCCGTGACACCTGACACTTACTTGGTGAAATATCAGTGAACTAATGAATGTTATGATCTGCTTCCTATAGTAGTAAAATTCCACTCTCTCAGCTTCTGACAGTTTCCATTTTTTCCATAGAGTGGGTTTATGTCCTAAGCATCATGGAAAGAGTTGAGACACTGATATCAGTGCTACTTGACCTATCAGCCTTTTTTGCATCTATTTGTCCTGTCAGGAATTTTAAAAACGGCACTTTCTAGTTGTGTCTACTGTTTCCAGTATAGCCACAATGGCAGTGATTAGGAATTGGTTGTCTTATGAGCTCTGATATATAAAGTCCACAACAGCTCTGCCCCATCATTGTTGCGGCTTCTTAGTCACAAACAGCTCTCAAGTGAAATGTTTTGTCCAGCCTTATAGAAAATGTCTTGAGAGGGGTGTGTGGGTGTTAAGGAGAACATGTGCTGCCATTTCAAGGTAGGTAAAAAACCTGGTTCAGTGCAGGTTCTTAAGACCAAGGCCAATTAAGGAAGGTAAAGGGAAACATTTCTGCTTTGTCATCCTTCCATTGTGAGTGTTTGTCACTTACACAGGTGCTGTACCATGAACAGAAGACAGCCACAGCTTATCCAGACACAAAGAGCTCATGGCAAATAGAAAAACACCATGTGTTTGGCTCCTAGGAGGCAAGTGAAATACTGTAGGAGATGTCTACAAAGAGTAATAGCCACAATGTGGGCAAAGTTCTTCCTGTCCGAGCACACGAATATTGACAGCCTGGGAAGCAGGTATCACTCATCATACATTGACTAATGCAGCCACTTCACTGTATTTGCTGCAGTTTGGATTCCAGGTTTCAGTAGGGCATGACGGTCTTTTTTTGATGTGTCATCTATTGCATAGAAATGAGAAGCAGAGGCTTTGACAAGCACATTTGCAAAAAAGAGGGTACACCTTTTTTTTTGGGGGGGGGGGGACTAGAAAGGAAAGTGGTTAAATATACCTTGATTGAAGCAGTTGAAATTTGAGGGTTATTCAACTCCTATTTTTTTTTCCCCTCTTGCATAGCATGGAGATGACTATTTGAAAGGCAGTAGTCTTCAGTACAAAAAGATAAGTACTCTTTGACAAAGCCTGTAGTCATTTTGTGCTGTTCAGTGCTACAGGACAAACAGATGTGATTTTGGTGTGGGTGTTGTGTTTGGGTTTGCGGTGTTGGTTTTTGGGGTTTGGTTTTTTTTATGGGAACACCTACATAGTTTTTCTTGCTGGCAGTAAGGTGCCAGCAAGATACACATCAGCAACATAGGGACTTCTCCTTAATAGATGGATATATATTTTTTTGTTATTGCTCATACTGTTTATGCTTGGAATTAGGTTCTTTATGTATGTGCAGGGAAACAAATAACTAGTGTAATAGGAATTAGAGGCTAGTAGGCACCTTGGGGATGAAATAATTGCCTGAAAAAAGCTTTGACAAATAAGTCTCCTGAAAAGCTGGCTAACAGTGAGGAAATAAAAACAACTAAGCATCTTGCAAAGATATTTGATGTTTCTAGTGAAGAGCTCCTCTTTGTAGACTAGACATATTGATTTGTTGTACTTAATGTACTTTTGAATTCTGTATTACTTCATGGTTCAGTATAGTTGACTTCAACACAAAGTACAGTGTTGTTATAAAGCACAAGTAGAAGAATGTTCTGTTATATTTTTTATTTTGGGATTTTGAGCTACTGGTATTTTTGGGGTGAAAATACTAATGGGTGAATTCTGATCCCCTAGAGAGAAGGAGCCTGCACTTGTGTATCAAAGGCTGTGTTTAACACTGAGTACTTTAGCTCTGGAGTTGTGGACACATTTCAGCACCAGGGAAACACAGTCTTCATCTTGAGAAATTGCACCTGTAATTGGAGTGTGGCACTTCTGCTCCACCAGGGACAGTTTTAGGAAAAAAAAGAGGATCCAAATTCAAAGCTGTCTTTGCCACAAGCCAAGATTATAAAAGCAAAATACTACACACAAGTGATTCCTATTTAACCACCTGGAATGCCCAGCAATGTGATGAGAATGACTTTACCAGAGAATTAAATGAAAATCCAGTCCTTGAAACTGCCTCCACCACTCTCCATCATGCCAACATGACCAAAATGGTGTAGATCACAGAATCACAGAATGGCTTGGGTTAGAAGGGATGTTACAGATCACCTGATTTTTAACACCACTGCTGTGGCCAAAGACCAGATTGCTCAGGGCTCCATTCAGCCTGGCTTTGATGTGTGCTCTCTTCCTGAAATGCTAATTTAAAATAGCTAAAGAACCACCCTATTCTGCTGGAGTCATCCCTCTGATGGAAAGCCCTGGGATGACTTCCTGTTTCCTTTGCAGCTGGTGGGGAGTAAGGACAGAGAGCCCAGGGTGGGGGGCTGCCCTGCCTGAATGGGATTTAGCAACCTGTGGGCCAGAATCCCTCAAAGACAAGGGATGAGGTTCATCTGCTCATTAAGAAAGCAGTGGAAGACAAAGTGTTGCGTTATTCCTCTCAGAGAATGAAAAAGGGTATTTTTGAAATCTGTAGTTCCGAGACTCCAAAACGGAGAGGGGAATTTTAGGGTTTTTTTGTGTGTTTTTGTTGTTGTTGTTGGTTTTTTTTTGTTTGTTTGTTTTGGTTTTTGTTGTTGGGGTTGGTTTTTTTGTGTGTTTTTTTTTTTTTAATGACATCCTACACAGAAGACAATTGCAGGCAGATACCTGTCACTGAAGCTGGTCATAATTTCAGTTCCTGACATTAAATCAGGATTCATCCTAAGGTTGTTTAGTGTATTTTTCTTTATTTAAAGGGAATGACAAGTTATTTTGCAGGCTTATTTTCTGGCGTCAACTGTTACAGACTTCTCTGCAGGTTTATCTCTGTTTATAGAGAATTTCCTGTTAGGGCATGACCTGGCAAAAGGAGGAAACTAATGTAGGGCTAAACGAACTTAGCAGTCAGCATACCCAGAGCTGGCACTTTGAAATCTGCAAGCATGCTCAATATTGCCATGTCTTTTGTCTTGATACATCCATTTTTAACAAGATAGAGGCAAACAGCAGAACAGCAACCCCTTAAAAAATATTTTTTATTCTTTCAAATTGATAAATTTTGGAAAATAAAGAAAATAATGTAAGTGGACGAAGAAGGGGGAAAAAAAGAAAAAAACTAGAAAGATTATTCACCTAACATTTTCTGTGCAACTTCCCTGATATGTATGCATATATTTGAATGACTTTCATTCAAAAAGAAATAATTACAGTATTGAAGTTGAATATTTAGAAAATTTAAGTTGCATAAGAGTGAAGGTACTAAATCTGTTTGCTGCTTTGCTTTGTTTCCCCACTGCTTCCCAGGTCCTGAGATACATGAAAGAGCATTTCTTCTGTAGAAAACAGAAAATGTGGACAGATTTGTAGACCTGTAGGCTTGCAGAAAGGGGAAATTTGCTCTACTGAAGTTAACAGCTCCCTTGAAAGGAGTTTAAGAACAAGTGAAGCACTAGAACAGTACTTTCATGAAAATAACGAACAAAGCAGTCAAGGTAAATAATATGAAAGTAACACAGATCCTCTGAGCATGAGGAGATGGATTTTTCAGAGACAGGCTGCTGTGTCAGAAGGTCAGCTGCTTTGCCACAGAGGAAGATTGCAAGGAAACATTTCTGTTGAATTCCAGTGGTGTGAAACTATAGCAGCTCTGCAACATGATGCCGAGTGTGGGTTGTGTTCATCTCTTCCACGTGCTGCCTTCTCACTGTGGTGATGAGCAGCGGTCTAGGACAGAACAGCAGCTAAGCCCTGGAGATGCACTTTGAAGGCCCCCTTCTTACAGGGGACCTGCTGCTGACCTTCTAGCTTCCTCTTCTTCATTCAGACCTAGAGGATTTGCAGCATTCCAAAGTCCAGCCTTGTGCTGTTCTCTGGTGAAGACACCTCTTCCATGAGTGCAACGGTGGATTGGGAAAGGGGGGCTCCAAGACCTGGGGTTTTTAGCCCATTACTTGGAGGGGAAAATGCTCTCCCCTTCCCCCACCACGTGGTCCCCAGGAACCCAACGAGACTCACAACAGAGACCAGCAGGGGAGGCGAGAGAGAGAGCTATTTATTGGATGGGTAGGGATATATATAGGTTTGGGGGGGATTACAGAATAACCAGTTAAAAGTTCAGGGGGTCTTGCAGAACCACCAATCGCAAGAAAGAGTTAACAACCAATGGAAAGGAGTAGATAAAAGCCAATGAGAAAACTTCCAGATATCTCCTTAGGACATTCCTGAACAGAGATAATGTGGGGGACTTTGGGAAGAAGAAAGTGAGTTAGCAAAAAACTACAAAAAACCATTTTGAAACTGTTCACTTAAACAACATTAAAAACTTCCATTTTTAGGACATTTGGGTGGTTTCTTAATTTTTCTTCAGAAGTCCATTTCTGACAGGACTATTCCCATTCTATATGTTGCAGGTCCTTTGGCACACATGAGCACAGCACTTTTTGGAACTGCCATTTCAATCTTTCTGCTGTTTTTGAATTTATAATCTGAATTTTATGTCTTATATGATCTAATTATGTAGTTAAGGTTGTAACTTGGCCACCATTTTCAGTATCCTCTCTTCTTGTAAGTAACAGAAAAGAGTAATTTTGACAGTTACAGTACTCTTACCTTTTCCTGATTTCCAGATTTCAGTTTCTGGAATGTAAAGAACAGATGCTCCTGTTGATTTGTGTTTTGAGTTTTGTGTGTTGAGGGAGAGGAGGAGGGGTACTTGAGCATCGTCCTGAAAACCCTTTCAGAGCTCATCCAGTGTCAGTTTTCCCTGTTCCTGAACACTTCAGTAGCACTGAGGGGTCCCATCTCCGAGTTACCTCTGGTGTTTTTCCCTGTGTTTGCCATACATGGTTTGCTTCTTATCAGTAATTAAATATAAATTATGAAAATAAGATGTAAGTGTCCTACCAGAAATCAGTGAAGAACTTAAACTTTTATTCTTTCACATAAAAATAATATTTTGTTTTCAAAAGGGATCTTAGAGCTTGTCAAGCATATACAACTCTTTTCAGAGATGGAACAACTGAAGGTCAGACATGCAGCTAAAATCCCATCCACCAGTGTACAAGAAAAGTTCCAAAAACCAGTGGTCCCTAAGTCAGGTGCCCCCCACCCCATTAAAGGCATTGAGGGGTGCTCAGGAACCTGAAACTTTTAGAGGAGTGTGGAACACGCAAGCATAGATAGTAAAAATTTTGCTTTTTTCCTTGGACATGCTAATTCCACATTCTGGAAGAATATCTGACTGTATTTAGGATGGCCTGCAAACTTTCTTTTCTCTTCTGCATCTCTGCTGAGACTGCTGGGGAGAATGCCAGCATTAATTGGGATGCAGTTTTGTTTGTGATCTGGATACCTGCCTGTCAGAAAATGAGTTGGAACAACTTGGTCTTCTAGGGATTGAGCTGAGGGAGAAAAAACCAATCTGTCTGTTTCAATCATATTTTTTGCTTTGTACAAAAATTGATTTTCCCAAGTCCAGATTCTGAATTCATCGAGAATAACATTTATGGGTTTCAACGACAATTTTTCAGGAGCAAAGGCCATATTTCTACATATCACATACAGTGAAGTGTGGTTTCAGGGTAAGACAAAATTTAAGAGAAGAACTTCTAAATGTTTCCTTTACTCTTTTCCTGGAGAGAAAGAAGCTTTTCAGAGACTTGATAGACCTGAAGTCCAAGAGTTTACAAGACATCATTTAAGGGCAACACTGTCTTGTACTTTATGCTTGGATTTGTGGCTGGTTTTTTTTAATCTACTGAATAGCTTATGTTCTGGAAAACACATATGTTTGAAGCTTTGCCAAAATGTTTGCTTTTAAGTAAGAAAACATTAAACAGAACTTGAAATATTCTCTTGTTGTTATTTGTTCCTGGTTTTGCTTTTTTTCTTTCCTTCTTTGTAAGAGGATGTGCATTTGGAGCAGGAGTTGATTTAACAGGCATTTCACAGATCACCTTCTGTTGTTTTATGAGCCACCAGCAGTTCATGAACTACAGACTGAAAAACAGTTTAGTGCACTGGGCTGGAGTCCTGTCCCTGTTTAACCATGCATAGCAGTAGGATAAAATTCTGGCCTGATGTTCAAAACTGGAGGGAAATAGAGGGAGAGATCTGAGTGGTCATTTTTTCCAGTGTGCCACGAGTCCTGTTTTCTTGGCTAATGGGTAATAGCCAACTTATTCCCTGTTCAACTAGAGGATTTGCTGCATAAGCTGAGGTGCCCGGTGGAACGTATACACACATTTGTGTATGTCCTTGTGGCCATTTCCCTACGTTTTATGCAGCTTATGATCCAGAAATAGTGAGCATTGCTGTATAATTAATTCCTGATTCAAATTCGTTGAAGAGTATTTATTTTCTAATTTTCTTTCTTTAACGCATTCTGGATACTGGTGCAGCTCTCTGGGATGTTAATTATTTTCTTCACGAGCTTGTTATTCTGACAAATCACTAAGATTCAGAAAACATTCTTAGGGTTTCAGATACTCTGCCATTGCTACTATGACATGCACCTTTATGGTGCTGTTTTTTGAACTCTGAGAACATCAATGAATTTCCGTAAGAGTCATTTCTATTGAAGGTCTGCTTCCAAAGCTCAAAAGAGATGATGGTTTCTCACTGTGTAGTTGGGAGGAGATCGCAGTGCTAATATGAAAGCAAAAGCAAAACAGGTACCTAAGGGAAAGGTTTGAGGAAAATAGCCAATGTTCAGGAGCTTTCAAGCCTAAGGAAATCCTCAGCAGGGGAAACCTGAGGATCAGAATGATAAAAACAGGGACAGATGGTCTTTCTTGTTAAAACCTTCATAAGCTATGGATTTCCTAGCATCTGATCTCTAGTTATTATTCTGTTCTGTGTCCAGCAGATTGCAATATTTTCCTACTCCATAACTAGAAATCAACATGCATCTTGGATGGAGTGGCCCGCCAGTAGAAAGAAAACTGACTGGACTTCCTTAAAACAAACCCAGCTCTTTCAGCTAGTCATGCTCTTTAAAATCATAAAGATAGACACCTGGATGAATGGTCCCAGGAGCAGAATCCCAGAAAGAAGTCTTAGAAAGGATAAGGTTCCATTAAAATGTACATTTGGGTTAGTATGATAAAGCTGCAAAATAAGCATATTTGGTGTTAGACATTGGGCAATCGAGGGAGGAAAAAAAATACTACCATATCAAGGAAAGTTTCACACATGAGCCAGTAATCCATGAGAAGGCAGATTAAATTGTCTTGCACAAGAAACAACTTGGGTTTTTTGGAGAGGCTGTGGTTGTTTGGTGTCATTAGAACTGGACTTCTTACTTTATTAAAGTTGTATTTGAAAAAACTCAAGGGTGTGTTGCTTGGTGGATGATATGGAGGCTCAGGTCAGACATGAGATGAGCCTCATGCTCTGCCCGCACAGATTTACTCCATGACACTGAGATGGGACTACTTCAGTGGAGCTCCTTCCCCAGGACACCCTGTGTAGAAGTGTCGTGTAGTGTAGGAGTGAGGGGAGAACACAGAACAGGTCCTTGCCCAGGCCCAAGAAGGGAGTTTTAGCAGTCACTGTGTCATTCAGTGTAACTTGTGCCTCAAGTGTCTCAGTTAAAAGAAACATTTGGGGTTATAGATTTTCTAAACTGCTTCCAGGCAGCACTTAGTGTTAGGAGAAAGGACTTTGAGAAGTACAGGTGACAAAATCTGAGTGGCTATTACACCTTAACTTATATTTTCAAAGTTTTTTTTTTGGGGAGGAGAAAATCAGGTGTGTCAGAGAACTCAAACTGGAGGGAGCCAACAACCACTGTAGGTTTCATAGTTTGATGGCATCCCCATAAAATGACTGTTGTTCTTCCCAAATGATCAGCCACTTTCCTCATTTGATGTGAAACACCCTTTTTTTTTGACAGCGTACTTCTGTACGTAACAGTGGGGATTTCTGGGCTCTAGCTACCATGATAAGAATCATGCAGTAAAATTGCTGCTCATTGCTTTGAAAGAGTGTTCTGTGTATTCTATTCTGTCAGATCTCTGCTCAAATACTCTATCATTATCACCCACTTCTCTGCTGCAGACAGACACAGGTGTATCAAGACCTGGAAAACAGGTCTATTAATTTAACCAGGTAAACACCTGTGTGTGTGGTGGCAGCCACTGCACGAAGGTCTATGAGATCAGAGGATGGTTTAGAACAGATGTGAAAGTGTGCTGATTCCTTCAAAGAGAGGTCAGAATGGAAGTTCTTGCACTTTTCTCCTCAAATTAGCACACATTAATCTTTGTTCTCTGTCCGTGCAGGAGGTTTACAGAGTGGGGAAAGTGGAGGTGTGAAGAGCTTAGTCCAGAAACAGAATAAGGGCAGCACATGCAAATGCTGAAGTTTGAGTTGAACACCCACACACTGTCTCACGTGACACCTGGGTTGGGATGGCTTTTTCCTGCAAGGTTCTTGCCCAGTGCCTAAGTTTGGAAGCAATGCCATAGTGACATAGGACATAGGGGGTAGAGGACATGGCTTCAATCTGAGTCGAGAGGGGTTCAGATTGAACATCAGGAAGAACTTCTTAACAGAAAAGATTGTTAAGCATTTGAACAAACTCCCCAGGAAGATGGGGTAAAAATTATCACTCATGGAAGTGATCAAGAAGCAACTGGACGTGTCTCTTAGTTGATGAGGTGGTGATTAGTTAAAGGTTGAAATTGATGATCCTGGAGGTCTTTTCCAACCCTGATGATTCTGTGATGCTGTGACAGTGATCCCTGTAGTGATATAGTGTCCCCTCTTTGGCCATCATTAAGTTTTATTCAGCATTTAAAGTTGTTTTTCTGTTTGTCTGCCAAACAATCAATCAGTGCTGACCAGTGTTTGTTTATGCTTGTAACAGCCCTCCTACTGCTTTTAGAAAGTGAAGAACTGTACACCATGCAGAATACCACTCTGTCCTTACCCTTGACTCTTCAATATGAGAAGTCTTTTGAGTGGTTCACTGACACTTCCCTGATTTGGCTAGTTCAAAAGTATTTGATTCTTTAGTCACTCTCTTCAAAAAAATGAGTATTCACAGTGCCACCACATGAAATGACTCTGTGTAGAAACCTGGTGGGGAGCCAAAACCATATCTGCCAACTGGTGTTTGGGAAGTCTTGCTGGTTACGGCTGAAAGTCTTGCTAAAAATTCTCTAAGAGAAAAGCTAAAGAATACACAACTCTGTAACAGAAATGTCTTTTATTGGTCACACCCCATACCCTTCTAGGCAGAAAATGTGGAAGAAACTACCATGTCGTTGCTTTCACTCACTAAATGAACCTTTTGCTGTAGCTATTAAAATTTTGGCTGTTAGCTGCACTGTGGATGGACTTAGAGACACTCACATCTTTGGAGGAAGACATAACCCACATGTACTAGTTGTTCTTGGAACTTCTGTCATGAAATGATGATCCTAGCATTATGGACAAGATCTGCAGTAACAATAATTGTGAATGTTCCTGACTGCATTAGAGCTGGGACTGACTTGGATAAAGGGTTTACAGAGCACTTAGGTAATCTTTAAATGATGTTTCTAAGTGATTCTGTGATTAGAGTAAATACTAAATTAAAACCTGAATGGACAAAGAATTGTAATTGTGGTGTGGGTGAGACGGATTAAACTGTTCCCGCAGGTTTATCAGCTTATGCTCCATGAGATAGAAATGAATGTGCTAAGCTAAACATCATGAATGGAGAAACTTTTCCTCTCAGTGAGCAATATGCTCATCTAAGAGCAATTATGGTTCAGTTCTGCAAGACACCAAACAATTAGATCTTTGAGACCACTGATGATGTTTAAGACTTTAGAGTGGTGAACCCTTTGTATTCAGAACACGGTCTAAGGTTTAGAATTTAGCCCAAGAGAGAATTAAGTTTGTCCTGTTGTTCTTTCACTACTTTTACTATAGATATGTACACGAGACACTTCTATCAAAGGATTAAATTAAATACTTAGAGGCTAATTCTCTCAGCTTTACTGAGGTAGTCAGCTTAATTTATTGTTCTTGGCTTATATAGGTAGTAGTTCTCACCAGTTAACTTATTCTCTCAACAGGTGGTCACATAATTAAACTGGATTTTTTTATTGCAATGAAAGCATGAAATTTTTTGTGTCTGCCCGTAGTCATTTATATTTTAAATCAGTTTATGAGAGCAGCAAAATATTGGGGAGCGGGTGATAGAAATGGCTTAAGAGCGTTGGAGAAAAGTTTTCTTGCTTGGAGCATCTGACCTCTGCACATGGACTGTCCTAATTCTTCTCCTGCCTATCACACTGAAGTCTGTATGTTGGTTCCCTTGGCACCTCACCCTTGTTTTGCCTTGGCTGAGCTGGTGCTTGTATTGCACAGATAAAATCACACTGTATTACAGGTTCCCCTGCAAAAACTGCAGTGTTGAACGACTGTTTGTACACATGGTAACCATGAAGGAGTTTGGTAAAGAAAGAATCAGCGCCTATTGAGATATGCACTGTTTATGTCTATAAATAACCTCTTAATGCATTATGAAGATTTCATGGAAAAGCTCTCAAGACAAGTCAGGTCATCTGGAGAAAGGAGAGAAATCTCCATCTGCAAGATGTGCCTCTCATGAAATTATAGAAAAGAGATGTGTTGTATCCTGAGACAATTGCCCAACACCACACTGGTATGCCTTGAGTAGCTTTCTGAAACACTGTGTTCATGTCCCAAAAAATAGTGCTAGGTTCACGTTGTCTTGATTTAGAAATACAGATGGTGCTTTCCTGTGCCTCTCTTTCCAACTGCAGACCTCTTCAAACCTTATCTGAAGATGCTTGTTTTTCTGGGGAGATGGAGAAAGGTTTTATAGGCATGTGGCCAGGCTGCTTTTGAACTGATGATGTTAATTGTGCAGAGAAGTGTTAATGGCTCTTCAGAGCTCCTGGATAGGGAACAGTTTTCACTGAGAAAATGTGTACATAGGCCTATTATGTCTGACCCTGTTGTCCTGAATCTGTTTTATGGTCAATGGAGAGAAATGGGCACTTCTTGTTCCAACTCATCTCATCTGGGGGAAAAAAAAAAAAGTAGTTTAAAGTGGATCAGATAATTGGGCCCTGAAGTATTTATTTCTCACTATTGATTATGCAGAGAGTCTGAGGTGACAGGCTCAGCTACTGGCACCTTCACTGTAAATTTCTAAAGGTAAGTGAAATAAATAGGCTTTGGAAATAAACGAAAAATGAATCTCACTTTGACCACAAACATTCCCTCCCCTCCCCCCCCACTATGTTCTTGATTCTGATTTTAAGAATTAGGCTATTTTATGTATTTTCCTTCACCCTGAGGTATCCACCCAGCACTACACAAAAGATTAAAACCAAGCAAGCTCTGGTAGCAGAGTCTTTCCACTGACTCCTCTGCTCCTCTGGCTTATCTTTCTTACAGTCTGTCAGTTTCTTGTATTGTAGGGCTTGAAGTGGCTTTTTATTTTTCTGTGATTGTTGCTGTTGTTGGATGGTTTATTGGTTTGAACAAATCAGTTATTTTAAGGCCTGGAAAAAATTTAAGAATTAAATGGATTTGAAGGTGGTCACTGCCTTTGTGGTCAGTGGTCGTTAGCATAACCCTCACCTGTCACAGAATCATAGAATGGCCTTAACAACCATCTAGTTACATCCCTCTGCCGTGGGCAGGGACACCTTCCACTGTCCCAGGTTGCTCAGAGCCCCATCCAACCTGGCCCTGAACACTTCCAGGGCTGGGGCATCCACAGCTTCTCTGGACAGCCTGTGCCAAGGCCTCGCCACCCTCACTCTGTCCTGAAGGCTGGGGACCAGGCAGCACCAAACAGTCCTGGGAACAGCTGAAACAGCGTGTGCTGAGGTTCAGATCCGTGTCTGGCGTTCGAGAGGGCGAGTCCTGAACGAACCTGCCGCAGCTCTGCGAGTTGTCGGGTCCGGCGGGCTGAGCCTCACCTTTTCCCCAGCGCCGAGCTCTGTGCTCAGCTGCCTGGATGTTTGCAGTCAGACCGGGAATCGTGTGCACCACCGAGACGGAACTTCTGATGTGCGAACAGCTGTGCGCAGATGTGCTCACACGCGACGTGCAAGCGCTCTTCCCGCTGACAAACCGGGGCAGTGCTTGGCTGGCTGCTGGGGGCTGCTCCCTGCTGGCAAGAACACGGCATAACTTGCTTTCCTGCCTTCCAGGGAGCACACCGAAGCATAAACGAGCTGCAAAACGACACGGGCATTTATTCTGATTGATTAATTAATTAATTAAATTTTTAAAATTTATTTTGAGTGTGGTTATAGTTGTTATTTTTCTCAAATATAATTTGTGTGGGTTTGCTGCTAGGGTTTTTTGCAGATTATGCAAATTGCCAAACGTTTGAAAGCAATGCTTAAATTATATAAAATTCCAAGGCTCAGTTCTCATTTATTGAGGGTCTTTTTAATTACTTTAACAACTGTTTTTTTCAGAGGGACCTAAAGGACCTGAATTCAGCAATCCCATTAAAGCTCCAGACTTCCAAATTGCCTACAGGAGCTTTGGAGAGCTCACCCTGACATACCTTTCAAAAGCTGCTAAGGACGAAAAGAGCACTTTTTTTGTGCCCAGAGTTGAAGTCAGCATGCAAAGAAATCATATAATACACAGCCTTTATTTTGTCTAATGAAGATGCCTGTCTTGTTCATTTTTCAGTTTTTCAATGTATCATTCTCCAGAGCATGACTAAGACGACAGGAAGAGGTAGGTGCTCTGGATTTCCTCCTGGAATTAAGCGTGACCACTTAACAGCCCGTGTTGTTTCTGCCTCAAACTCAAACATGAAAATTGTTTGCAAAATGCCGTATTAATATTGTAGTCACTGTGTCTGCTCCACTGGCTCCCTTTGACTACACAACCTCTGCTGTCTTGAAGACCTTATGCACCACAGGGCATTAACAACTTGAATTTCTGCTGTTCAAAATCAGAGGTGCATAGCAAACATGACAGATGGGTGAGGAGGTGTTCTTTGCTCTGAAAGGTGTCAGGTGTGGTGTGTGCTACAGCTCCCTGCTGGCTGCTGCAAGTCAACATAGACCTGCTGGTTGAAGCAGGTCAGCTTTGAGAAGTCAGAAGTTGTAGGTCAGCAACTGAGAGTCCCAGGGAGGTGCTGATGGAGTTTGGTTTGGAGTTTTACAGGGGGCTGTGCTAGCCCCCAGTGAAAGGGATGTGCATGGGAGAGGGGGCCTCGAGCACCACACTGCTGTCTAAATGATTACTTGTAACTCCTGGCTTAGTGTTGCCGGCCTATTTCAGGAATTAATCTCTTTGTCTTCTGAATAACATGTACTTTTGCACAGTACAATAATTACCAGCTCTCTCCTGGCAATTACTAATTTAAAATCTCGTAGAGTGTGTGCCATTTGCTGCTTGAGCAGCAAATAACTTGTGAAGCAGGAGCTGGGGATGGGCGAGGTCTGAGACATCCTATGGCAACCACAAGGAAGGGGGACATCTCAAACACCTCGAGTGAGGACCCACAGGTCAGATGCTTGGAGGAGACCTGCCATAGCAGGGTGGTTTTATTGAAGGCCACAAAGTCTGTGCTCTCTGGTCCTGCTCCGTGCCATTGCACACGCCTGTCGTTTGCCCCTGACAGGCACAAAATTAATTTTCAACTGAATCTGTGCATATGGGCTCATAGGGCAGTTCTTTCTACAAGAAGACCTACTTTCCCTCCTTTCTGCATGGGTACAGGGACAGGGAGCACACAGGGTTTCCTCTGTGTCTTTTTTTTTTTGTTTTTTTTTGTGTTTTTTTTTTTTTTTTGTTTGTTTGTTTGTTTTGTTTTTGTTTTTGTTTTTGGGTTTGGTTTTTTTTTCTTTAATTTTATTTGGTGTGCCTTTTTTTCCCCTCTTCCTCCAGTTCATGAAAGGATTTTCTACTTCTCTACCCACTTTTCCTCTTAAGGTATCTGGGCACTGGAGGTGGGGCAGGTGATTCCTTGGCTTTCAGCCTGGTTTCTTTCAAGGCATTAAAACAGATGTCTGTTCCCTTCCCTGACAAAAAAATATGTAGAATTATAGCTCGGGCTGCCTGTTATTAAGGCTGCTCTGTCTTAGTTGTGTGTTGCTATCCATAGCTGTCAGGCTTTGACTGCTCAGGATGAAATTATTTCAAATATTAATCCAGATTTAATTTGCATCAGTGGAAGAGGAGTAAAAAAACTTGCATGGCAGTGAAGTACAAATGGATATTTATAATCTGAACCAGTTACCTACCCTATTGTCCTAACATGCACTGATAGCAGGGTATGTTTTTCATGTTCTGTGTTTACTGATATGACCATAATGTGTCAAAGGATTTTTATTTTATAACTGCCACTATGCCTTTTTTCCTAATACTTTCATTTCTTCAGCTTTACTCAGAATTGTTAATATTCAGGAAAACTATTAAATTATTAGTTCAGAGTGTCCTTTCATGGAAATAAAAACTATCTTAATTTTGAAAGGGGCTGTAGAGCTGTTGAACAGCTTCTGTATTTCAGCTCTATGTGTAACATAAGCACACAATCAACTCTCTCTCTCTGTCCCAAGCAAAGCTGCAAAGTATGTGTATGCACTTGCACAGAAACAAATGCACTTTGCAGACTTTTGCCATTTTTGCCCATGGATTTCCTATGTTTACAAGATGATTCTTGACCTGATTCAAAATTCTGGTCTTGCAGAAGTTGCCTTCTGAGAGCTGGCAGGCCTGCAGTGGGAGCAAAGCATGCTGCCAAAACTACTACTAGATTAGTAGGCTTGTTTTTAATTTGAAATTTAGTGTAAGAACATGGAAACTTTTTCTGGATTATTTATGTGTTCAAATCCAAACACTCTAAAATGGTGTCTTGCCTTCCCCTTCCATGACAAATAATTTTGAGTCAGCATGTAACTGCTTTCTAATATCACTGTAGTATCTTTGACTACAAAGGTGATTTTTTGAAACAAACACGACCCCCTGTGGTAATTTACTGGTTTATATTGTTCTTAATCATTGAGCAAAGAGTGAAAATTAAAGAAGCAATCTTTACCTAAGAATGATTATTTAAAGCTAAGCTATTAATAAAATCCTCTGACAGGTGGAGGCACTTAGTAATATCAATTAGTTCTCTCTTTAGATATGAAGTATTCATTTTATAAATTTATTTATTCTCTATATAAAGTTTGTTGCCCCTTGGAAAATGGCTTGCTATTGGGAATACATCATGCTATTCATTTGGAAGAATATTCTGTAGATGACATGGACATGCTTTCCACAGTCTGAGGGGAAAAAAAGAACGAATGGTTATGTTTTGCAAACATGAAGATGAGTCTGAGTGTTGGATTAAGACAAAGATTAAGAGATGGCTTTGTGGAAATCTTCTGCTCAGGTACCGTGTTTGCTGTGTGGAGATGAGAGGTTATCTTAGGCATTGCTAGCAACATATGGGGTTTTTTTCTATAATACCATATTTCTTAGTTATCTTTCTCTGTTAAAGCTTTTGTGAACTCAGAGGTGATTTGTTTCAGGCTAGTAGAGAACAGTCACTGAGAGCAGAGGCAAAATTCTGCCTCTAATTTATCAGTCAGATTGCTTGGCTGATGATCTGTATGAAAACTGCACAGCGAAATAAATAACGATAGCTGTGATTCACATCAGCATGGGGATGTTAAAAAAATCAAATGTGTTTATTTTTTTCTTTTTTTCCCCAGGCATTTTAAAAAGTCATCATTCTCTGTGTGCTGGAATAGAGATGAGTGATCTGATTTCATGTTCCTTTTGCTCTGTATTGGGGTGCAGGTTGCAAAGAGAGAGGCAGACACCTGTGTGCTCTCTGCAAAAGAGCAGTCAGGTAGTTCACCAGGTATTTTGAACAGTTCCAACAAGGCTGAAATTCAAAAGCTCTTGTCTACTCGGATTTAAGGGAGCCTCTTCCTATGGGAAAAGTAGATATTTAGTCAATCTGAGGCAACCCAAAGGAAAGTTCTGGAAAAAATCAACTTACTGTTTATAAAAATGTTGCTTTTCTCCTTTACTACAGTTTTGTGACAGGGGTTGTGCTGTGTTTTTTGTTATTTTCTTATTTTCCTTGAGGAAACAGTCACACATCCCCCCAAGGAACTGTAGTTAGGTGTAAAAAGATTAGACTAATCTCTGAAAATACCTAATCTCTGAAAAAACTGTGCTAATACTGGCTTTCTTTCAGATAGGGCAACTCTTTTTTAATATATTGTATATTTTTGTTCAACTTGTAAATTTTAGTTTTACTGGACAAGAAGAAAAAGGTGGTTTCCTCCAATGCAAGTGAATTTGCACCGTGAGTCAACTGAGTAGTTGCAGAGAGCTTAAAAAAGGGAAGTTCCAAGTTGGGTTGGGGTGTGTGTGTGGGGAACAGGGCCTGAAAACAAGTGAAAACAACAAAGAGAAGTAATAAGGTACAGAAAATGGAAAAATTTCCTTGTCTTTTGATGAGCCAAAGGATGTAGGGAAGATGCACTCTACTGGATTACATTTTGCAGGGTGACATGTTTCATATAGATGCTTGGCTTGAGGTTTTTCTTGTGGCTTATGATAGATCATGTTATAGAAAGGTTAGTAAAAGTGGCCTTTTTAAAATTTTTTTTAATTTTTATTTTTTTATTTGTTATGTAGCCCACAACTGTAAATATATTTCATAGTGCAGTGGTGGGGATATGGCACAATTATCAGTGTAGAGGCTGTCCCAAACTCAAAGACGCTGTGCTTGCTTTCCCTTTGCTTCTGAAAATACTCATTTGTACTGATCTGTAGTAGAGAGGGAGACTGGGGAGAGGAATTCTCTTAGTGCTCTTCCTAGGCTGTGTTACGTGAATAAGGAGTTCCTCTTATTGCTGTGTCTGCACAGCCTTTGTCCAGATAGCATGATTAGGAAAGGTTAGGATTTCCCTGTGTATAACCCTTTTGGAGGTGCAGTCTGCACAGAATCCTCTCTATTACTGACTTGTAATTCAGCATCGCACATGGATAATTATTATTTTTGTAAAAGAAGCCTGAGAGTTTAACAGTGACTTATAAAGAAAGTTATCCTTGTTAAGTCTTAGGTTCCTGCAAGGGCTGGCTTATGTCTTCTTTGCAATAACTTCCTTATTTCCCCTCATCCACTGCAGGATTGTGGTAAATGCTGTAAAGGCTGTAGAGAATGATGGTCAGTTACTTCCCTTCTCCATCCTTGCTCTCCAGGAGAGGCTGCAACGGAAAATGGTGGAATTTCACTGTGGCAAACTCCTTCCCCTTATAGGAAGGAGAGCACAGAGAAAAATCATGTTTAAAGTCTCTAGGTTTTGTGTGTTGTACTCCCTACCATGGGAATCCCCTGACTTGATGCATCTTTTGTGAGAGTGTCCTAATGGAGACTTCCTTAAAATCCCAGCTCCTGAAATGCCATGCAGTCCCAAGACGGCCACATCAGGCGAAGGAAAAGGACATTGCCTGGAAGGATCCTTTAGGTTCCTTGAGGGGTCTTTCAGGCACTGAGGTTTAACAAGCTGGGAGCGTTTGACTGCTCTAGAAGGGAAAAAAATCCCTGTCCAAAAGGGAATTCCTAGTAAGTTATCTGGCTGCTGCATCTTGCACGTGAAATGTAAGTTGTTAGGTGTCTCATGCTGATGCTCCCTGGCTGCCTGCTGGCCTCACAGGCTGGCCAGCAGCCCTGGGGTGAAGTGGAGACTGGCCAACTGTGCTTCTTCCTGATGGTGGTGGAGCAGGAGGAAGGTCACCCCATTGCGTGGCAGCTCCAAGGATGGCACAAAGCAGAGGAGCTCACCCATAGCCAAGCCAGGCTGAGAATCACACTCATCACAAGCCTGCTGCTGCTGTCCCTGCAGGGCTTCCTTGCATGGGGAGAAAGGGAGATTTCAAAGGTGTAAATGCTGTTGAGTTAAACTTGGGATTTCATTAGCCTGGAGTGATTCTCTGCAAAGAAACAGGAGGGCTCCCCCTGTTCTGCTTCCCCCCCTCCATGTACATGTTTGAGTTGCGCTTTTTTGTTTTAACACCTGGAAATGGCATGGTGTTTTATTTAAATATTTACTCCTTCAGGCCAGCACGCTTACTGGTATGGTAAGAAGCTTTTAGCCGTATGTTACATGTATATGCTGTCAGACTAAAACGCAGTGCTGTGATTTAAAAGGGAATTTCAAAGCCCGGTTGTGCCTGCCTCTCAATATGTTTTCTGTGTGGTTGGGCACTTTAAGGGGAGTTAGCAGAGCAGTGAGATTGTGAGAAGGGCTGTAGATGCAGTTCCAAAGAGAAACATTAAAATATTTGCCTTGGGAAGAAGTGAAAATATTGGAATGTTTTCAAATAGTAAGTAATTCTTGTAGACTTGTGCGAATTGTTAATGACAATTGGTCCATCAATATTTTTTTGCGTTGCATTTTGTTCTGGGAAGGTTCCCACTTTCTGGCTTTTACCTGAGTAATATTTTAAGATGGGTGCGTATATGAACGAGATCATTTTACTTCTCACCTTTAAAAAAGTCAGAAAGCCCCATCTCCCAAACCCCCCTTCTCACTTATATTCGAAATGAGAAGAATGATCCCTCAGCTGTCAACTTGCATTGAGACTGAACCAGCTCAGATCTTAGACAATGGCTTCTGAATTTAGGACTGGACAAGTATGGTTCTTTGCCCTTGGATGCACCCTGGAAGGTGCAAGTGGAATTTTTGAGTTCTTATGTCAACCTAGTAAGATATTTCAGACTTTTCCCAGGCACAGGGATATATTTAATAGCTGTATAGTTTTATATGGCAAGCATTGATCAAAATGTCATTGATAGTTCTGGCCTATCCCTACATTGGCCACTGATTTTGTATTTTTTTGGGCAAGCTACTTAACATATCATTTCCTCACCCATAAAATAGAAGCAATACCTTTGGGGACAGTGATGAGGTTTTTAGATGAAAGGAGACATTGAAGGGCAAAGTGGGGCTATACCATGATGATTACTCTTTTCCTGAGAAGGTGCACTTTTCAATTTTAACACCACTTGGTAATGATTAATTGAGTTGTGTGGATTAAATTTTCAGTGAGAGTTATGAGATACTTTCCTGAAGAATAATGTATTTTAAATGTTATGTGAGATTTAAGAATTAAAATTTTATCTTGTATTTCAAAGAATTTTAAATGACCTTCAGACTGAGCCAGTCAGTGGTTTGAATATGTTAATGAAATCACTTTGCTGGCAAGATGTTTTGTTTGGTAATGAAACACAAAACTGCTGACCATGTTGAGCTGATGATGTTTGTCTGTCTGATACAGTAATATTCATCAATGCACTGTGTGCAGGCAAAGTTCAGGTATGAATATAGATGACTAGGATTTTCTGGGAGCTCATGTAATAGTGTCTTTTAGGTTTTGATCTTTGTAGCCAGTTGATGACCTTTATTTTACACCGATAATGAAAAAAAGCAGCTTTACTTTATCACTTAGATCCACGAATGCAAAAATAATTGAGTTCTCATCACTAATCATTTCAGCAAATTAGAAAGTCCCTCTTGACCCACATCTTGTTAGCTCCACTTGCATTGAGCAGTGTTTTTGAAGTATTCTGAGAATGTTTACTGCTTATGTCTGACCATAATGTATTCAAGGTATTTTAGAGTCTGGTTTTGGCTTTGTTTTGTGGGTTTCTTTTTTCCTGCTTGATTGTTGCTGTCATTTTCATTAGACTGAACTTAGAGGAACACAGGTAAATTTTCAGGTTGAGGTATGAACATTACAGTCAAGTTGGTAAGAAAGAGCAAAAATGTATCTGTGGAAGCTGTGATCTGAAGTATTAAGGTTGTTTAAAAAGATGAAAATCCAGACCTCAGAAAGATTCAATTGCATTTAGAAAAATCCACAGATTTCTTTTTTATCTCATGCCTATACTACTGTAAATCTTATTAAGTAATACTGTAATCCTAGAAATTATCACAAATCTGGATTAATTTCAAATGAGTGGATGTCTAAAGTTGCATTTTGTCTGCAAAACTTTTCTCCCGCAGTTTTTTCTTTCTGTACTGTCTATCTCATACAGCATTCATAATCTGACCCATTGAAAAACTTTGAATATTTTTTCTAGAATAACCTCAGATAGTTTAAAAACATAAATTATTTAATTTATGAAAGCTTGTGAAAGATGCACAGAGCATTAAGAGAGAAGCTTGATACAGTTATTGAAATTCCAAATGGCTTTTCTTCAGAGCTGAACATTTCCATTTAAATACGTTGATTTAATTTATTTTATACCAAACCCTGTCGAAACTGAAGATTTTACTTTTAGTTTTGGAACAATTTTAGAGGAGAAGAGTGTTCACCAGCTCTGCTGGTCACATATCCAAATGTAATTGGGAACATATAACCCAGATTCTCTTTCCTGTGACACAGGGAGGGAGGAGTGGGGGCAGGAGGCATGGAGCAGAGGAGGGAAGCAGATGAGCACATCAAAGAGTGATTGTTATGCCAAAGGGAGAAGAAATGGGGGGGGGGGAAGATTCCTCATTATTCAGTACATTTCCTGTGAGTTTTATCATACCCTTGTCCCAAGTTTCAGTAAAGCTGAGCAATGGGCAGAAGTATTCATCAGTCTCACAGAACTTTACTTTGGTTACTGTCTGTTGTGTGGATCTCACACTTCTCTGGAGAGGCTTGGGCACGTGGAGCACACATTCACCTCTGTCTGGGAATCTTGTGAAGTTGCTGACAGATTATAAGTGCCTAGGCTTCCAAAATTTCTTTGCTATTCCTTCTAATTAAGTTAATTGTAAAGGCTTGGAGATGAGGTCACATACATGACGTGAAGATGCTCGTGAGGATGTCATGGTTTTGTCTTGCTTGTTGCAGAAACTTTGCTGTGACCCACCAAAAGCTGGACTTAAACCAGATCATGAAATCTATTTCCTCAGGAAAATACAGAATGGGTATGTTGTTCAAAGATGGCACAGGCTGTAATGCCAAAGGCATCTTGCTGTGATAAATGTTCATGGAAGAATTTTTTGAGCCTCTAAATATACTCTGATCATTTCAGCACTTTTGATCTTTAGAGGGAAATTTCTGAAATCCTTTCAGAAGAGAGTAGGGCTGGTATTGAACAACCTCTCTGACAATTAAAAAGAAATTTTGATTTTGCAGACATGTGAAGTGAAAGATACTTTCAAGAAAAGTAATTGCTTGCTTGTGTAAGCCCAGTTTCTAAGAAAAAGTTCTGTTCAGTATATTTTTGCACTTTGGATAGTGAAAAGTTTGTACTGCTGATTAGGTTCCAGCTTTTCTGACAGATCTTGTCAACTTCAGTAGTAAATGGACTAATTCATAGGAGATCTGCAGAGGCAGATGATGTGGTCTTCGGCTATGGGTACTGTTGATGAATTTCAGTATTAACTTGGTAGATATTCAAATGGTGGATCTTGGTGGCTCCAAGGCATTTTCTAGGAAAACTTTATGATCTCAGCGATCTGGGTTAACAGATTTACCCTGGGAAGCTGTCCCTCTTAGATCTGATTAATTTGCTGTACTTTTTTGCTCTGGTGTTCTTACACTCATAGTTTCTTTTTTTAAATTACTTCGTTTTTAAATAAACATGACTTTTTAATAACTGCATTTGGGGGAAAAACTGTTTTACTAATCAGAGTATAAACTGAGAAGCAGGGGATGTATATTTTTGTTCAATTTTGATTAATGTTTAGGGACCTTTAAAGTGCAGGTGAATGTAACTCATTTCTATGCTATAGTAACATTTAAATACTAGTTTCTCAAATATTCCATCTTACTATCCAGGAGGCAAAAAACCCTCCAAAACATGTAACCATTATTGTTTTGCCAGGTACTTGTAGAGGGCTTTTCTCTTTATAGGAAAGTGCTATGAAATCAGTGTCTTAGCGGATGATACCATTTTTCAGTGTTTGATCCTCACAAAACTACTCTGACTTTTTTTGTTTGTTTTAACTAAGTTTTAGCAAACATATACTGTATGATATGGGTGAATAATCTGATCTTATGGAA
This sequence comes from Myiotriccus ornatus, assembly GCA_036023395.1. Lineage (NCBI taxonomy): Eukaryota > Metazoa > Chordata > Aves > Passeriformes > Tyrannidae > Myiotriccus > Myiotriccus ornatus. The sequence continues at coordinate 5,776,731 of JAYRBT010000001.1, forward strand.
GTAGTTATTTTACAGTTGGACTCTCTTTTGAACTTGAAAATGTCAAGAAATATGAATTCTGACTGCCGAAGTTTATTTCATAATTGACAATTCAGTTTAGGTGCAGCCAGATAATGAAGTCAAGAACTTTGAAGTTGTCAGGAAATGTTGAATTTGCAAGATTCAAAGTATAATTTGGACTGCATTCTGTGTACATGAATATTTACCAAACCTTTATGAGAGCAATGTTTATCTTGTAGCATGAAAGAGAAAATTAGGAAAGAATTAATGGCCTGGCTACTGTAGCAATAGCCCAGGTTTGTATGATAAAAATGTCCTGGTGCTACAGACACTCTTCCTGAAAGGACATAAGAAAAATGGAAAGAAGTCATTTGAAGAGGAATAAAAGCACTCTCTGAAAAGTTAGGTTGTTAGAAATAGCATTGTGTGGATTCGAGTTCATAACCAGATATATGAAAACCTTTCTTTGTATGGAAAATTCTGATTTTCCAGAGGAAAAAATGTGGGGGAGAAACGACTTTTGCCGCTAAAATTGTTGTTATGTGGTCCTGGATTAACTGAAAATGAGGCAAATGTAACGCATGTGAGTTTTAAACCTGATCTTTAACGATTGTGAAATAATTATTAATCGTAATATTTTGTAAATGCTTTAAAGATGTTAAGTGCAACTTTGGGGTTTTTTCCACCTACTTGACTAAACTCATGCCTGGTATAGCTGCACTGGCTGGTGCCTGTCATAGCTGTTTGCAGCCTGATCCTACGCTGCTTTTCATTGGGATTACACTGGAACGAGCTTGGATCACTGCCATGAAGTATAGGGGTCTCTCTCTCTATTAATACATTTGCAGTGTGTATTATTTTGAGAAGCACCAATCTCTCTTCTGGGAGTACGAAGCAAAGCAGCATAACTTATATATCTGTCAGTTAAATTTGTAGACCTTCTTATCTCTAAGTTTAGACATATTTTATGATACAGGGCACAGGTTGTTCTTTGAGAGCCGTGGGAACAGCACCTTTCCCTGCAGATAACAGATCATGTCTGTGCTGTGTGCACAGGGGGCTCTTTTCCACAGAGATGATCTAACGTTTAAGGACAGGTGGTTCAGAGAAACAAGTAATCTTACATTCTTTTTCGTCTTTATCAAGAAGTCCCACTTGGTCTAAATCAGGCTTTAAGTCTATTGTTTGCTCTAATGCAATTACACATGTTTTTTACTCAGACTCCAGTGAGCCAGACTTTGGCAGCAAGACCAGATAAGCTTTCTATAGGTTTATAAAAGCAAATTGCATTTTGCTGGTCCCTGGGAAAGTGTCTTCCTTGAAAATGTTTAATCCACCCTCCTTCCCTGTCAGTTGTGAATAAATCTATCCATGGCATACGCGGACAGTTAGTTGATCAATTCATGTCTTACCTAAGAAAGATTTTTCTGTTTTCCTGTGCACAGTGTAATGTACTTAGATATGTCTTTTTCATTTACAGTGTGGGAAGTAAACCATAAATCTGTGATATCCCTCTGTCTTTTAGGTATTTCAATACCCTGAGCATAGTCATTTCAGTTAAAGACCTTTCTGGATAGGAAAAACAAGGGGAAGAATTGTGTAAATGTGCAGATCTTTAGAGGAATTGCAAAATACTGAAAATACTATAGTGCAGCAAAAGTTACACAGCATCTCCAATTATATCACTGGTGCTTCTTTTCATCCAGGTTGCTGGTTTTGTGTGATAATACTGGTAGGTGTAATGGTTGCATTCTGAGACATACTGAAATCCCTCTCAGACTTGCCTTTTTGTGACTCTCAATGCTTCCAGCTCCTTTTGATACCACCTATTGCTAAGGCTGCTCACTCTGTGAAGACAAGTCTCTAAAAAATAAAGGGCACTTGTGATACTGCACTCCATGCATCTATATTTAAGGTGCTCCCCGGCCATTCCTGTGGCCTTCCCAGACCAGCTTTCCAAAGCAGCCTGTGCAGCAACAATGAAGTATTTCTGCTCAAAGGGTTAAGACCTGAGTGTGCTATGATAGTGAGGTGGAGAGAGGAGGAACTGTGCACTTGCTGTTCCAATAAGAATCTTTTAGAGTCTCTTTGGAGGTGAAATGTCACCTAACTATGTTTTGCAGATGCTCTTTTTACACAGCCTTGTGCAGGAGGAGCTTGGATGCTTCATGCAGAACTGTTAGGTCAGACTCCTCCCCAGTTTTGCACGATTGCTGAGCAGTGAAGGGTGTCCCAGCAGCAGCATGAACTCAAAAAATACCCTACACAGAGGAATGATAAAACTGAAAGTCCTAGTAGAGTTAGGACTCTGAGAATCTGGAATGCAGCTGGATCATATGCAACCCATTGTTTTATTGTGTATCTGCAAGAATGCCAGAGGAAAAATAGAAACAAATCAAATAGTAGTTTTCTTTTCCTTTCTATTTATTTTATAGCTTATACCCAGCCCAGTGAAGACTAACCATGAAATTATGGATTTAAAAACTGGGAATCTGGGTATTCTGAAGAAAAATGGAACATGAAAGACAAATATTTACATGCAAATACATTGTGCAAAAGTGTATGAGGTGACAGGATGCAAATTGCATTGGTATTGGAAATAGAAAAAGCTAAAGGTCCCCCACTCCATGTGCAGTGAAGGCAAAAGTGAAGCTCACTTCCCAAAGAACCACAATTTCTCCAAGATTCATTACTGGAAGAGAGATATATACACAGATGAGTATCTGTGTATATATATGTGTGTATATCTATCTATCTATCTATATACACATACTCCTCTCTAGCATGTAAAATACATGAGTAATTGTTTCAGAGGGACATATTTCAGCTGCAGGAGTATCACAGTAATTATGCCTGTAGAGACTTCCATCTCTACAATGTTTTCATTTAAACTAGCCTTGTATTTTTCAATTTATCTAGAAAAGGGTTTGGAGACCTGGGAACAGGAAGGAAGGAATGAATGATGGTGCCAAGACCTGCATTGTGCCAGATTTTCTTTGCAATTATGTAGCTCTTGGCAAAGGTGAGATTTAAAATCCATGTTGTTGATCAGCATGGGATCATCTCTTGGGAACAGAGATGCTGTGCTCCCATGGAGCAAAATGATGGTGTTTCCCCTGGCTCTCACAGCCAGTCCTGAGAGGCTTCAATGAAATGCTATTTCTAAGCTGAGAAAATCATGTGAAAGGAACTTTTTGCTGTGAAAACAGATAGCTTAATGCTGTCTAAACAAAAACTCTAAGGGTTTTTTTTTACGGTTTTCTTCAGTATTTTGGAATTCAATCAGAAGGGATTTAGTGGGAAAAGAATCAGTCTACTAACATGGAGTAAAGATTGGAGTCAAGGGAAAACACTAAGGTAAGCTCAGAGTTATCCCATAGTGGACTGTAAAAAAAAGCTCAGTCATTAAAATCTTCATTTCCCCCATTCCTCCTTATGGAAGTAACAGCCACTCAAAAGGTCAGTTTAACTGAGGGTTCAGCAGGAAGCAGATGGGTTTTACTGTAACATTTACCGACATCATATCATCATCCAAATGGAGAACGGCATCTGTGTACCAGGGCAGAAAACCCACAGAACCCTTGAGGGCACTTGTGAGTGTAAACAAGGAATGATCTCTTTCAGCCAGTGGCCACAGGTCTGAAATTCCAGCCAGAAACCTTCAGCTGAACTGTTCTGCTGTGAGGCAGAGTCTTAGAACTGACCATGAGGTCACAGCATATGGAGCCATCAGGTCACTCAGGGCAGGGCAATCTGAAGCCCAGCCAAAGAGCTGAGTGTGGCTGGTGTGACAGGACTTCACCACCAAGGTATTCCTCTTGGCAGAGCAGATGTAGTAACAGACCTAGCACAGCATCCATGGAGGGTTGTAACAAAGCTTTAAGAGAGGTGCTACTCTTGTTAGAAAGCTTTATTATTCCACCTGATGTAGGTGAAATTTGTCAAACACCTGGTGTTTGTAACAGTCTAGCTGTTCAGAATCCTCAAAAATTACGCCAAGCAACTTTATTTTAAACTGAACACAACTAAGGAGAACTTGGTCATAGTCAAAATGAAAAATAGTGAAGTTTTTACCTTAATGAGAAGAAAGTGGTATAGCACAAACACACAAAAATAGAAATCCTAGTCATTCAGCACTATAAAACACAACACTAAATAGCCATGGCATGAAAAACTCACTGACTTGGTGACTAGCAGGGTGTCACCTGAGGAAGAAATGAAAAATGGAAGTGAACTTCGTCTTGTGTTTGGGGACAGGCTACAACTTCTTTGCATTTAGACATGAGTTTGCAGTGATATATTTGTTACCTGCTGGGATATGGGAAAAAAGAATTGTCAAGGACAGGGCTGTAAAGTTATTCTTAGTGTTTCTTTTTCTCCCATAGCTTCAAAAGCCCAGTAGGGATGAGGACTGCAGTCCCTGGTAGGTGTATCATGCTCCTTACCAAAGGAGAAAAGGAGCTCAGAGGTGAATATTATTAAAATAAATTTTTATTTTGAATCCACAGACATTAGTATTACATTGGGCCAAGCCCAAAGTAATACAGAAGGCAGTTCATTTGATGACAGGATCTTCCATAATATTGCAATAATTATTTTGAAGGTTTTATATATTTTGTTACACGAAAATGCATGTGTAGATAGTGGTTATGAGTGTAGAGCCTCACCACTGTTAAAGCACAAGTGCAATTTGCATTATGCAGTAATTCTTATGAAATTTCTCAACAACCTCAGATACAGCTTTCCCCAAAACACATTTACATAAAATAACTGGGCTTCTACAGAATGGCTCAACGCAATAGCTCTTTTCTGCAATAATAAGTGAAAAATGGTACAATGACATGTGTGATTGCTCCCATCTCATGTATGTGAAGTTTGTGTTGTCAGAATTCTAGTTCGGACATTTGAACCAGTTGGGAATACCAAACACACGAGAAGTATCATCATCTTTACATAAAATAAGACCAACCACCTTTGGCCACAAAACCCAAAACAAACCTAAACAAGCTGAACCAAAAAACCCCAAAACAATGAACACCCGATCATTATTGCATATACATAGAATATGTGACTAGGGTATACTGCAGAAATTTTCATCATTTTTAGGGTAACCCAAAGTAATTCCAATCTCCTGCAAAAAAAAAAAAATCATTCAACTTCTTTGAGAAAAGATCCTGGATTTACTCAGAATCTTCTGGAGAAGACTGTAGATGCTGTGGTTGTATAAATTAGTAAGAGGAACTATAAATGAATTTTTTGTGATACTGTGGGCTCTTTCAAGAGTCCACCTTAGATAAACATTTAGCACATCATGCTTATGTAAAGCTATCTGTTAAAAAATATCCTCCTGGTTACAGCTGTTTCATGTTACATATCTCTGATTCGTACTATTGTAGGTTAAGGCAAATAATCACTGTGCAAATGCACTGGGAATTAGGTTAATTCAGGTTGCTTTGGTATAGATTCTTGACTATTGCAGACTTCTGATTGAGCTCTCAGGCAGCTTGCCTTCCAGACAATTGCCTGGATGGGATTTTGGGGGCAGGTGTTAGCTGTGGAAACTTACTTAGCATTAAGCTTCTCTGTTGCTACCGACTTTGACAATACTTTTATATGTATTTCTTTTTTTCTAGTGATTGTCCTTTACAAAAGACCTAATTGAAAATATCTGTCAAATCATGTCTCTGGTTTCCCTCTTCTTCCCCCACCACCACCCCCCCCGCTCCCTCGGCCCCCCATTAATTGGACGCGTATTGTGTTTGTGTGGGAAGGAAGGAGGCTCTATAGCAGCATGGCAATATTGCTGGGAAAAGAACATTAAAATGGATAAAGGGATTTCCTAGTGGTATAAATACCTGCACACGACCTCCCTGTGCTCTGGAGCCCTCCTGTATATGCATATGCAGGTAAAAACCGGGAGTCGGGTTTGAGCTGCCGTTGATTGCGCAGGATCTGTTCTGACAGAAAACGGGGGACAAGCAGCTCTCTTTGCCTGTTGGAGGGTATGAGTTGCCAAGCATTTACTTCATCTGACACCTTTGTACCCCTGAATTCTGACTCTTCTCCCTCTCTGCCTCTGATAATGCATCACAGCGCCGCAGAGTGCCTGCATGTTTCTAACCATGCCACCAATGTTGTATCTACAGGTACTTTTTAAAAATAATCTTGCTCTCAGTAACTCTCGTTTTTTGTGATGCTTTTGGACGATCTGTGTTCATCAAGTTCTGCAGTGTTGAAGGTGTTCGGTGTCCATGTTATGTGTGATTGGGATTACGTTAAAGCAGAAGCAATTTCACAAACTCTGCATATGAGTGAATAAGGAAAATCACAAATGTTTGTGTTTTAGCTAAATAAACAGCTTTCTCTAAGTTTGTCATGAGATTAGGCTCGAATATGCTGCCAATGCACTAATTGAAAACAGCTTCAAACATTGTCACTGTTGCTATGACTATATAGTCTTCAATGAGAAGTGTCATGTAAATTAATTGAAAGTTTATTATATAACCACAATCTAAAATAACATAAATTACTTTAAATAGGAAATATATATAAAGGAGCTCAGATCTAAATATCACTTGGGGAAGCTTTAAAGAAGGAAAAACATTGCTCTTCAAGGCATGTTGCATACTGAATGAAGACTAAGATTTAAGTGGGATGTTCAAAATTGGTAGTGGAAGCCTTGACAATATTTTTTAATTTTGTATGTTTGTGTATGTAATCCAATTAGATGCATTGAAACACTTGGCCTGTGTAATCACTGAACTATCTGAGAGAGAGACAAAGAGAAAGAGTTTCGTCTATCTTCCTTAATACTGCATAAGTGGGATTCTGAAATGCAGGAGTTGTTGATGGAAAGGTTTCAAGAACAGAAGACATAGTTTGATTTATTTGAAATGGCATTAAGGTTAGAATTCTATCTGGAGTCTTAAAAAGAAACTAGCTTTCTCCTGAAATACATTGGTAATAAAGCATTTTAATGAAAAGCAAAAGCAGGTAAGTGGTGAAAACTGATCACTGGTAATAGATAACAGTCTCTTACACATTAAGCAGGAGGCTCAAACTATCCTGTTGGTTAGCAGGAGTAGTAGGGAAAAGGAGAATTTAAATTTTGTATGAGGTCAAATTTGTGTATCTGCATCACAGATTCATCTGACTTGTAATAAGAGGTACACGATGACAGGCAGCCAAAAGCATTTGCTTGCCTGCTTAAGGTTTAGGTTGATATTTTGTAGTTGCCTCCCAAGGACAAAATGACCCTGCAGTCCACGGAAATTTTGATTGCAGGATCACATCTAGCAGATGACCTTGTAAAAACAGGGTCAAACCCTGTGAAAAAAATGACCCTGTGAAAGCAGCAACAGCTATAATGACTAAATGTGTACAAATTTCATACACAGATTCGGAAACTGGAATAAACAACGCTATTCTTGTGAAAGCATATAAGGAGAATTTGTGCTCAATAAAACAGTGGAAGAATTTTGAATAACAACTTATTTTAAATGTCAAATTTTTTAAAAATTGGTTGTAGTAATTCTGCATCACAAAAAGGTGAATATACTTCTTTCAAATATTATGCTGATGTTTTGCATTATCCTCAACATTTTAATTGTTATTATTTAATCTGAACAGGATCATCCTCACTATTTAATCTTAAGTCTTTATTAGCAAGTTGAAAATTGTATTTTCATGCATAAAAATAATGGCCAGTGGATTATGTAATAATAGAAAAAGACAACCAATAAACACTTAGATCTTATCTCAATAGAAAAGTTGCATCATTCTACATGTATTAGAATTATTAACACAATCTTTATTTTCAGTGCATTTATATCAGTATAAGCATGTTTGTCTTAGTAGATTTGGTATCTGTATAAGTGTATCTAAACAGGACATTTTACTGTTATGATTAATGTTATAAAAAACAGAGATTCTAATCCCTAATTAATTATACGGCTTTGAATGACAGGAATGTGTTCTCTAAACTGCGGTTTTACATATCTGAATGCTCGTGAACATTAATTTTTAATATTATATTTTATAGCAGTTGTTAGAGGGGACAGTATGTGCATTTTTATTCCTCCTTATACACGAGAAAGAGCCATAGCTCTTATTTCACACTCAGCAAAAAAATGGTCTCATTCTTCAGGCCCTGGCTATTACTGAGCACAGATCTGAAATAGCCCTGTGAAAACACAAGAGATAAATTAATTGTGTGTTCACTGGAAAATGTTTATTTAAGCCTAACTTTTTAGAGGAGCCCAGAATCTACCGTCCTGTTTCTCTATCTCCTTGCCAAAGCACCCTGAAATATTTTTTTGTGTCTTGGCACTTAAAAAATTTTGACTTCTGGCTGCCTGAAAGCAGATGTCCCAAACTGCTGCCTTTGAAACTCAGGTCTTAGACAAGCATAAAATATTGCCTTCCTTGCTGCCTTCATTCCCGGTTGGGTTTGCATGACAGTGAAGGCAAGCAATTTTCTGAGAATTAGTTTTGGTGTAAGACTGAACGAAAGAGTGTGTGAAAGTTCTGTGAGGAGAGGATCAGGTCTTCTCCAAAGAGTTTGATGCTTCCCTTGCTAAGTGGGGTATGTAAACTAAGTTATGGTCATGGAATATATTAAAAGTAATGCTACAAGACCGCAGTATGGCAATTCCTGGTCTTGGCTGGGAGGGTGTCTCACTATTTACGCACCAGCAGTTTACCTGCAGCGACCTGGCCGGCTGTCTGGACTTCCAGCAGTGTTACCTGATGGTTATGGCCCAGAGTTAAAGGCTTCCTGACTGCACACTAAAACTGCACAAGGGCACTGTCTGCCTCTGAACTTAAAGGCTCTGTCTTGAATCCTCACATGCATTCTTACCAGTCCCATCTGTTTTGTCTTTGGTCCAAACTCATATGTTCCTGGTACGACAACGCTGGGACACCCTTTGGCAGGACTTCATTACTCTGTGCCCTCCTGTCATTATGGAAACCAACCCTCTACCTATGGGGTGATGGCAGGTAAGAGAGCAAACCTTCAGCTGGGGTGAGCTATTAGCATGTTGATTTTTAGTCAGTTTTCCTTTAGAGGGACCAATCCAAGACAATTGTTTAAAAGACATGGGATTTGTATTAAGGCACTAGAAAAAGTGTTAGGGAATTAGGGGTCAGTGCCCAGAGTTTCCCCAAAACCTCTGAATCGCTCTTGAAATCACTCTGTATCTTACATCTCTCTACAAAACTGAGAGAGTGCTGATTTTTCTGCTAACCTATGCCCACTTTCCCTGGTGATAATCACTTTTTGAAAGACCAGGAGTGACATACCCAATATACCTGTGTATTACCAGTACCTGGGCTGACAAAGCCCTGCCAGAGATAAAATAAAATTGGACATAAGGCAAAGATATCTAAATTCTGCAGGCAGATCAGACAGATGGTCATGGATTTTTACACTCATGAATATATGCTAGCATCCTGCTCCTTTTTGCATGTGCCAGCCTCAGTAAAAAAGAGGAACTGCTATTCTATGAGAATAACTATTCTATTCAAGTAGCAGTCGATGAGATAATGACATGAACCAAATTAACACAACTCCCAGGAGGTAGCTGTGATTTGGAAATAAACCAAAATCAAACTCAGACTTTTATTTCACTTAAGAATAAAGGAAATATTCAAGTTAGTCAGCTTAGATTAATATATCTGCATAGGGACAGAGTGTAGATTTCCTTTATGGTGTGCAAATGTCTAAATGCTCCTATTACATGGTGCACTTATGTACCTGTTGCAAACATTCCTTGCGGTGTTCAGATCCCTGGGAAAAGTTAATGGATATTAGACAAAATATATTGCTCACAAGTTCATTTTCTTTCGTTCCAGAATAAACACGTTTTTATTCTTCTCCTTTCTTCTTTTCACCCTCACTTTGTTCCCTTTTTAGGCATCAAGCCTTCTACTCCAGAGATGCTGTCGGCAAGTCTCTCCCAGACTCGCATCTTACAGACGTGCAGCGTGCCCCATCCCAATGTGGTAAACAGTGTCAGCACCTTGCAAAGCAAGTCCTCCTCTTTTTAAGCATTTTTTATTTATTTTATGAGAAAAAAAATTCCTTTTTTCTTTTTTCTTTTTTTGTGGTTAGCCTGTCTGAAGCATATGAAGTAACTCCTATGGGGTTAGAACCTCCAACACTGATGAGAGCATTCAGGTGGTGAAGACAACCCAGACCCTAATAAATGGAGGAAGCAGTGGAGGTTAATGCAGTTCTGAGTTCTTCTACAAAGCTTTGTATAATTTAGAAAATTAACACTGAAGAGTGTTAATGATTTCCTCCACCCCTCCTTTAGATCACAGACTCTTTAGCTCTATGTACAATAGCTAGTGAAAAATTTGCCTTCACTCTTAACTGAATCTACTTGTTACTTCTGATATTTGTGAGCAAAAGGTAATGTAAGACAGTTCTTTGCCCTTGAGTAATTTCTTTTTAAGCCAGAAGGGTCATTTTGAATGTGTTCTGGGTTTTTGGTTGTTAGGGTTTTTTTGCCTTTAAGTCTTACCTTTGTACTTTCCCCAAAGAAATTTTATGCTGAAGCTAAGCCAAGGTAGTATCCCATCCGAGCATCACATGGCATTGATGCGGAAATATTTCGTGTACCAGAAAGTAGAGAGTGGCAAATTTTAGGTGACTCAAAATGACATAGATCTGTCAATCTAGATGTGCCCCTTAATTCCATTTTAGACCTTGGATTTTATTTGTTTAGGTTTAGACCATTTGCCATCTTATTTAAGTGCTTCCGTGTACTCAGTAAAAGGATGGTCGTGGCTGCTGGTTGGTTTTCATGAGTCTGGACAAGAAAGAGAGGGTATCTCCTAGGAGATCCTCACTCTTGGGTACTTTCATATGTTATATAACGAATATTACAGGATTATGAGATGGTGAAGGGAGATTTTTACTGTGTAGTGGTAGAGAATAACTGTACCGAGTTTTCTCTTTGGTGCTGCTCAGGTAGTCTGACCCCTTGCCTTTATAAATTCCCGGAGCACGCTCTGAGTGCCAGCTCCTGTGCCCTGGGCCACGGCTTCACTCCCATGCACCAGCCCCTCCTCACAGATGATCCCACTGCCACAGACTTCAAGCAGGAGTTCCGCAGGAAAAGCAAGTCTGTTGAAGACCCCGTCGACATGGACTCCCCTGAGATCAGGGAACTGGAGAAATTTGCTAACGAATTTAAGCTGCGGAGAATTAAGCTGGGTATGTGCTTTTTTGTCCACAAACAAAAGGCTGAAAAATTCCAGTGAAAGCCCAATTATTCCTGAGTGTTTTATAGTCTGGCCTCTTCAGTTGCCTGATCATAACTCTAATCTTGCCTTGTACTGCCCAACTTTCTCCATTCCTAGCAGACTTGATTGGAATTAATGAACTTCAGCTTCTTGCAACTTAGCATGCATAAAGGGACTTAAACTTTCTTGCCCTTAAATTATTTGTCTTAGGTGCAGAGAAAATTATTGCTGTTCAGTAAATTACATTCAGTAGCAGATGAAACATTCTGCACAGCTCCAAATTATCTGCAGCTTAGGGCAGCACATACTCTAACCTCTCATACCCATCCTCCTCCCCATGAAGAGTTTCATCTGAGGTTGTAGTGTCATTTCTGTGACAACCATGGCAAATCTTTCATGCAAGTAGGAAGCTTCTCTTCCTGATTTATTTTCTTGTGCCAAGACACAGGTACAGCAGCAACTGATATATTTGTTGCTGTCTGATTCATGCAAGATGAATCACCTTTGAGAGTCTCCAGTGAGCTGCTTGTCTTTCATTGGCCAATCTTAGCTGAGGACAAAGGTGGACTGAGCCCTGTCTTTCTCACCTGTAGGAAATAGGGGTACATTGCAGTGTAAAAGCCTCACCCTTTCTTGAGCTGTACTGAAAGAAAAAAATAACACCAAGCAGTGCAGATGCAGCCTGCAGCCTATTTATGAACACTGAGTGCTCTGAAGAGTTGTGATTTTGTCACTATCACTTATTATATTCGAATCAGAGGAAATCCGTCTAGTTTCATAAATCTAAAAAAAATTAGAAGGTGTTTAGAGGTATCTATGCGCTACCTCAACAGCGGGAAAGCTAGTGTGTTTCCTTTTCAGTCTAAACTGAAACGAAAGACATCAGGGTTTAAAAATATTTGGAACCTGGTTTATTTTCCTGTCTATCATGTTTTCGTTGTCAGGCACAGCAATGGAAAGTGTTTGCTAGGCCCCACGTTGTTAATCACTGCATCTTCATCCTGAATTTTTGAGGGAACAAAACTTCCTTTATTGCAAGCAAATGACATGGAGCCTGGGCTTAAGTGGTCTGATGGGAGAAATGCAATGTGCACAGGAAAACTAATCTGAGGTTGAGCTTTATACAGGAAGACAGAGTTAATATGGGTTGTGTGTCTTGAGACTGAGAGAATTGGAGCTAGTGCAATCAAAATAGAGGTAAAAAGTTGCCTCATGAGACATTCAGTGTCCAAATAGATCCTTCCTGTTCTGGTGCAGAGGCAGAGAAGAAGGATAATGATCCAGCCTCCTGAACATGGCAGATATATGCTCAGAGCACTGAACAGGTTGCTGCTGAGACATATTCAATGTCTGCATGGAAACTGCAGCAATCTGCTGACCATAGTTGTTGCAACAAATAACTGGATAGCAACCAGGGATTAGTTTATTGCCCTTGCATCATCTACAGAAAGAAATATTCTAGGTGTCAGGATCCTTTTCAAATCCCTAATCTTGGAGTGTAAAGCTCCACTGAAACCAACAGCAAACTGAACACATTTCTGAGGACAGCTCAGTCAGCCCTGGAGACCTCTGCAGAGAGCCCATCCTGAAGGCACTGCAGGCACACACTGTCCACAGGACTCAGAAATGAAGGTCTAAGCATTCAGGAAAGCTTCAAAGCTACTTTTTTTCCTCTTTGTTTTTGACAGGTTACACACAAACCAACGTTGGAGAGGCACTGGCTGCTGTGCATGGCTCTGAGTTCAGCCAAACAACCATCTGCCGATTTGAAAACTTGCAGCTGAGTTTCAAGAACGCCTGCAAACTGAAATCCATACTGTCCAAGTGGCTAGAGGAAGCAGAACAAGTAGGAGGTAGAGAACTGAAATCTTCTAAATTTTGATTTGCTTTTGAATCAGAATGCCATATATATGCCCAAGGACTAGTATGTGTAGTCCATAGCCTAAAGGGTTGCGTTTTTTTACCAAATTTAGATGCTAAGGTGTGCTTGTATTAAATTTTAATTATTTTTTGGGAGGGTGAGCAAGGACGGGCAAACCGAAATGTATGGAGGGTACGGAATAGCAGAAACTTCACTTGGTGGTGGGAGAAATTTCTTTCAGTCCCATCTCAGAAAGCTAGCTCCAGTCCTGTAGCATATTATTAGGATCTTCAGGACAGCCCTTTTAGCAGCAGGGATTTTTCACTAGCAAAGGAGTCTTCTTTCTGACCTTAGGCATATGAGATACGGCCATGGGGGAAAGGATTTGAGTTCAGCTGGAGCAGTGGTCTTTAAACCCTAAAGAAGAATAGCATGGCATAGAGTTTTTTGTTGTAACCTAAAATGCTCCTTCTTTTGCCCAGTTAATTTCCAGTCACAGGAAGAGTCATAGGGCTCGTTGGGCAAAGAGTACTTTAGGACAGGCTGGCTGACTTAAAGGAAGTAGTTGCCTTTGAGAACAGCCCTTTCAGCTGGATGAATTGCAATGCTGAGAAGCAGCAAGCCTGGAGGTGGCAGCGAAAGCGCGACCACTGGGCAGCACTTACTGAGTGTGGGAACAAAGGGAAGGTGATCTTGATGCTACTTTTTGGATTTGGCATTGTATTCAACAGCATGAAATGTTGTTATTTTGCCACACACTTCAGTTTCCTTTGAACCAAAGGCTTCCTTCCCCTGTAACTGTGCTGGAAACCAGAGGCTCTGCTGTTGTGGCTGCCACATCACAAGAATCGCTGGTGACGGGCTGGGGTGGGTGGCAGCTGCTGAGTGCCTGAGGCAAGATCATGTTTGCAGACAGTGGACTCTGAGAAGAGAACAGAGACTTGTCCATCAGAAGGTGGGGTGGACAAGGCATACGAATAAATGGGGTTGGGGGTCAAAGCTGGAGGGTGAGACAGTAATGAAACAGACTCCATCTCCCTAGACCATGCCCTGAAGGGCAGAAGGAGCAAGGTATGTCCAAGGAAGGGATATAAGTACTGCTTCTCAGGTGCATAGGCACAGAGCCAGTGCTGTTTGCATCTTTACTGGTGCCACACCATTTTTGCTTATAACCATTTATATCTGGAGGTAAAACAATGACCAACCATCCTACACAATAAAAACAAAAAGATCCAGCGTGTGGTGCTCCTCTCATTCAGCAGCATTGCCTATTATGCTTTCTTCTCTCTTCAAAGACTCTATTTTGTTGGTTTTTTTTTCTGGAGATGATTCTGCTTGTTTTCCATTCCCTGTAGAATGTAACAGCCAGATTTTGTTCTCTTTTTTAAAAAAAATTAATTAATTAACTAATTAATTAATCTATTTATTTATTTATTTAAATACAGCTTTATACAATGAAAAAGTTGGAGTGAATGAGCGGAAGAGGAAGCGCAGAACCACCATAAGGTAATAAATATTTAGGGCTTTACAGGTTAGAAAACCACTTTGGCTAAGATGCTTTTTCTTCTGTTCGAAATTGTAGTGTTATTTTCTATTAATATATATCTGCATCTAGTGCTTCTAAAAGTTTTAGTATTTGGAAACATGCCAGTGGAAAATAACAGCATAACCCTCCAGAACCCAAATTATTCCAAAGATATTATTTTTCCCAATCAAAGACTCTTTTTTTCAAAAACACACTAAAGTATGAAATGATATTTTATTCCAGATCTGTCAAAATTTCATTATATCTATATAGCAAGGTATCAGCTCACCCTTGTTTTCATTTTGGGAGATTCTACATTATACCAAAATAAATTGCATTATTTTTGTATCATAAATAAATATATAAATTGTGAAACAATAAAAAAAAAAACACATATAAATTTGACAGAAACTTGAGGTCTGGTCTTAAAAGCTATTGATAAAATCAGTCCTCATATTAAGCATTTTCTAAATTATTCCTGCTTTTACATGTAACCCTGCTGCAGTGGGAGCATCAAATACGGCAGGTTGTCAAGGACACAGATAATTGAGAAGTTCAGGACCAAATCCCATACAGTAAGAAAATATTAATTACACTTTTGAAGGCATAGAGAGCATCAGTTTAATGACATGAAACTAATCAGGGAGATAGGCTTTCCATGAATTCTGGAAGGCTAACTAATGCTAAAACAAAAGTCCCAATAACTAAATTAGATTAGTCATACCCAGAGCAAAAACTCCTTTATTTGAATTTGTGGAAATTATTTTATTATATACTTTGCTCAAAGCCTTAGAAGATGTTGATCAAAAATAGTGATGCTTCTGTAGCTCTGCGTGTGCAGAAGACTATGCTATTAGTTAGGTAGTTCTTGTAACACTAGTAAGTATTGCAAAGTTGACGTGTAAATGCGAGATGAACAGCATAACACACATGAAGTAATGAAATAAGTAGAACTCCAGCAGACACCGTGTGTATTTTTGTAGCAGAAATACCGTCACCTCACTTTCAGAATAATGCATGAAGTGCCCTCTTGTGTCCAAAGAAATTACAGCTACCGCTGAAGCTGTTCTGGATCCACAAAAGCATGTCACAGATGCTCCGTGTTTTCTGAGACTATGTAACAAAAATTGGAAGCAAATTCTATCTGGAAGTAAGAAAAATTAATAGTATTAAATCATTTTGTTTAGTGAACCACTCAACTTTTGTCGCTGCTGACTCTGAGGTTAAGGCAGACTTTTGGAAAGTGTGGTGATTGCTGAAACACCTTGCCATAATCTCTGTGATCTCTAGAAACACTCTGGTGCTCTCTCTATAACACAGTGAGATGCAGAATTTGATACAGCACACAACTTTTCCCAAATCTTCCCATTTGTAAACCCAAATGATTTGATACAACAAGGTAATGCCACTCGTGCATTTGCTGAACCCCTACGGCCCTCCTGTGACTGGAGCACTGTTCTAATTCCTCTGCCCTGGTTTATGACTAATTAATAGTTGTATCTCCTAAACAGCATCAAGAAGCACAGGTATTTCATAATTAACACTGAAATTGCACTGAACTTCATGCTAGTTTTGCCTTTTAATTACTCTGTGCTAAAATTCTGCATAATGTCATGCTGTTCATGTCAGCATGAATATAGCTGTCAGAACTATAGTGTACTTTCAGTGCTCTGGGTTTCCTTTATGTATAAAAAGAGGAAGCAAACCAAGTCACTGCCTTCAGTGCTGTCCCTTGACCCTTCTCCTAAACTAGCAGTGAAAGCTTAAATGCACAGAGAAGTTTCTAAAGGTGAAATTTTATCCCTTTATCCAGTATCGCTGCCAAAGAGGCCCTAGAGAGGCACTTCGGAGAACAAAGCAAACCTTCTTCTCAAGAAATTATGAGGATGGCCGAGGGGCTCAACCTTGAGAAAGAAGTTGTAAGAGTTTGGTTTTGCAACAGAAGACAAAGGGAAAAAAGAGTTAAGACAAGTTTACATCAGAACACCTTCAGTTCTATTATCAAGGAGCACCATGAATGCCGGTAAAGCTTTTCCACGTATAGATGTGGATTTCTGTTTTGCTTTTTGTAAATATTGTAAATATTATGTTGTTTAAAAAAGAAAAAATAAAAGAAAAAAAGAGAAGAATCAGTAAACTACTTGTTTCTCTAGGCAGCTTCAGATGTAGTGTGTTGTGGAGGACCTAATTCTAAATCCTACAATGTATATTTAAAGCCATAATTGCTGTCATTACTTATGGTAGGGTAAGTTTACTAGTACAGAGGTGTCAGCACTGTTCCTACTGTGTGCTCTGTCTCAGCATAACATTTGACTGCCTTAAAAGGATAGCAAGTAGAAGTGACATTTTTAATATTTGTTATTAAAGATAATTCTTGCTAATTCGTTATGTGCCTTGAAGTTTGGTTTGGATAGGCTTAGCTATAAAAATGAGAATACAATTTACCTTACCTTAAGACTTTGTGACCTGAGAGGAAAAAAATAATTATCAAGGGGTTTATTACATTGAGCTTTCTCTGCATTGTCCTTTTTTCTGATTAAAACCATGTGTAGACATATTTATACCAGAGATAGTGTTTTAAGCTAAAAAACCCACTGAAGTAAGTATCCAAACAAAGCATTTATTGCACTACATGTTCCCACTCTCTTAAAGCCCACTAATTGAAAATAATCCCATATTTGTCATCCTCCAGCCTAGAGAGAGAACCTGGGGAAAAAAATACCAGTGCCAGAGCTCCACCTATCAGACAGGCACTGAGAAAACTGAATTAATGGCTCTAGTACTCACCAGGGATAGATTATCCAGCCATCTCATCAGCCCTGCTCGTTGTTACTGGAATTAGCCCATTACCACTTATGTACTTTTGACTGTTTTCCCAGGACTAAAATTAAGTGAGTACATGCGAGTAGTACTGGCCACATACATTTTATTTTTCCATAAACCAGACCTGATGATTTAGAAAACATCTAGATAATAGGCCTCCAGAAAGTAAAAGGGGTTTAATGTTCAAGACCTCTAAGAAGCAGCGTGTACAAGTCAAGTGCTCGCTCTCTCTCTACTGTACGTTAAATTACCTCTGATACTTATTACAGTGACCATGGGCACATTCAGCTATGGAAATCAGGCTCCTGGATTTTTTAAAAAATATCTTTTTATGGATGAATGCACCACTTAATTTAGAAGAGAACTTCAATTTAATAACTCAGAGGGGACAAATTGCGCTATGTACTGTCTTCAGGCTGTTCTCGTCACTAGCATAGCTCACCCGCTACAGCAGAGAAAGGCCAAGCTGGAGACTTTATGCACCACGTGTATCAACAGAACGTGGACTTCCCAAGAGCCTGAAAGATAAATACAATTGAGAAGATTAGCCCTCAGCAAAGGTGGTAGTATCTGTGTACCTTTCGTGTTATGTGGTCTAATGTTATGTATGTTGAAAATACTACCTGATATAGCTAAACTTTATTTATGTTCTAAATTATTTTCTTAATTATAAAAAGGCTTCTTAGAAATGCTATATAAGCCTGTATTTCCCAAGCTCCCAGTCCAATAAAGTATTCTTATACAGCTGGTACTCTAGGTAATGGTTTGTAGTTCTGTTTTGGTGACACTTCACCCTTTTTAGCTGTGTGTCATGCTGAGGTTCTTATGCATTTAGCCTGCTGTAACAGTTAATTCAAAAGCAGCCTTACCATAACACAGTGGCTTCTTGTCCTACAAAAAGTCTCACAAGTGAAGGCTAACTGCAGAAACAGAGAAAAAGAAAATGAAAGGTGACATCTAAGGCCATTTTCTTGCAAAAGAATTACAAAAGGCCAAGTGGGGGAAGCAGCCACCATTTAAACATATCTAGCTGTTGCCATGGAAATATAAAGAAATTAGTGCAGAATTATTTAAAGAAGAAAGGTTGGATGAAAAAAATTTCAACTGCTGCAGCCATTACTTACAGAAAGTGGCCCTGCATTTTTTCTTTTTCTGTAGGAACACTTTAATTGCCATCAATCACTCTTCACTGGGGGGAAATAACCCACCCTAGATGAGATTTCTGAGGGGTAACTTTATAAACCTGCAAGAGTTTAGTTGGCCATTCAACTAAGATGGGCTGTACTATTTTTCTTTGAGATATTTGTGTGGTTTTGTTTTTGTTTGTTTTTTTTTTAATTGCACTTCCCATGGCAACTTGAGGCAGGGTGTGAAAACCACAACAGAGGGCAGGAAAAGGTGTTATCGCAACATGTAAATGTGTGTTCATTTGTCTCCATGTCCCCTCATTGGAAGGACACAAGAGATATAGCCAAGGCCAAGATGCTGATCAAAGGTAAGGTAACTCTTGAAGCTACTGACTCTCTGCTAGATTTAATGTGTGCACTGGATGTTACAGATGTCTCCTGAACTATAAGCAGTACTGAAAGGCTGGATGGAGGCAGACTGTTCACCACCTTGCCTAACGTAAGGACCAGGAGTAAATATGTGAAGCTGGGAAGAAGCTTAAGAGAAAAAAAAAAGAGGTGGTTCTCAATGTGGTTGGGGAAAAAAAAAAATCTGGGGAACTTCTCTACTAAAGCATGGGGGTGCCAGAAGTTAACTGACATGGACAAGTCCTCAGGTGGAAAGACACTCAAAGCTGTTGTGTGTAGAACTTCTGTTAGGCTCTGGAAGTACTCGATGTTGAAAATAGCTGGGAGAGTGGAAGAGTATTTGGGGATAAAGTGTCATTTATGCTCGTCATGTTCTTGTTGTTTTCCTGGGCATCACTCCTTGGCACTTGTGGAGTGGGATTCTGGGTGAGATGGACCTTGGTCTGCCCCTGCCATTCTTAGGTGTGTGCACAACTGTGTCACTGTTCTTGGATGGAGGACTTTCAATTCCTATTAAGGAGTTAGCAAGGATAAAGGAGTTTAAGGATTGAGTGGTTGTTGGTTAATTTGGCCACTTCTGTTAGGGATAACAAAAAGTCCTTCTATAAATACATTAATAATAAAAGGAGGAGCAAAGA
>JAYRBT010000001.1:5796465-5815075 GCA_036023395.1 Myiotriccus ornatus
GTTGGATCAGGGGTTGGACTTGATGATCTTGGAGGTCTTTTCCAACCCAATCTATTCTATGATTCTATGATTCTATGGTTGGCTTTTTTGTCTGCTGAGAGTGATTCGAACAGAACTTGTTTTGAAGCAGGGGATGCCGTTTTGTTGTAGAAGATACAACATACTAATGACAACCAAATAAAAAACAAGCAAGCCTGCAAACCTACAACACTTCTCAGTCTGTTACCGACAGATTTTTATAGTGATTAAAGCTGCAGGATTTCAAACATAACTTTTAACAAAACACCAGAGTGATATTGATAGTAGCAGCCCTAATGACTCTAAAAAGCAATGCCTTTATTCCTATTCATCAAAGACCTGTAGAGAAAAAACTCAGAATTATGCCCAATTTTGAGTTATTAAAAAGATAAAGTGCACACCTCACTCAGAAAGGACATAAGCCTTGGTGTTCAACTGAACTACCACTAACCAGTAACATTCACATTATCATTTCTCCTTCTATGCTTAAGAGCAGCACATGGGCACCCAGATACAGACCAGGGAATGCAAACTTGAAAAAGTCTTTACTGAATGCTCAGTTTAAGACAAAGGGCCAAAAGCAACTATTATAAATTTTATGGTGCTTTATGGCTCAAGTCAAAGAAGTATTTATCAGAGCTCACAGGAGTACACAGAAAGCCTGCTAAGGGACAGTTGTGGAAGACTAATCCTACAGAGGACAAAGTCATTGTGGAATAAAAAGCCTTTTATTAGATTTTTACAAAATAACTTGTAAAAAAAAATTCACCTTGTATTGGATATATGAAATATATTAACTTACACATTCCTACCCACTACCTGACAAATTCAGTTTGTCCATTATTTCCTTGAAAGAGCAAGAACACCTGCATTTCCATGCCCAAAACCCAAAGAAGGCTCTCCCATGAATTTTCTTTCTCTGCTGACTTCAATCCTAAACAGCAGATGGTGTGACAACAGTAGATTCACTGAGGTTTCCTGCTACAGTTTCTCTAGCAGCAAAGTCTCTATATGAAGTTTGTTCCCCCACAATTATCCTGGTTTTGCTACTAGGAGGTATTTTGCTTTTCTCTTTTTAAAGCCAAGATGATTGTTGTGTCTCTTCAGTGAACAGCCCCTCTAAATCAGCACAGCTGAGAGGCAAATATCTGGGAAGTCATAACTGGGAACTGCATTCTCAGGCTTTATCATCTATTTCAAGTATCAACAGTTCTTATTTAATTAGCCCAGTGCATATTCCACTTAAAGCAAGAATCATGCTGATGCAGTTCAGAGACTGTAGAAAAACCTTCACAGAACCAGAACACTTTTATTATAGTGTTTAGACAAGGAATTATCATTTATGATCCAAAAGTGTTCTCAAAACTAAAACTTAATTCAGCTTGTCAATGTGATCAGTTGCTTCTTAGCAAACAATACAGTTATGCACAGTTATCTTCCATTAAGAAATTCTGTAAAATATATACAGATGTTGCTTCAGGCAAATGTCCTTTTTGCAAGTGCACAAGTTGCATTTTTGAACAAGTGCATTTCTCAGCTTCAGCACTGAGTCCCATCAGGTGCACAGAGAGGTCTCATCACAGTATTTTGTGAAACCATCTTAATTACAAGTTTACTCACCTCTCAAAAACTCATTCTGAAAGAAAATCACAAAGGTACAAGATTTATATACATAAAGGCACAGCAATTCTGTTGAAACCAGCTATGTTACAGTACAATGGAGTTCAATCAGTGCCTTTCATGCAACAAAGTTCACTAACAAACATAAATCCTCTTCCAGAAAAATTAACTGCACAAGGAGTGTATCCTTCCCTTCCAATAAGAAGAATAACTAGCTATTATTTAATCAACTCAAAAGTTGCTACAGGAATTTGAAAGAATTATATAAAATGCTTTTTCCTTCTGATTAAATTTGCTAGACTTTCAAGGCTATTTCTCATGGAAAAAATAGTTTCTAACAAAGAGCAAAGGTGAACTTTCATTTGTGCTAAAATGACAAAGAATGTTTCTACAGCGATAGTTTTGTAAAAATGATAAATCTTACATAGGTGCTGTCCTAGGAGGTGGCATCACCAGCCACAGACCAGTCAGTTCTAGAGATATCAGGAACTGAGATAGAAGAAAACTTTGAATTCAGAGGACAGATTTGGATGGGATATAAATGAATTTATCATTAGAACTACACCCCTGGTTGACCCAGAGTCAGAGTCCATGCAATGAACATACCAAAGGTACTTTGCTCTGTAAATTGATTTAATACATTCTCCCCTTCTCCTTCCACCAGTACCAACTTCAAGTTGTCATTTCTGAAGCTTCAGAGTTTTCCTAGAAATCAGTTGCACTGAAAGAGAATTTGTACTTTGTACATCTGTCTACAGCTGAATAATTAGAAGGCAGACTCTAAATTGCCATCAACCTAATCCACTCCCAAAGCTTTGAGCTGTCGTTCAATCTCTTCATCTGATATGGTGGCAGCTTTTGATGTTGATGCAGATGGTAAACCTCTGGCAGCTGAAGGAGCTTTGGCCATCTAGAAGAAGACAGAAGTTTTCTTTAGCCAGAACAATAATACATTTTATGACAATCTGACTTTTAGAATAAAACTGTAAAGTAAAAGCTGCTAGAACAGACTATTTAAAAACCACATGAACTGAGTAAAAATAGCCATACCTTGCCAGAGATTTCAATTCCAATCTCATCAAGCACTTGATTAACAATATCTTGGCTTTCTTCCTCTTCATCAGAAGCATCAAAAATATCATCCAGAGTATCATTAACTTAAAAGAAAAAAAAATCCACATTAAGCAAAAATGTAACTAACATAACCTAGTACCATCTTTCTACCCTCCCAGAACACAGTACTACCACTGCATAGTAGCAGTATCACTGGTAGTACCACTCCCAGTAGTAATAGCACTGTGTAAGACACCACCAGGAAGCAGCTGGACGTTGGAGAGGCTCTCTTACCTCTGCCTTACAAAGCCTGTGAGCACAGCCAGGGAAACAACAGGGCAAGGCATTTATAAAAATACTTAGTTCCACCAAAATAGTTTGGCCGTTGTATATCCCCACAGCCCCCCACTGGATTTTAACATTTTTGAAAAACATCTTCTACGGTTTCATAAAAATCCTTTTCCTCTTCTTCCTCCAAGTTGCAAAGTTTTTAACTACTCAGATAACTTTTCTGTGAAGTTGAGGTATTCACATCTTGGTCAATAGTACTGGTTTGAGTCCACACCACTCAGTATGACCAACACAGTGGCAAGGATTAGGACAGGGAGGAGGCTGTGCCAGCAACACCAGGAAGTTTGGTATCATTTAGTTGATACTCAGAAACAAAAAACCTGCTGTCTCCCCAGAAAGTTGTCTTGTGGCTTAAAATAAAAAATAGGAGACAAAACCAAACCATACCCCCGTGTAAGTGAGGGTGAGATTATCAATAATATCTAAATGAAGTGTCCAGTCACAGAAAAAAAAGCATGTGCAGAACTATCAGCTACAGAGTCCTCACACCAGTTATTCAAACAGTGTTTTGACCTGGTTTCAAACCCTCTTCCCTTCCAGTATATTCTTTCTAAAAGTATGGTGAATGTTTTGCAGGAAGATGGGAAGGAATGGATCCTAGATTTAATACCTAGAGCTTTGAAAAATCCTGAGACTCGGTCTCACTGCTCAGAAATCCATTATTTTGTTTGCTCCTCACTTTTGCTGTCAGTCTTATTAGCTTTAGAAGTAAAACTTCAAGCATCAGTATTTCCAGACTGGTTGTACCCTTCTAAGAGCAGCCACCTGTTCCCTACAGTGCAGAACTTACTCATTTCTTCAGTCATTTCCATCTTCATGTTCTCCTTCTGGAAATTCTGCATAGTTTGTAGTGTCTTCTGTGGATCCATTTTCTTATTAACTGCTTGCATTGTCTATTGATATGGAAAAAACTCTTAATCATACAATGAGACATTGTGAAATACCAATATATTAATTTAGAAGGAATAAGAGTTTTCTAACAAAATCACTTTAAGTCCAAATTTCTCTTTCCCTGTCTCTTTACATCCTATCAGAACTGTAGATACATGACAGATCAATAGTACAGTCTGCACGTAGTAAGAAATATTGCCATCTACTACCCTAATAAATACACTTTTAAATGTCCCACCTTTCTTGCACCATGGATCCCTCCTGGCCTTATATTAGTTAAAAATCCCCTGATCTGAATTAAAAGAACAGGAGAATATTTACTAACCTGAAGGCTACACACTTTAAAGAAGTAAATGGCTGCAGGCTCTAATTCAGAAAGGAACATTTCTTTGACCCACCACTAGAGGACATCAAAAATATCTGCACTGATACAGAGTTTATGTATCTTCAGAAAATAAAGGTCAGATGCATGATTAAAAGAAACGGGCAACTTAAATGAACTTAGTACTATGTCCAAAGTTAGTGCCATCCATGCTAAAAAGTATACTTTGAAATCTTTGCATTCATATATTTGCCTTGTTGTTGAGAGAATTGATCTCATGTATTTTTCACTGGTGGTTTTATCGGATAAACAATTCTTTGAGCTTCTCAGTTGATAGGGCAAAATATTGACTTTAAAAGTGACCGAAAGAATTAAGGCCTTCCTCTCCAATACTGTTACACAAACTAGTTTGTAGAAGCACCTGCTGTGTTTCAAAAAAGGTAATTTTTCTGGATGCTGGGTAACTTATTTAATGTTTTTGTGTTTTGGTTTTTTTTTTCTACTGACTTGATAAGTAATCTAGTGACACTTTGGTTTGCAGAAACTTAATTCAGGAGATATCATAGATAAAAACAAGCCAACCATGTAATAATTAAAAAGCAGGACCAACTTGTTCACATGAACACTGCTGCAGGAATACTGTGTCAGCTGTTGAACCTGATCAGTCAGACAAGTCCCCTGTGTAAGTTTGCTACAGAGCCACGACTTTGTACCACTGAAGGGCTGGGATCAGCATTGCTGTGTTTAACTGGCACCTCACTGGATTTAACTTGGACTGGGATAAAAGCACAACTTCGTTCTACACTGCTGAACTCTAATTCTGTTTCCTACACCTCAGGCTGAACAATCCTCCTTGCCAAAAGCAAAATCCCTCATTATCAATTCAGGGAAACAGGGAAAAGTTCACAACCAACTCAGATAACTGAGATTTTTCACACTCCTTTATGAGATGAGATTTGTGAGAAAACTTAATGCAATACTGTTTCCTTAGAGAGCACAAACAGAATGATAGAGAACTCCAGATTAGATTTCTTTAGGAACTTAAGATCCAAAGCAATAACCTACTTCTTGCCTAAGCCATAAAGCTATTGTGACACACTGCCTTGATTTCTAGATGAAGCATGCCCTACTTTTTCCCTACTAAAAACTGCTTGTGACAATATATGCAGGAAAGACATTGTAGCAGCATGGTTTGGTGTGGTTTTTTATGTACTAAAAGAGTTCTTTCACTGGCATTAGTTTAGTTTTACCAGGTAAACATTTGACAGACATCTAACCCAAGAAAATAGGATAGGTGGTAAGTGGTTGGACTGACTAAACAGAAATTCAACACTATAAATAAAATTACATTTCTTTACTGAATCCTCAAGATCATTTGGGGCAGTAGGCAGTAAGTTATCAATTATCTTACACAAAGCAACCCAACTTAATTTTTGCAACCATGTGCTGAATTTTAATGTGAAAGAATATTTTGTAATGCCTTACTTTGGCTGTGGT
Source organism: Myiotriccus ornatus (assembly GCA_036023395.1). Lineage (NCBI taxonomy): Eukaryota > Metazoa > Chordata > Aves > Passeriformes > Tyrannidae > Myiotriccus > Myiotriccus ornatus. Next base: position 5,802,218 of record JAYRBT010000001.1, read on the forward strand.
TGACATAGCTCCTGCCATCTTCATCTGAGAGTTCATGACCTTCGTTTGAGTCGACATAGAAGTGACTTTAGAGCTGACAGCATATGTCCGATTTTTCTGCTTCCTCAGCTGCACAAGCTGTTTTGCCAGCACTTTACAGGCTTCTTTGTTACCAGTCTTAGCCATTTTCTTTATTTCCAGTTCCTGTTAAACAAAGGTGTAAGATCACTTCTACAGAATTTTCATTTGAAGACTATAATTAAGCCTTAATACTAACAATGAAATTCCAAAAGTGAGCTGTCCCTTAAATCTTTTTATGATATTTAAAGTTATATGAATAGTTCCTTGCTTTTCTACCAAGGGTATTCATCAGAATAAATGTAATGCTGGTATGATTTGAGCACAAGAAAAAAAAACACAACAGAACTGAATTATAGTGTGGTAGCCCACAGTTCCCCCAAAGACTTCTGCATGGTGTCATATCCACTTATGGATGTGCACATCCATATCCATATCTGGATAGAGAGCAACACTTCAAAATTTTCAAAAAAAAGTCCCAAAAAGTGAAGAAATACTTATGGCCAGTCAAGTACTCGTGCCATGTCTCTAACCATCGTTGATTTCTTGCATTCGCAGGCAATCAAACCACACTGCTCATGTAAGAAACACTTTTGTAGCCTTGAGAGAACCTCAAAACCTTTTTTGGGGAAGAAGTAGATAAAGTTAGATGAACAATAATTATAGGCTCCTCATTTAGATGGACTTAAATTAAAACATAAGAAAAGTGGTATAATTTGTATACAACATGTGCTTATCCCATAAGAAAGACACTTCTGGCTTACAAAAAAAAAAAAAACCAACAAACAAAAACCCAAACCCCAATCTGTCAGTTCAAAGAGAAACAATAAGCTATTTAGCCCAGAGGTACCAGGAAAAAGTCTGGCACAAATGTCAGCTGGGATTCTTCAAAGTATGCCTTCTGATTTGTGACTTGATAATGTAAACTTTGCAACTACTTTTGTCTTTACAGCCTTTTTAAGGAGGTCTTGCCATACTAGCTCAGTTTTTTTGTATACAGCCATTGAAGCATTTTGATTTCTACAATTAAGTACAAGCAGCCTTTAAAAGACCAGCTTTCTCCTGTGATTCAGGAGAATATGCCCACTACTGGAATGCAGTTGCTTCACTTTATGTGCACTGATAATTCAGAAAACGGAATTTATGAGGAGATACAGATATGAAATTATAAATATTAGTCACCGGGACATGCAAAATACTCACATTTAAAGGCAAGTGTAAACTGAGCCACTGCATCACCTTGACTACTAGGAAAGATCATTGTTAGTTTACTACAGAGATGGCACTGGCACAAAATCTTCTCTGTAAATTCCTAACTTCTAAAGGGTGTGTCAAACACAGTATTTTTCATCCCAGAAGGTAAAGACTGGCAAATAAGAAGCATGAGACTGCTCAAACATTAGAGGCCTGTAACAGAAGTAAAGCTACCCTAAAATATCTCACAGAGGCCACAAAACCTAATTTCTATAACATGCCCAGAATATTATCATCTTTTTCATACCTAAAGGGCAGGAGGGATTAGTTTGCACCCTAGCAAACACTGGTTTGTACCCCCTAATTTTAACAGTCAAGTTTTGAAAACAGGGATTTTCTCACTAAACTGAAGACCTACACAGCATTTATAACTTGATTTTTCAAAGTGAAATACAAACCTACACCAACCATTGCTAAGTCACTGCAGATAATCCAGCTCAGAAATCATACATGGATGATTTTTATTCTTAATTAAAAAGTATTTGGGTAAATTTAGGGTACATTATTTGATTTTGAGAGGTTTGGGGCAAGCTTATTGAAGTCAGTTATGTTCTTGTGGAAAAAAACAATAATCAAAATTCATATAGTATGAGGTTACTGAACTGAAACAGAACTGTCTGCATACTTTGAGGTATTTCTATACTTAGAATAATTGGGTTTTCTCAGAGTAGTGCCTCAAAGATAAGGGGAAAAAAGTCTTTCTGAAGGAAGTACAAAATTAAATGTCCTAAGATTGACTGTCAAGTCCTTGGTCCTTCACCTGATCTGACACTGAAAATTAATATTTATTGTACATTGATCCTCTCATTCCAACAGCAAATTTTAACTTTTTCAAAGACATATTTTGCTGCTCCTTTCTTCCTCTCCTCCTCAGAAACCCAACATTTCTGAAACAATTTACTGTAATAACCAAAACTTCATCCTGAGTATTCATGAACATTTGGGCAATTTCCAGAGTCAGAGTATTTCATACCAAAAAATTCCTTATCAGTGAGCAACCTATTATATCTTACATGGTCAAGTCTTCCAGAAACAACTTCTCTTCTCTCTTATAGTCTATTATTCCCAGCCCTCAGTAGTCACACAACCTGCTGCCATGAAGCATCTCCTCAATAGCTCCTGAAACTGGCTGGATTTGCACAGCTTTTCCCACAGTCTTCACGCATCAAACCCCACCATCTGTCACATCCATTTATCCAATTATACTGCCACACAGGTGCAGCATTCATTCATGATTGATACTTGAAAGCTCACACACAGTAATTTTTAAATAGATCTTAGTTTAGGCAAATAGTCTTACCATTATTAGCTAATTTTAGGGAAGGTCTATAGGAATGAAAATAATCACCCTATGGGGTATTCACAGTATCCTATGGTTTTTCAAGTACTCTGTCCCAGTCATGGTAACACGTGATAGCACCAACACTTAGTGTTTCCACCACAAGACCACCAGTTTACAAGCCTTTTAGAAAAAGCCTTCTGAAGGACAGAAAATGTCAAGAATTGCAGGAAAAACCAACGTGGTTATTTTATCTAAACACATTTCAGGATTATCCTGTGTCAAAGACCAAGTATCACTTTCTAACAGAAAAATTACATTGGAAAAAAAATTACTAACTGAAAAGTGAAAAGGAGAAGACAAGTTTTTTTGTATTGCAGTACTATATGCTGAGTTGTATCTTTACATTTTGCAAGTTTTCCTTTATATCATGTGTTTATGCTCATTTTCAAGGGCAAAATAAAGTTCCCTGCTCTACTTACCAGTTGTTTTTCCTGTTTTTCAAGTGCTGCTCTGTCTCTGGTTATAGCCCTCTGTGTACCTCTTAACTCTCGATTTTGCTCCTTTATTATATCTGGAAAGAAAATATTGATAGGGAAAAGTTTTCAATACCACATAAACATCTGCTAAGCACCCTGCAGACATGCAGCATCTTTGACAGGTTCTCTCTGTTCAGAGTGAACTGTCAGCTAGCAAAGAACTGTGAGCATTTCATATACATGAAATATTGCCAAAATACAATTTTATGAATACAACATGATTGTGTTTCAGCAGCGCAGGCCATATCCTGTAAGATAAATAAATAAATAAAGCTAATTTACTTGGGATGCTTCTCTGCACCATAATCATAACAAGAATCTTAACCCCACAGGAAGAATTCGGTACAGACACTTTTCTGTGAGTTCAACACAAACTCACTGTAATTCTGTGAGAATTTACAATGTCTACTTAGGTGTGATTCACCTGGGCAAAGACAGAGAGGTAGGTCTGCATCTGACTCAGCATCCTCTGAACTTTAGGGAGGAAAGGAGTTAGTGCACTTAAGAAAGATTCCTCTCCTCTTGATGTGTGTGTCTACACAACACTACATAACTTTGGGTGAGAGTTGGAAAGGAGCAGACTGTCACACAAACTTTGTTTAGAGCTCTTTTTTCTAATCCACAGAAGTAACATCATGGTAGGGCACTGCTATTTTACTTACAAAGTTTGAAGCACGTGAAAAGCAAATACATACAGGCAGAGTTAATAACAAAGATGAAGGCATGAAAGACAAATTCTAGAACCACAGGCCAACCTTTTCATTTTTTGAGGCTTGGGGCAATTTTCCTACGAACAGAAAGAAGCGTTCACATTCTTCATTCCCACATTCAGAAATACTGTAAAACATCCATTGCTGAAATTATTTCAACATTAATAGGTTTGAATCAGAAAAAAACAAACCAAACCTTCAGCAGCATTTTAAAGACAGAATACACACTGCCTCCTCCAACCAATTGCTCTTGGGCAAATAAATACCTATTGCAAACAAATGCTGTGAAAAGGACAGCTATTTTTACAGTGCTACTACTACTCTGAGTGCTACACAAAAAGCATCTTTAGGAGATGCAGACTTTTTAATAGACAATAACGAAGAACTGAAAGATGACATGGAATATAACACTGTTCTTCACACTGACAAAGCAGCAGTGGAAATCATTCTGGAAACAATGCTACAGGCAAGTAATTTTGAAGGTAGATAAATGTATATCGCTAGCACAGCTGCACTTGCAAAAATTAAAGAAAAAGCTTAATAGCTACACACCAGATTGGCTTTTCTAACTACGTTAACTATTAAAAAAAATAAAATCCCTTATTGTAGAAAGCTTGAGAGGTAGGAACTTCACCATGGTAAGAAAAAAGAACTGTACTTAAATCAGGAGACGATAAGGATGAGCATGATGTTTATGTCCGTGGTTTCTGGTCTCACAGAGTGGTTCAAACTATGGATAGCAATAAAGTGAAAACAACCACTATCTGCAGCTACAGGCCCTTTCATTTGTTTATAAAAGTGAAGGCCAAGATGGTAACTTGGTTGTTGTTTCTCTCTGATAACTGAAGCAAATTCCCAGCTTTGCTTGAGCAGACAGATGATGATGGGGTGTTCCCAAGCCAGTCTTTTGCCAGCAGGCATTCCTGTGTGTCTTGCACACCAGGGCAAGGAGGAAGCACCTCCATTCCTTAAAACAGGTTGGACAAGAGACATCCAGGAAGGGCTTGACCTGGCTTCTGCAATCGGCCTTGGTCACAGCAGCTTAGTGCTGTCTCCCCCTCCTACGATCTGCCTTGGTCATCGAAGCTTAGAGCCAACTCCCCCTTCCCTCCCTCCTCAGGTGTCGCACCAAAGATGGGAAGAGACAAGTGGGAACCCTACGTGTTCTCCCTCGCTGACACAATTGGTTGATGCACAGCGTCGTTTTCAGGGAGCCCTTTTCAAACGCCGACCAGCAGATGTGACCCAGGGCACCCAAGATGCCAGACAAGCCGGACCTGGCGCTCCCCAACCCCAGCCACACCTGGGGCACAGCGACTTGAAGCGCTGAGGGTCGCCCGCAGGACTTGCTGGCACGTAAGTGACCTTTTCTGGCGTTATACTGGAGATCGTTATTTCCGCTCAAGTTTTAGCGTTCTGATGACAGCCTGGCTACAAAGTCATCGACACCAACTTGTTTCCAGCCCCCAAGGGCCAAGCGATGGCGGCTCCCGAGCCTGGCCCCCTCACCGCGGCACCGCGCCCCGCTCCCTCCTGGGCCCCGCCAGCTCCCGGCGGGCCTGCTCTGTTCCCCCGCTCCTCCTCCCTCACCCACAGCCCGGGATCGCCGGGGTCCCGCTCCCAGCCCTCCCGATGCCTCAGGAACCCCCGTCCCCGCCGTGCCAGGGCCGGCCCTGCCCGGGGACTCTTCCCGAGCGCCGCCGGTGAGTCACCGCGGGCGGGCCGTGGCCTCCTCCTCCTCTTACTCCTCCTCTCCCTGCGAGTTTCACGGGACGCGGGGCCCAAAGCCGCGACCCCCGCGGGGCTCCCGCTGCCCCCGAGCCCCGGCCGGGACCAGCCCCGGGGCCGTGCGAGCGATCGGGATGGGGATGCGGGGCGGCCGCTGCGCGGGGGGCCGCGGGGCCTCCCCGGGGCACCCACTCACCGTCCACGGTCTTCTTCTTGAAGAGCGAGGCCATGGCGGCAGCAGGACCCCCGCAGCCGCCTCCGCCGGCTCCTGCCGCCTCCTCCTCCTCCTGCGGTGACCAGGAAGCGGCCGGGCCACGAACGCCCGCCCGGCTCCGCCTCCGCCGCGCCGAGGGGCGGGCCGGGGCCGGGCCGGGGCTGGGCGCTCCCCCGCTGCCCTCGCACTGTGCGGGGATGGGGACACGCTCCGAGCCGGGGATGGTCCGGCTCCTTCGCTTCTCCCCCCGGGTAGAGTCCTTGACAGGGATGCGGCAGCGGTATCGCTTCCTCCCCGCCACCCCCGAGCCGCGGGAGAGGCGCCCTGGGACAGTCCCGCCACCCGGGAACGGCCCCAATCCGGGGGTGGTGGTGTCCTGGCATCCACCGCTAAAACGGGTTGGGAGGAGGGGGTGGTATTCTCGTGTAATTATTATTAAATAAAAAAAAATTAATTAATTCAGTTCAGCAATGTGGCGCTCTTCGAGTTTGCCGTTTGGTTTCTCCGAGAGCAGAGGTTTCGCTGCGAGTAACAAGTTTTCGCTGTTTTTTTCCCTGTGTCCCTTTAGTTACTTTTCCCGGCTCGTTCTAGGCTGGAATCCGGACCGTGTGATGGCCTTGATCCTACGGAAATTCAGCGATGCGGCTGTAGGGATTTGGGCGCCGGTCGCAGCTAAACAGGAGCGGGGTCGGTGCCTGCCCTGAATACGCGCACCGCGGGGCTCAGGACTTTTTTATTAAGTTCCATTCCAGTCTTGGGCCCTCACCCCGAGCTGTTGCCGCGTCTGGGGAAATGATTTACACATTAGTTTTGTAAGATAAGCCTTTGTCTTGAGGGTCACAGCCACCGCGGTGCACAAGACGCAGGAGTAAGGAAGAAGGAATAATAATTTTCTTGGGTTTCATTGTCTAATTACAATTAATTTTTAATAAGGTAGTTTATAAGGTATGCTGAGGTTTCACCACTGGCAATTACCTCCATACACATTATGACCTTAGAAAATAACTGAAACAAAAAGGAGCTATAGTAGAAAATACAGAGCTATTGGTTTGAATACTGGCTATATATACCTTCGATTACTTTAAAATGTTGGGGGGGCGGGGGTATGCAAATTTACAAGGAAAAAAAGAAGTGACTGGAATGTAGTAATGCATTTTGATAGCTAGATATAAATTAAACCCAAGGAAGAATTGTAAGTTTATGGTAGCAGTAGCCTAATAAACCACACTTTTATAACCTTGCATGGAAAAACAATCTATTAGAATATTATAATAGCAGTGTAAAGATGTATGTGAATATAGGAAGGTACAGATTTTGTATTTGGTGTCAGTATCCCTTGATTTTCTGAAAATACTGATTTTGTTGTAAATAACAAGTGTTCATTATTTTTCATCTGTCCCTTTAGTTATTTTTTCAGTGATTGTTCTAGACTGAAATCCAGATCATGTGTGATGACATAGACACTATAGAAGTTTAGTGATCACTATGAGGCAAGCTAAACAAAATACACTTTACAAGTTTATTCCTGTATGTCTGCACTCTTTGGTAGGTCAGATCAGTCAGACATGGGTAGGTAAGCAAAACTGAAATCCTGGTTTTGAAAATGCACAGATGAAGGGGAGGAGAGCACTTGTAATTTAGATTCAGTTCCCCACTTTCCTTGAAAGAGTGGTTGGGCAGCTTAACTATAGGGTACTCTTATATTGTGCTAATTAGCTATGAGACCAGAAATGTATTTTTCCACAATATTTCCTCATGAATGTTTAATTGTGATGAGGTAAACAAAGATGTCTGTAATAGGCTTCATGGTTGCAATAAATAAAGTATGTCTGAGCTATTGCTTGCCAAGACTTTTTTTGTGTTCCAAGCCTCAATGCTGCGATGTTATTATATACTTGATTTGGATCTTTTTGGTAGTAGTGATAAGAGAAGCCCTTAAATTCATCTTTTGAATTAATAATGTTTAAAGGTCAGTGTTTCTTTGAGTTTCTGTCCTGTTTCAGGATCTATTCACAAACCAAAATGTAAAAAGAATATCTTAGTACTTCATGCTGTAGACAAACTTCAAAAATCAATCAGGCAGAAAAAAACAAACTTCCTTAGTGACTACATGCAGATACCAGTAGCAAACAAAAGCAGGGACCGTGTGTTTTCTCTTTGTTGGATATTGAAAAAAGGAGGGACAAAAAAACTGGCTTGGAAGGATGATACAATATCCTGTATTAATTTGAAATTGAGCATCTTAAGAAAGAAAAAAGTATAAAAAATGAATGATAACAAAAGCAGATTAACAGCAGCAAAACTGGTGTTCAGTGTTCCAGAGCTGTACTTGGAAAAAAGGAAGAAGGAAGGGAGTGTTTGTTTTTAAAGATATGGATAAGAAAATCTAGCATTGGTTCACTGGAGTATTTAAGCATATAGTTAGTTTAAACCAGTTGAGTGGGTTCGGTCTGCTTAAATCTAAACATGTTCAGGTGTTCAGATGAAAAGGCTGCTATGCAGAGACACTTACCAACTGGCAGACTGTCTTGTGATGCTTTGTGGATAATGACCCAAATTCAGTACTGTTTGATCTACTCCAGGCCTGTCTAATTTCTCCTCTGCAGATATAAGGAAATTAAATGAGGCCATATGTAGTAAAGAATGAAGCTGTTAAGTTGAAAATTACAGAGGCCTGAGAAAGATAAATGATCAAAGACTGTATAAACATATTGCTATATGAAATGCACAGCACTTTACATGTAAAATAAGGTGATGAGAAGTGTGTTTGGGGCCTCAACAATCGGCCACCTTCCAAATTCTGCAAAGCTTTACTTTATCCTGGAGGAGCTCTACCAAAATCAAATCACTTGCTCACGTAAGAGTTTGTGAGATTGTGCTCCAAGGACTGCAGAACTTTTTACCTCATCATACTAAGACAGGCTGAGCTAGGAGGGGGATAGAAAGGAAAAACCAGGGAGAAAACAGCGGACCCTAGAGAAGCTCAGGCTGCAGTTCAGCTCAGCACCTGAATCAGCAGTGACACAGGCTAAGTGTTATGGCTGTGTTTAAATGTATGGCTCTGCTGAAGTCTGTCTGTGTGTGTGTGTCATCATGTTATTTCTAATTGCATTAATTAGTTATGGCACTTGGAAATTGGAGTGCACTCTCTAGGGTGGGGATGCGATGGCAACGCACACCAGAGGCACCAAATAAGAGATGCTGGGAAGAAGGTGCAGCAGAAAGGGGCAGGGGAGGGCCAGTGGCCATCAAAAAAAGGTATAAGAGTAAAATTTTTGGAGAAGAATAAGGAGCTAGAAATGATAGGAATACATGAAGATGGCCCTAGAGAAGAGGATAAAGAAGATGAAGAGGAGCAGTGGAAATGCTGTGGCTGTAAGATGCTGGAGGTTCCCTCCCGTACTGTGATCCTGAAATTCATTTTCATGTTTCATTTCAAATGAAATCACTTATTCATGTATAAAAGTGTAAGAATCTCTTTTATACTGCATATCTCATATTAACCTTGGAGATTGGACAACTTTCCAGCAACGTCTGTGTAAAGCTCATGAGAAGTAAAAAATACCACAGCTGTAGGAGGAAAGGGGGAGTCATTTCTAGCAAATACACAGGTATGAAATAACCTTTATAAACACTGAAAATAAAATTAATGAAATAGATTTCATAAGAGAAAACTAACTCTCAACAAATGATGACAGTAGTGAATAACTGTCAAGTAAGAATAATGCCACAATAAATGAAGTGGCAAAGGAAATCAAGTCAATAAGCTAAAGAACAGCTGAAGAACAATCATTGGATTATCTGTTTGAAAATAGTTTATAATTGCAACAATTTTAACTTATAAAAAGTATATTTTTATTAATTTAGAAAAATACTGAAGAATGTGGTGAATCTGAAATATGAGGGAATGTCTTGCTTCCCATCAGTTCACAATTTAAGTTGAACTGGGTATGTATGTGAAGCAGATAGTATATTTTTGGTCTTATGAATAACTCAGTTGTGTCTTGCTTTCTCTGTCTAAAAAGGATCAACTGTCAACAGACCATTAGCCATCTCTGCCTTACAGCACACAAGGTGCACAGAGTAGAGGGAAATACACATTTAGGTGTGTAAGCATGCTTTGATTTAATTTGTTCTTGTGAGTACTTGGTGGCATTTATGAAGATTGATACTGTCTTTTTATGTGAAAGGATATTTGTGATATGCATGTTTTGCTTGATAATCTACGGAATTCACTTGACAGACTTATGAATAAATAAGGACCAGCAAGAGTGAGTTAAAGGAAAACTGTGGTGTCTTAAATGTGAAATGTTACTGCAGTTTATTGAAGAGGTTTTAGTGAACTGGAACCTTGAACATATAAAGGATGTTGTCTTCATCTCAATGTTTTGCTCCTAAATGAGCATTTGTGAAAATTCGGGGGGGGGGAAAGATAAAAAGAAACCAACCAACCTCTCCTTAATATATATGCGAGCAGACAAATAAATGTTTTCTGTTGTATGGAAACAGCATAAAAAAGTAAGATACTTGTATATGCAGGATTACACTTTAGTTTCAGTCACTTTCAGCATCTTCTTAATAAAGTAAAAGTACTTTGCACTGTTTATTATGTGCATGAAGTTCAGTATTTTATGAAGCCCTCTAAATGCCTACCCCCTTCTTATAGGAATCTGGTTTTAATTATTACCTTGATTGGTGATAATAAAACACCTTGGAGTTGCACACTGCATCTTTTATAACCTTCACATCTGATTACAAGGTTTTTCTTTGGTGAAAGAGCAAACACTTCACTGTAAAATAGTGCCATTATTTTATACAAGCAGATTTAGTTTTGCTTCAGTGATCAAGTACAGTAGGACATCATATTTCCGTAAGGCATTCATGAAATCAAGGGTGATACTTTTAAGAGCTTTTGCTTGCAAATATCATATCTTTAAATTACTTTGCCCAGGGAGAAAAGGAAATTCAGACTAGCAACAAAATAGGTAAATACTGATAGCATTTTACCGCAAGCTTCAATACCTCCTCAAGGCATCAAGTTTAGAAAAAATAGAGCAAGATATTATGGGGAGGATATTTATTACTACAAACCACAAAGTCAACAGGGACTGCTAAATGTTCTTACAATCATAATAGCCTATCTCATGTTAATTCTAGCCCAAAGCTCTGTGACTCTTTATGTGCAGAGATAATGGGGGGTAAAAGTGTATTTTTAGTTTAGCAACAGATTCCTCCCAACCATGGAAAATAAATTAGAGAGCTTTACAAACTAAAAATGATTTGGGCTTTGAAGGAATTCCCAGCAATAATATACAAGACTTATTACCCTGGGTAGTTAGAGGGTCCCATATGTTTATGGCTGATAGTAGTCATTTTGATTGAATATTGCCTCAGCAACTTGTTTTCAAATAATTTGCCTTTAACCCAAATCTGCTGATCCTGAAGAGAAGACCTTTTTGGTAATGTCATTCTTGTTTGTAATCCCCATGTCTCTCTTAGATAAAATGTAGTGTAGGTTGCCTAGAAAAAATGCTGCATTACTAGTAAAGTTGCTGTATTTAATGTAGCTGGAGTTCACTGAACATCAAGATTTACCACATCAAGACCTGTGTTAGAGAGGTTCATATTTAAGAACGTGTGTGCGTTTTATTTCCAGCTAAAAGACACTGCAAGTAATTGTTCTAAAATAATTCATTGCAAACCTAGGAAATTCAGTTTAGGGTTGTTGTTCTTCATTATTTGGTTTACATTGTTATCTAGGAACATAACTGCTTTGGGATAGAAATGCTGTAAATGTGGGGGAGAAAAAATAGCAGTCCACCCCCCAGAGAATATATTGTCCCAGTATAGTAAGGAATAGTTTGTGGATGTCAACAAACTGGACAGTGCAAAGAAACCAGAAGTTTCCTTATGTAGTCTCACTTTACCTTGACACTCACTCAAGTGTCAAGGTAAAAAGATGTTAAGCATTTGAAAAAAGCCCAGTAAGTAAGAAGATAAAAGGTGCTTGTCGGAAGCAAAGTTAATAACAGTTTGCTGAAATCTAGGGTTAACAAGAAGTGAAAGAAGGAGTCAGTGTGATCCATGAACATGTGGAGGTGGTATGGAGACTGGAATAGGCCAAGGAAAGCCTTGAATACACTGGCACTGTTTGTGGTGAATAATCAGAGGAGGCAACGAAAATGACAATATGTTCAAAGGAGTGATCTAGAAAGATAGTCTTTTGGGTTTGAATTCTTCAGGGACATGAAAACAGGTGTTGAACTCATCTGGCACTATAGTAGTGAGTAACTGGGCTAAAGCTTCAGCTTTGTGCCTCATTAGAAAAGGCTGGCCTACCAAAGCTACTCTGCAGGAGGGAGTGATAAGGTTTTTATACAGCTAAAAATGATGTGGCTCTGGAGGTGACACTCAGCTGACTACCCCCAGTAAAGGAGGTGAAGGTGGTGGTGATTGTATTGATGAGGGAAGCGAGAAGGCTGGAAGCAGGTGAGAGATTGCAAACGCTGCCCTCAGAAGTGTATTATTATCTACAAGCTAATGGTAGACAAAGAGCCTGACATTTTAATTAAGATTCTTTGAAAAAGAAGTCTGGAGTAGGGAAGCAGGGCTGCAAATTATTTCGGTATGTGGGATAGTGAAAGTTTTGCAATAGTAATTGAGACTCCTTAGAAACAAAATAGAGAAAAAGAAAACCAAGGACAGGGCCTTATGAAGGGAAGGTGTACGCAATTATTTTTTTAGCATTTTTGTGATTACTTTGGGGGGAGGAGGAAGAGACCATTTAAAAAAAGTTTGATAAAGTGGAATTACTTTAATATTTCCTTTATTAATAAAATTCATTTTATTCTTCATCCCTTAAGAAGGTAAGTTGTTTGTTGTTTGTTTGTTTGTTTTTTAATTATGTTGATTCTGCAATACCTTAAAACATTTATTATCCAGTCTTTTGATATCCATGAGGAGAAGCAAACATTTCTTGAGTGGAGTTGTGAAGACAAAGTGATTTTAATAATTTTTAGGAAAGTTAGTGTTTCTTTTAAGTATGAAGGGAATAGAAAAATACTTCCTAATACTGGA
>JAYRBT010000001.1:5825604-5864705 GCA_036023395.1 Myiotriccus ornatus
TGAAATATTACAGGAGTGTCTTTTACTACTAATTTTTTCTTGCTATGGTTGTTTTTGTCTACATTTCATTCTGCAGATTTCCTAAAGTGTTTTCATTCAGGGTAATTTGTGGTTATGCCTTAATTTTGTCCTGTGCAATAGAAGAAAAAGGATATGTTGTAATAATTAGCAGATACAGAAGAATGATTGGGAGTCTAATGGAGTTTAATGGAGTTTAAACAAATTTAAGTGTAGCCTGAAATTTGTTTTAAATGGAAACAAATACAGTGAAGATCCTTCCTAGTGTTCCACAAGAGTATCTCCTGTGATTTTTGTATCTATTAAGGTGATTGGCAGAATTTTCAATATGTTTTCCAATTATCTCTGCAACCACTTTGGAAAGTCAGTTGCCTAAAGCTCCTTTCCTTCCATGACCCTCTCCCTCTCCTTCTTCTCTACAATTATGCTACTTCTTATTTAAATAAGTTGAAAAAAAAAGAAAAAAAAATTTAGTAACATATTCTATGGCAAATGTGAAAGGTCACATTCTTATTGAGAACAAATCAAATTTGGTGAAACTACAAAAATATTTTTACAGTCATTTATATCCTTTAATGATTTTACCAAAATCTGTAATGGGGTGTAACGTGCTGTTGTACTCTCTTGCACTTCGTCACAGTAGAGTAAGCACAGTGACAGTTTATTGTGGAAGAGATTGTAAGTATATGAACTAAATAACTCTAAAATATCACAGCGTTTTTTATTCTTGACTCAAAATATATGCAACAGAGAGGAAGTTTTGCAGAGTGGTTTCCTGCTCCTCTCCCTACAAGGGCTTCATCACATATATAGACAAGCATGATAATAATCACTGAAACATTATTGTTTTTAAGGAGAAATCAGGGGGCTTTTTTTGTGAATGGACATGAAATTTATAATCTGTTAATGTCTGTTTTGCTCCCCTATGAACTACCACCCTCCTCCGCTCCCCCAGCTCATGATCAGTGTGAATGGAAATCGGGAGCAGAGACCACTGGTAAATCTAAATACGTAAATGCATTTAAAAAGAGATGTCCTTGACGTTAAATCTTTAAAAGACTCTCACTTGGTCCTCATCTCATGCTGTTGCCCAGCATCCTGTCTAAGCCTGCTACTAATCCTACTTGCTGCCAGCATATTCATTAACTGTTTAATCTCTTAAATCCTTTGTGAGAATTCACAGAGCAATGACATTTGCTTGTAATTACATATATATGTGTATGGGTTGTATGCCCATGCAAACCAAATTTTATTTCTGTTCTTCCTCGTGTTCTTGCTGTATTTCTCTACCCGCCTCTTTACAACACACCGTGGTGCCTGCTGCTCAACCACCTTCTGATGCTGAGCCTTGTCACCGGGCAAACAGATGTGCTGTCTGAGGCTTTGGCAATTAATCTGGGAAGGTTCCCCACTTCTCTGTCCTAGTTGTCCTGTTTCTGATGGGCACTGGCAGTCTGGAAGTCCTTGCTAAGAGTTTGGGTTGATGTCCTCAGCTGGCAGGACGCTGTGGGCCTGAGCAATGTACTTAGCCCAGGGGATGTGGAAAACAGCAGTGTGTGCAGAACATTAGGCAAAAGAGCACAGTCAATGCTGTCTCCTGTGAGGAGGCACCAGAGCTGGAGCATCCATAAGATGCCATTGCATGGAACTTTTTCTGTATTTAAAAGACTGGAGTGTTGTGAGCCACCATTCCCAGTGGCAGTAGCTAACCACTTGATGATAGGCAAGTGTGTCATGGGAGAAGGCTGATCGAAGTCTCTGAAGACGTCCACAGTGTTCAAAAAGTGTGTGTGGGAAGTGCTGACTACACCTTCATGGTTTCCTGAGTTGTGTACTGGAATTGTCCACTATTCTGTTCTGTCTCTAGCTCAGGGCACCTATAATGATGTAAGCATGAGGAATTCTGATACCATCATCCTGCATGGTATACCAATAGGGGAAAGTTATGGGTATTTCAGGAAGATAAGAAAATTCTCCAAAGGCTGTGGTTTAGTCTTTGGGCTGAAAAGGGCCTCCTGCATTTTCACTGCAAATAGGGACAGGGTCGCTTGCACCATTTCAGTGCTTGGAGAGTTGCTGGAGATGCCACATACCTCCTGGCCACAGGGTTGATGAGTCTTTGCACAGACATGACTTATGCTCTCATGGCCATTTAAATGGGCTTTCTTGTACGTCATTCTGAAATGCAATCAGACTGTGGCTGTCTGCCTGTGAGAGATGAGGTCTATGACAATGCGTCAACAGGCTCTATGGATGATTGGATTTGAATGTTCCTTTGCTGGCCAAGCTCTTCACACCTTTCTCCCATGCAAAGATTAAGAACATTTATTTGGAAAGCGAATGTGCCTTGCCAGCCTCATGACAGCTTATTCCATTGCCCCAAATCTTGGCTACTTCATTACAAAGAAAACACCTGCTTGGGAGGGAGCGAAGGCCAAAGATGTGACTGGAGAGATTCTGGTCAGCAAAACTCTTCAAAGGAGAAGAAAACTTTATTTCCTGCAAGAGCCAATATGATTCTTAATGTGTATAGAAGTGAATAGAGATGGGGCACAGGAGGTAATGGGATGTGTGAAGAGTGAGACAGGAAAATGGTGTATGAAGCAGACAGCCAAAACATGAGCATTTCCGTGTGTGCTACCATGGCCTGTCAGAGTCCAGCTGTAATGACCTAGGTGCCATCTGACTTTTTGCATAACATAAGAAGTACTTTGCAATGTTATATGAGCTCTCAGTAGTTTGGGAGCAGGTCTGTTGCATCGTGCAAGCTGGGAACAAGCTGGAGGACTTTGTGGTTGTATGGATTGCTCGTTAGTTTGGACATTGTTTTCCCTCTTAGCCACTGGAGTGTGTTAAGCGTGTGCCTGGAGCACCTGACCAGCAGCAGTCTAGTTCTTGTGCACCATTCCACTGTCTGAACATGCGCAGGGAAGACTGGAATGGGATTGGGTGCCCTTCTGCTCCACCTAAAACCAGTAACGAAGCCACTCCGAAAAGCTGCCTTCCAGTATGTGCTATATATATGTGTGTGTACATATATATAGTGTGTACTATACATGGTGTATCAACCAAAAAAAACCCCACTGTTTAAATTAGTCTCTTAAGGTCGACTGTGTGTGTTTGAGCAGAACTTCCATTGTAGACTCTGTGTTGGGGTGTTGAGGCTGTGAACTGAAAACAGTGTAGGTCACTGTTACGACTATTCAGGTGGTTAATCTTGCTGGTGTTATTTTCAGTGTAGGAGGTAACACTTGAGATCACAAACCTCCATTAGATGATGTCCATTTTAAATTGACCAACAGATGGCACCATCAGTCTCCTTTTCTCTTGCGGCTTAGAAACAAATTTTAATGCAAACTGTTGTCCGGATCTCTCTGCTGTTAAATTCAGTAATTTAATTCTAATTAATATTTCATTTAAATTCCTAAAGTCTTATAATAGCACTTAAAATCTGTGCATGCCTACATGTGCACGAATGAAACAAATTATAAGGATATATATTCATAATTTAACCCGCTAGTGTATTAAATGACTCTTGATTTTCAAGGGGTTTCCAAGTCAATCCTGAATTTGAATGATAAGTGGAAAAGGCTCCATGTGTGATCGTCTCAGTTTAACAGATACTAAAATGCAGTTTGAAAATTGATTTAACAAGGTAAATTGCATAAAAAAGTATACTATATTGATTTCTGTAAATTCTACCTTTCTATTTTCTCACATTTATAGTAGGTTTTCACTGTATTCTCTAACTTTAGGGTACATCCTCAGGATCCATAGAAAACCCCATCAGCTGATGAAAATTATGACTTCCAGCAGCTCTCTTCTTCTGTATTATCTGAATTCCTTATTAGGTTTTCAGAATGAGACATTACTGAGAATGTGTCAGGAATAAGAGCTACCTGGACACACAGAAAAGAAAAATAAAGTCACAAGTAAAGAAAGAGCAACTTAAAGTTTAAAGGAACCATTACATATTTTTGAAGGGATGAGTGCTGAGCAATATGAACATCTAGCTTTGATTAGCTACTATGGAAGAGAGACTGCTGAAGCTACACTATATTTGCTACCACCCTTGCAATAAGCAGGTTTTTTTTGGCTGGTGTTTAAATGGAATTTCCTGTATTTCAATTTGTGCCAGTTGTTCCTTGTCCCTTCAACCAGGAACCACTTAGAGGTGTCTGCCTCCATCATCTCAATCCCCTCCTTTCCTTCATTTATACATAATGACAACATCCCTCCTGAGCCTTTTGTAGGCTGACCAGTCCCAGCTCTCACAGCCTCTCCTCATCGGAGAGGTGCTCCAGTCCCTTAGACATCTCTGTGGCCCTTTGCTGGACTTGATCCAGTGCGTGGGGAGGGCAGAGCTGGACACGGAACCTCCGATGTGCTGGCACCAGGGCTGAGGGGAAGCATCGAAGCTCACCACATCCCTTCCACAGCAGCCCCAGCTTCCTTGAAAACATGATGTCACTTCAGGAAAATACAAAGGTTGCTTTTGAGTTTCAGTCTTTATTATTTTATCCTGAAAGGTGTTAATGGCTCTTAATATGGAGCCTTTTTCCCCCCTCCTCCCCTGAAAGGCCAGCCATAGTATAAAGATGTCTATCATCCTGAATACTTTGGAGAGCCCAAGGCTAACTTTGCCACAGTTGTCTTCCCTGGATGGTCAGTATGCAACATGTGCAAAACATCTCTAAAATACCGCTACTGAATTGCTTGGTTTCACCAGTTGGTGACTGATTATGCACAAATGTAGGTGATTAAATAAAATGTGAGTGAAATCTGGAAGAGTGTTCTATTTTCTCATAAGGGAATAACAGTATCATTACAAATTCCTTGTGGTGACAAATACATGCTTAGCTTGCAAATCACCAAGACAAACTGCTATGAGGGTGCACAAAGCAGACCTAGGGTCTAATAGCAAATGTACAGTGAACTTCCTTTACACTCCAGGCTTTTTTTTTTTTTTTTTGCTTTTTTCCCTAGAGGTATTTTTATCATCACAGGTATTTCAGTTATATTTTAATTAAGCTCAATGGTTGTAAGTGCTTGTCAACTGAGGACATCTCTCTGGGTAATTAAAATGATAGTACAAGCAATAATTACAGAATATAAAAAGTAGCTAAAATTGAGTCTGTTGTGATGCAGTTAAATCCTGCACAGCTGCTCTGCTTTCCTTGCCCCACCTCACTGAGGACTCAGGTCACTGGCTTGCTGTCCACTCACTACATTACTTTAAACTGGATTAGGGAACAGTTTAATGTGAAAACTTAATGATATGGAAATCCAGCAGGGATGTGAATGGAGGGATAGCAACCAGCACACCATCCAAAGCCTCTCCTGTATCATAATGAGGTGTGTTCCACGACAGACAGAAATCTTTCTTCAGCAGATGCTAAATGAATGTATTGTTCCATAATAAATCCTGTTTAGATATCCCCAAGGCCTGTGTCAACATGCTACTTAAGCATATGTTCAAATCCAGTCTGATTTCATGAAGTACTTAAGGTCTAGTCAGGCTGGGTTACGTGCAAGGGAAGGTTGCAAATTCACAACCTGTTAATAAATACCTGCTTTATTAAGCTAAGATTTGTTAGCCCTTTTTCACCAATGCTTTGCTGAGATAGTGTTTAATATAAAAGCATAATTTTTTTTTTCCTGTTTTTGATCGGTTTTAAGCTGCTGGAAATCATCAATAATATATGAAAAATTAATCTTCATTTTATATCTGATTTCAAAGACAGAGTGAAAATTATTAAGTTAGTAGAATTTTCCCCTTAAGTCAATAGGGAGCAGCATCAGGCCTTTGCATTCTTAAAAGTTTTCCAGAAAGCCTTAGATTTCCTTCAGCATGCACATCATTACAATTTAGAGTCCCTAAGAGCACCCTTGACTCCAGAAGGACTGAATGTGAATCCAAATTTTCATGCCAAATTCTGAAATCCAGCACTACTTAATTGCGTTATTCATGGAATAAAAACCTAAGGCTTAGAAGGAAAGCTTCAGAAAAAAAAACACCATTTCTAAAATCTAAAAAACCCCCACCCAAACCTTTGCAGCTCCCAGCATATTTTGTATGTTGGTTTTAGTGATGTCCTTGCTTCTTATGTCATGCTTTTTTTTCCTTAACCTGACTTTTTGAAAAGGGAAGAAACCAGCAGTTCTCTCACATCCACTCCTTTACTGTTTTAGGACACTTCAGGAGAAAAATAGTTCAGCTGTTCCTTTCCCTCTAAATCTAAAAGAAAGTTTCTGAGTTAAGGAATTCCTTTGTAACCCCAGGAAGGCAGCAGTATACTTCTGTTTAGCTTTGCTGGGCCTTTGCATGGGTTTCATCTTCTATTGATTTATGGTGAGTAGGGGTAATTCTATTGGACACAAAATATTGTATCTTAATTTGTGTGCTGGAACCTCACTGTAAATTTGTTGTCCAAGGTGTTTCCCTTTCATAATTAAATTTCAGTACCTAGTTTTATTGCTGTTCTCAGGGATAAATCTTCGATCTGAGAGCTTTCATACTCTATATCTTTATTACTCTCATTTTTATTACAGGTAAGGGATTATTTTTTACTGTCTTCCCAATGATCTTGACAGAAACCGAACATATATTGGTCTGTACCTTCTAATTTATTCATTGACTGCAGAAACCTTGTATTAATAAGCCTTTTTACATATTGCCCTGTACTGTTATTTTCTCTTCAGCTTATATGCAGGTGCCTTCTGATTTCCTACAGAATTTTTAACCTTGTTGATCTCTGTTCTTTAGGCCACCCATCATGCTGTCCTCAGGCAGCATGAATAATTGTTAGTACTATTAAAGGAATTTATGTGAAGGCTTACACTGTAACAAAACCAAAAACTCTGGAAAATAGAACATCAAGTTTCAGTTAGAGCAGCAAACCCTAAACCCCCATTGTGGAATTACTGCCTGGTGCATATGGAGTTTTCTTGGGAGGCAGAGAGAACAATAAACTCATAATTGCTATTTGGTACAGAACTTTTCTAGGGAATAGCTCAAATGACTGAAACATTTGTGAAAATGCCATTGATAGCCCTGTCTTTAAAAATAAAATGAAGCTCCAGGTATGAGAATTAGAACAGAAAATGAAGGCAATACACAGGAATTAAAACAGCATAAAATGTAATTGCAGCATTTAATATTTATGCTGTAATGTCATAAATGTCAACCAGTAGAACCTTCAGCAGAGATTAAATTGCTCTGCTTCACCAGTGGGATAGGCATGTATAGTAATCATTCCAGGTGTTTCTTGTGCACAGCTGTCCCAAGATGTCTCTTGGCAAAGAGTCTGTCCTTTGCTACCTTTGAAAGTCTCTCCTTTTGGGATTTGTCACAATGTTACCCAGGATTTATGTTAACTGGGGAGCCAAGATGTTGCCATGGCAATCTCGGCTGTTTATAGCTTTTTGATATAATAAGCAACATTCATTGTAGCACTGCTTCTAAAAAATTTAGGAGGTGTGTTAGTAACAGACAAACGTGTGATGCAATGAGCCATCTTTTTGCTTTTATAGGAAAGAAAAAAAGAAATTAAACCTGATTTCCCCCACAGAGAATAGGTTATGTATACAAAGGTCAGAGTGAAGCCTGGATTGCGCTTCGAATCCTGCAACTTTCTGAGTTAAAATATGTTAATGTTCAAGTGCATTTCTCTTGGTCAGTCTCTGTTGGGTCGGATCCCATTTATGGAGCTGGAGACGCTCCCTCTGGTGGCTCATCTATCACTTGGCATCTTCTATGTTTTTAAAAACTGTTTTCTGCACAGTCCAGTGGATAAAACAACCACAAAAGCATTGGTTCAAACGATGCTGGAAATGTGGCAATGGATTTCAATTTGCATCCAGCAAACAGTGATGAGTGGGTACTGTTGGGGTGGTTTGCTGAGCACATACACACTTTATCATGAATTTACCTGCACACCTCAAACATGACTTTTGATCCCTGAAAATTTCATTTGGCCATCCTTTGACAGAGGTTGCTAACATTGCTAAAGTTTAGGAAAAAGACATCTTGCTCATCCTAAAGGCCTTTTTATTAATTATTTATGTTTTGCCATCTTTAAGGAAAAAGATGTTTATTTTATATTGAGAAAGAAAGGGAGAAGAGGCTGCATATCTTTTTAATTAGAATATATTTTATTACATCTTGTGATGGGTAAAAATATTGTACTTAGCGGGAAAAAAAATAAGAAACAACCCAAACCCAAACCACCTGGATTTCACCAATAAGGGCTCTTAACATTACCTCTGGAGTAAAGTGAGGTGTTCTGGCCAGGCAAGGCATTTTTACTGACTGTCTACAACAGTGACTGGGCATTTAGCAATATATAGGACTTGCAAGGAGATTTTTTCAGTATTTTGAAATGGCATTCCTTGAATTGGATTCAAGGTAATTAATACGTTGTCTCTACTAGGTATAATTTTAAAAGGAAAGGTAACACCTTATAGAACTCATAGGAAGGATATTTTCAAGGTTTTTCAAGTAACTTTGGAAGAAACCTCAATTTCATATGTAAATGCAGGTGTTTTGGAAGCAGTTTCAAGGATCAGTTTTCACTAATAGGTGATATAAACACAATATCTAATGCTACCCATCCTTTGGGATTGATAGCCTTCGTAATCAGTTCAGTCTACCACATGTGATTTGATTGTGATGATGTTTAAAACTTTGTCAGTGTCAACTTGTACTCGCTCTTTCTTTGTGGAAGCGTTTATAAAACCTGATATTTAAAAAAACCCAAACCTGTAAGTGTTCTTTTCAGCTTTGTTGAGAATAAGTTTTGTGTTTTGAATGTTTTCCAAAAGTCTCAACTACTGGAATAAATAAATTGCTCTGAAAACATTGGCTTTCATTAAAATTAAATGAAAGGTAAGTAAGAAGGTCTGTAGTCTGCCATTGCAGAGGAAGGCTTTAGATGTTGACCTGATTATAGACTGTTGACCCAAATGTGAAACGTAAAAGCTAAATAATCACAAATTTAATGACATTGAAACTTGCCTAAAAGTTTTAGAAGTCAGGTTGCTGCTTCTCCTTTAATTTCGAAATGGTGAGATTCAGAATGACTAAACATCATCTGTTGAAGATAAAAATGTGTTATATTTTTAGTGACCAAGAACAGAACTGCTCCAGAAACTGCTCCAGCTAGTTCAGAAACACTTGTTGACCAAAGAATTATTTTCTTTCCTGTTTTCTATGAAATTTCATGCCTTCACTTTCAGTCTTAATGAATGTGTATTTTTTTGTTATCTGTCAAGCAATCGACAGTATTCCAAATTTAGACTTTTTCTGCTCCAAACTGTTAACTACAGCCATTCAAAACTTAAGTCTTGCTGCTGCCCTCTTCCTGAGGGAAATTGGTCCTTCAGTCATACTATCATGATTTGGGAAACCATAGAATTTTATTGCTCTTTAAAAGTCAGTTGATTTTCTTTGTATTTCTTAGTGATAGAAACTTCCTTTTCCTGCAGCAGGAAACCCATGGTGCTGAAGGTGGCTTCTGATTCAAACAGTTAAGTATCAAGAAGTAATTCCCACTTTGTCAGATTCATTTAAAAAGTCGTGCCAGCTAGTGGGGATGTGCAGTTTCCATCTGCAGTCTAATTTTCAACAGCAGAGTAATCTTGTACATACTTTTTTTACACATAACATTGGTAACCTGGTGCAATCCCAAAGTTTATCTGCACCGTCATACCTGAGGCTTCCACATCATGTTTTCAGTCCGCTGGGTGACATTAACACGTTTTGACAAAAGGTCAAGTGTCTCAGATATATTTCCAGTTTCAAGCTTAGCTTAACCTCAAGAAAATGGTGGGATGTTCCTGGAGAGGGCATTGTTGAGGAGATTGGCAGGGAGGAGGACAAAGAATTTGGGATTCCCATGTTCATTAGCAGCCAGTTGTTAGACTGAGCTGCAGATCTTTAGAGAGTCAGGCCTCTTTTGTTCTGATTTACGCAGAAATTTACTTGGTTTTCAGACCTTTGTGCACCATAGTAGGAGCAAAGATGAAGAGAAGGCTGGGGAAACATCTCCAAGCAAGAGCAAATTTCCCCCTAGTGGACCATAATAAGGAGATTAATTTTTATTGTTCTTTCTCCCATTGGCTTCACATTCTCACGTTGGACCAGCTCAGTGAGGCTCCTGTAGCAAAAGAATAAATTGCTCTGAACTAAGAGCCTATTGTGCTTCAAGAAGGAAGGACAGGATGGAAGAGGGATGAGGACAGGAATGCTATAATAAAACTTATGCTTCAGACTAGTTTGAATTTTCCTGTAAACATGCTGTAGGTAGCATAGAAGAGAAACAGTTCCCTGTTGCTCAGTATTTA
This sequence comes from Myiotriccus ornatus, assembly GCA_036023395.1. Taxonomy (NCBI): domain Eukaryota; kingdom Metazoa; phylum Chordata; class Aves; order Passeriformes; family Tyrannidae; genus Myiotriccus; species Myiotriccus ornatus. Next base: position 5,835,967 of record JAYRBT010000001.1, read on the forward strand.
TCTATGGGTGTAAAAGCAGCCTAATTTAAATAAACAGGTTAACAAATTAATTCAGACTAACACTGGGGATTTAAAGTTTTAGCTTGCTTTTCCAGAAGACTCTTAGAGCCCTTGTGGAAATGGAACAGTCTCCATAGTCTTAGAGACTGTAGAGACACTTCAGGTTCAATTTTGATTTAATAAATCTTCCAGCAAAATGTTATCAGTAAAGTAGCAGAAGAATTGCCTTACAAAATGCTCTTCACTGGTAACAAAGAATAAGTAGTCCTGATTTGCCTTATATAAGTATGTTTTCAGTTAATTTTCCTTGTCCTATAAAGAGCTCCAGTTCTTCAGCCTCCATAGAAATGAATGTGTACTTCCACCAACTAATTCTGTGAAGAGAGACTTCAGGGGGGTGAAAAAATGTTGCCTATTGTATGGGCGTTCCTTATGTTTAGGCACTTGGAATCCACCTTGGAGCATTACCAGATGGTTCTCATAATAAAAACAAGTCCAAATTGATCCACTGTGGAAACTTCCACACTAGAAGAATGTATTTCTTCAGGGGCAGGTTGGCTTTTTTGTTAAATAGTGCTTTATATTCCTTCAAAAGTTTTTCATTTAAAAAGGAAAAAAAATCCTGATAATTGAGATGTTAACATTCAGGTAGGCCACTGAAGAAATCCTGCTGAGTCTTTGATAACTGTGGTATTTTGAATTTGATAGTTTTATGTTTGTTGTGGGAAATTTATATGTATTCTCATGAAGGTCCCCGAGCCAATATCTACTAGGCTTGCTCATGACACATTTGTTTTGGGTTTTTTTTAAAGTTCATGTAAACCTACTGAGATCAGGCACCTAAAGGTACAGGGCATCTCCTGCCAAGACCAGGATTATTTCTGTTCTATGGATTTGTTGTAGTAGATGATGAGGTTGATAAATTCAGCTTAGCAAGCAGACTTCTTTGCTTGTGTACTGCTGGTAAGTATCCACTCTTAACTGCTCCATTGAAGACAAATATTTCTGTACATTTGGACATTGATTGCTGTTAGCAAGTGCCACGTACAGCTTCTTCTGTTTCTTGTAATCTCTGTCAGAATCACCTGCACTCTCTTGTTCCCACGGTGCTTAATGCTGTTTCAAAACTCTCCTCGGGAATTTATTGTGGTCATGGATATTTGTGCATAACTTTTCAATCTATTTGTGGCTATATGATGCTCTTAAAGTATTTGGAATTAATATCTGCTGTTTCTTCGATAGTGACTTAACTCCAAAAACATTTTTACTGTTGCACATTTAAGTGTTGCAAGGAAAATGAGAAAAAGTTTACATGTGCTGTCTAAAAGAAAAATAAAAAGAGAGAATTTCAAATATTCTTTTCTACTGCAGCAGATGAGTTACACATGTTCTGCCCTAGCACTTCAGAAAAATAAGAGATCCCTGTCTTCTGAGTCACATGCTTTGATTTAATGACTAAGCAGAATACCCAGCACAAATCACTGCAAATCTGAGTGTGAGGGAACATGCAAGGAGGTAAAATAACCTCTGTGTAAGACTTGGGCATTTAGTATTAATGAGATGCTGCATCAAGTAATTTATTAAGGCTCTTCTTCCATCTCTCTTGTCTGAAAACAACAGACTGATTTGGGCCTTTGTTTAAAACTGTGCATGTGCAAAGTTGCACAAGCACAGGGATCTAGACAAGTGCTTATGTGTTCTACTGGATTTGAATTTTGGCTTGTGAAGGTTCAGAAGTAACTGATTTTGCCTTTAATAAGCTGTATGAGGAGAGAGAATAAAGACTAAAAAATAAGAACACGACAAATATATCAAAAAGCTAAATGATTACTGTTAATGATCATGAATATATGCCTAAACCACACTTTCACTGCTTCTAAGGCTTAACCATTACTACTGAAGGGATAGTTTTATTGGGCATCTCTTACAGTAAAATGTGCTTTTCATTTGACTTTGGATAACCCTGTTGTTTGAAAGGACAGGCTGTGCTCAAGTCCTGTTAGGAGGTAGGATTGGTTTGCCAAAGCCTGAGAAACTGATGTCTCTTGCCTTCCCAGCTTACTCTGAGCTGCTCTCAGCAGGGGCTAGAAGACAAAGACTGTCACCATCATGAATTTTGCTTAGACAAGCGTGCAGATAAGGCAGGGTGTTCTCCTTTAAACAGGAGGTACCTGAAGTATGCCTGTAGCTCTAAATAGCAAATTGGTGTTATGCTGTTCCACTGAACCTAGAACATGATCAAATAAAGAGGAAAGCATAAAGAATAAAAGGGAAACAAATATCATAAAGACAGTAACTGGGTCATTCTTTTATTAAAAATTTAATTCTTCTGAAGCAGTTTGTCCAGAATTAGCATTAGAAATTGTCCTTTTTTTTTTTTTTTTAAATCAAAATTACTTTTTACATCCTGTTTCAAGTTCTTGTATTTGTTCCCAGTACAAAAGAGATGAAGCTACTGGAGAGAGTCCAGTTAAAGGGCCACTAAAATGATTTAGGGACTGAAGCACCTGTCCTATGAGGAAAGGCTGAGACAGCTGGGGTTGTTCAGCCTGGCAAAGAGAAGGTGTGGGCAGCATCTCATCCATGTTTCCATGAACTGAGAGGGTGTAAAGAAGCTGGAGCCAAGCTCTCCTCAGCGGTGCCCAGTGACAGGACAAGATGCAGCAGGCACAAACTGCAACACAGGAGATCCCTTCTGAACAACAGAAGACATTTATTCTTGTGATGTTGACTAGGCAGTGTCTCAGCTTTCCCAGAGACGTTGTGGAGTATCCACTCTTGGTGGCATTAAAAAGCTGGCTGGACCTGATCCTGGGCAACTGGGTGGCCCTGCTTGGGCAGGAGGATTGGACCAGATGAACTCCAGAAGTCCCTTCTGAATTCAACCTCCTTTACCTGTGTTTTTATGCTCTAGTTATGCTTTGAATGAAAAGCAAATACTGCACAAATTTGCGTTCAATCATTGCCAATTATGCAGTTCCCTTGACTTCTTGCACAGTGACAAATATATTGATAGCAAAAGCTTGATTTTCCTTGTGACATCTCTTGGACTTACGCAGCATACTCTTGAAGATACGAATTTGGGTCAGATCTCTGAAACTTGGTCACCAGATTTAAGTACTCAATTGCAAAAGCAATGAGTAATAGGTAAACTTATTCTTCTAAAATGTGCTTCAAAGTAATTGCTGAGTAGAGCAAGACTATTTCTGCAGTTACTTATGGGTGTAAAACCATGTACCAAAAAATATCCAGGATGAAAGTCAGACCTTTTAAAAAATACTGTGAGTTGTAAGGCTATTACAAGAAAAACGAGGTTCTTAATGCAAAGTCTTCTATGGAGAAGAGGGAAGTATAATTCACTGTGTCAAATATTCTAATCTGCAGGTTCCTGTTCTATTGTAATGAAGGGATAGGAGTAATAAATGGAAGGATAGCTTTCCAGGAAGCAAATAAGATGGAAGAATGAATATATCACTTTTACTTCTTCTGTAACTTCTCCTGAATTTATTTCTCTCTCATCTTCTTTTGAATGATTGTGTTGATCACTGTCTAGCCCAGAGCTGATAAAATAATAAAGATAATACTGTTCCCATAGGTGCTATTAGTATTTCCATGTCACAGACATCACCTAGAGAGTTCCACCTTTTTTTCATAAATCATGGTTAAGACACAGGGATTTTGTAGTGGAGGGAGGAAAGAGATAAGGAGAAGGTTGGCCAATGTTACTTTTTTTTTGGAAGCCTTTTGTATACATCCACTTTTCCCAGAGATAATTGAGAGGAAAAGATGTGAGGGAATGATAGCGGGAGAGAAGCTGAAGACTGATAAAATTTTCAGATGGGATGTGTGTGTTGTGACTGAGAAGGCAGAGCAGGTATGATCTTAGACTGTCTAAGATTTTTGATGAATGAAGAAATTTAAGGCATCATGTCTGGTATTGAGTTACATAAACATGCTGTGCACACAAGGATTTCACTATTTAATATGGAAACAATCTCTAGATAGACATAAGAGGTGAAAAATTTTAGGAACCTGTTTGTGTTCAGTACCTTCAGTCCAGTGACACCATTCACGAAATCCAATCTAATGATTTTATAGTAACAACTCAGCACACTGTAAAGTCACATCATTATGTCCAGCTTCTGGCTGTAGGTCTGACAACTGCTTCAAACTATTCAGGTATTGCACATCCTGAAAACAATGGGCTTTACTGGTAGTTATTCTCCACCAGATGAGTATACGGCATGTTGATAACTATCTACTCCTCTGAAGTGAAAAGAATTATATTCAAAATGTATTTCTCACCCTTCTCTGCTGCCCAAATGTTTACCTGGTTACTCAGCATAGCAACCTGTCAACCATATGGATGCCATTCAGCCATTTTTGCTTCTCAGAATGCTGTTGAACGGGGCCCACACAACCAAATGTCCAAACCCTGCCATTCAGTGTGACTCAATATTGTGAGAGAGACCACAATTTTCTCAAGTGGCAGCAGGCACCTGTGTCTCTGCTTTACTCAGCTTCCTGTCAAAAAGCCCCCAGAGAACCCTCACGTCCGTGAATATAAGTTCAGTCTGCTGAGCTGCAAAGTTGCACAGCTATCTGCTTTACTGATGTGGCTTTGCAGCTGTAACAGGAGTAATATTAGATGAAATAGATTTAAAAAAAGAGTATGGCAGTTTGCAATAACCTTGGTCAGATTGAAAGGGGCAAAAAATGTGAAGTTATCAGCTGGCGTGGAGACACTTATTAAAATAGTAATAGTATAGATATATCATAGCTCAGGTGAGCTACTAAGGTATTTTCAAGCTGCTCTTAAAACTTTCACTTGTATTGTACTGTTAGTTTACCATTACACTTACTAGCAGTAACAGCTGCTTACCAGCAAAATCTTCATAGGAACATTTTCCCAAATGTGTCATATCAATGGCTCAGTTATGTAGAAATGCCCAGGGAGCCCACAGGCTGCCAGTGATGCCTTGCTACTGTCCAACATTTAAAAAAAGGGGCCAAGGGGTCTGCATTGTGCCCCTTTTATTTTGATTTGAAGTACCTGGGTGCCTAGAGCTTTATGGGGGGGATAAAGGGAAAGGAGTCATGTCTAAAAATTAAATCTAATTTTGAATTCTCTCATTAGATTGACTTTTTATGACAGGGTCCAGTGCAAACAGAAATACTAACCCCGGTTTGGTCTCTAATCCTGAATCACATAGTTGGTCTAAACCCTATTTGGCCATCCACTGGACTGTCTAATGACAACAGGAATATTTTAAACCATTTAGAATGTTCACAGTTTTGCTCAGCTGCCCACATTTGCCATGGTTACATGAAGAAGCAGCTTCGTGACTCACACTTGGCATTTCTTGCATTTGTTTGTTTGTTCAAAGCTGCGGGAGGGCCATCACTGATACACATCTGAGAGAGGAGGCTTGAGTTGACATCCCCCCAGCCCCCAGGCTGTTAATTTTAACAGCGTGAGTGGAACTGCCAGGGTTGCCACGTTCAGTGTGTTTGGGGTGTGCCAGGGTGGGGGTGGTACAAGGGGGTGTGTGCTACGGAACAGCAGGTGAAGGTGGTTTCATTGCCACGGGAACCACGAGGGGAAGGGAGCAGATCTGGTGTGGTGGGGAGGGGGCACAAAGAGACGTGTTGTTATGTAGTTGCGTTTATTTTTGAAATTGTTTGCAGCATGGAAATGTCACCAATGCAGGCTTTGACTCAGACAGGACTGGCAGTGGCCTTGGTTTAAAGCAGCACTGCACCTGCCAGAGTTATCCTCACAAAGTTCCCACCAAAATGTTTTCCTCTGATACATGTTAAAATTGCTGACGTTGTGAGTATACATTCTTATAACTTGACAGTAGTTTCATCCATTGGAGACTTCATTGGTGGATCCTGCTTCAAAATGTAAGCAGATGATTTTGATTCTCGTTAAAATTAAGGTCAGATCAAAGGCTGAGCACCTTGGGCATCCCCAGGCACTCCTTATGTTGTCACTGTAGCTCCCAAACCAAAGTTCCCTTCTGTCCATCTTTAGTATGACCCTTTCAGCTTCTTGAATGTTGAGATTTGGTTCAGATAAGTTGTAAATATGAGTTCTGCCCAGTGCAATATCTCAGTCGTGACTCAAGCTATAATGCTTCCATTGCAATAAAAGCTGCAAATATTAAACTTAAGTGATGTTTTTAATTATGATTCTAATCCACCAGGAAGCCCTAAAATCAAATAATAGTCCTAAACTTGCCTAGCATTTGCTCTGATTTAATCAACTCTCTAAAGGGGAGTGGACTTCCTCTTTTTGGCAGCCGTTAAAGATGTTGATTGCAAGTGACTACAAAGGTTGTATTTCCCAATGAAAATATTCTGTGGGAAATAGTATGAACATTTATTTAAGAAATTATGAAATACAGTAGATGCCTTTTGCCTCTTTTTTAATTTAATTTAATTTAATTTTATTAGACAACAGTGAATCTCCGTTGAGAATCACCAATAAGAGCACTTAACACTGAAAGAGTATGAGCTTTACTCAGTTTCCACGCAATTGCATCTTCCTACAAAAGAGGATTCAATTAAAATATAGAAAAAACATTGAAAAAATAACATCTGCTATCTAAAACTTTAAAAAGTGTTCTTGAATTGCACCTTGTTTGCTATGCTTCTACACCAGAGGAGACATTACATATGATTAGTAAACACACATACTGCGGTTACCTTATATGTCCATTTTTTGAATTGACAAGGTTTTACTACAGTTTTTCAGAGTAAAAAAGAAAAGTAGTGCTGCTAATCCTATTTACCCATTAGTTCATAATGTTGTATGACGCAGGTTTCGAAATAGTTTCTTTGAATGAATATTCTTTACACCTGCAAGTGAAACTGCTGCTGACAAAACCTGAAAAACATCACTTCAATAAACTTTCAGTCTACTTAATAATTTTTCCCATTGATCTTGTGATTTGGCCTACTTTAAAACTTCAGCACAAACATGAACCTCTTAAGACATTAAACCTAAATTACATTTAGAGAATTGAATTAAGTTGTGGTAAATTTAGAGCTTAACGTAGTTGTTCTACTTTAAATTTAACTTTAAACAGGCTTGCTTTATAAGACATATAAAAGAACATAACATTTTTAGAAACGAATTTATACACCTTTTGGAATGCTGATTTTCTGGGTTTGCACTTCATTATGTCTACAGATTTCAAAGAGCACTACACTGGGCCTTCTCTACAACAGGTTTTTCAGTGAATATTATATTAAAATTATATCTATTTAAATACAAAGAAATTCCTTGTTAACAGGAGGAAATTATTTTCAAGTTTTAGTGGGGCTAATAAGACAACACTATTGCTTTCCAACTTACATGGAAGAACTTTTCAGCCAAGAACACAAAGCAAAGGACCTATGGCAAAATCATCTGATTTTAATTGGAACTTGTTTAACTGTTATGTGTATTAATGAAGGCCATTTACTCTGACAAGAAATGTTAAATAAACCAGTAACAAATCAAAACAGAAGATAGGATACAGTCCTCTTTCCTCTTTTGATAATTTGGCAAGGTAAGAAGTGATTTATTGACTACTGAAATTCAAAGGATTGGTCACATATGGAAAAATATTTTTTAATTAGGACAATACTGCAAATTTAAGCTTCTCAATATGTTATGAAAGTTGTTCCTAATTACATATTTTAATGGTAACTTTCTAATAGTATTTATAGTCTGTTGCATATATCCAGCATTAACTGTTTCTTTTCAAATGAACATTTCCCCTCCCCTTCTCTAGTTCTATAATACAGTAAAACCTGTGGCATGAGGATATACATGTTTGATGCAAATGCCTTTTTAGTGTTGTACACTTCCTTGCTATAGACAGAGAATTAGTGTTTTTTTTACTACTTAGTATATTTTTTGAAATTATTTATTATTTTTTGTTCCCTTCCTTTCCTTTAGAAAAATAAATCTGGTTTGTTTTTTTTTTTTTAAGAACTAGAACAACTACTTAGAAGTCGACTTTGTTTCAGAAGAGGAGGGCAGAGATAGGTCAGTTTTGGACAACTCCCCTCCAGCCCTCTTCTGAAACAGGAAAGATTCTGTTACCAGCAGACCATTTGGTGACCGCTTCATAGCTGATAAAGCTTGAAAGTCTTCTGTTGCTTTGCACTTAATTACACTCCCAGTTTTCATTAGAATGTACTGCACCAGATGAAAAAAACATGACAGACTTTGATTGGCATTGATAGTAAATGGCTTTTAGTCCAGCTGAATACATCTACAGAAGCTTTGATAAAGTTCTCTCCTTTAGATCAGCAGAGAGGTTAGACAGTGATTTACAAAATTTCCAATTTTTTTAAGTGTAAATTCTTCTGTTTATAAATTTAGTTGTAAAAATAATTTGGTAAGCTGAAATAATGTGAAAATTATTTGTCACATGATTTGTACTGCCTTGGATTTTTATAGGTAATCCCTTACTGAGATGGCTGTCAGATTCAGTGCAGGAAAATTCATTGGTTTCAGTATTTTTTTTTCAGTAAAATTTTCAGTATTTTTTTCAATATATTTCAGTATTTTTTTTCAATAAAGAGCAACTTCCATATCAAATTCAAAAAGATAAAGGAGAATGTGTCATAGTTTTCACAGCTGCTTAAAAATCAGCAGCATTTTTAATCTGCTAATGAGGTCCTGAAATATTTAAAAACCACAGAGGACAAATTAATACTGGTGGAATAGTTCAAAAAGAGGTAAGAAGTTTTGAAATGTGAAAAGTCATCCCAACCTCTAAGCAGAGTGAAACAGCAGGTTTATTTAAAGTGCAAGGCTAAGGAGGGTTCTTAAAAATGTATTGATGAAGTAAATCTGCATGGGAGCTTTGATTCATTCGTGTGTGCATTTTAATGGTGGTTGTTATGTTTTTGTGCCAGAGAAAGAGGAGTGCACAGTAGTGTAATATGGTGTTTGAATGTTGGAAGAAATAGAAAAATGAAGCTGTATTTAGCTGAATGCAGAATAATAGACTCTACAAATGTCAGTTGACAGTATCATGTCAGTTTTTATGATGCTGTTTGTTCCATTTTTTGGTCACATTGCTCTTCACTAAGCAAATCATACATTTTTACCTCAGGTATGTCACCTATTTTTATGTTGATTAATTCATGTAGTCATCTACATACTTTTTAAATTAAGTAATTTTGATTTAAAATTGCTGGTAAATAGTGGAAAAAAACTCCAAAAAACAGGAAAACATTTTATTTCGAAACAGCCAGTCCTGTTAACACATAGTTTTCATCATGTGTTTCCATTTGTTTTTAATTACTAAGTACATTTTCGTGAAAATTACGAACTTTTGTGGGTTAAGGGTTCCTCTGCTCCTGCTGTTTATTTCTTTCATGCAGAAATGCTTCACTGTTTCTGGCAACCAGACTATCTTTAAAGCAGCACATGGTAACATTGCAAACTCTGAACACTGACTTCAGTGAGAAACATGGAAAAAGACAAAGCCTGGGTCAAATCTTGAGGTGGTGTAAACTGATAAACTTCTGACTTGAGCCAGACTTCCAGGTTTCCACTATCTGAGCACCTTATTTGTGTATGAACCCCCATGTAAATATTTTCAAAAACCTTTCGAGAGGTGCAAACTAAAATTACATGGTGGCAGAACCTCTGTAAATAATAAAATTTCAAGCTTGACACACAACATTCCTTTGGCTTTTGTGGCTGACTTTGTACATATATTATAAATATAATGAGCATATGAGATGGGTTTCAATGAGATCAATATCTGTATTGTGTGAATTAACAGTAGTTTTATCAGGACTGAATGAAGTCTTGATCTAAATAGGAATGCTGCTCAGCTGCATAATTGTGCCCATGTCATATGTGAGGAGAAAGAACATTTTACTCAACAGTGCTAGTAAGGCTGGAAAGGAGAATTAAAGAACCTTCATTCATCTGTAAGACCTGTAAGTAATATTTTCTACATAATTTTATTCATGGTTTGTCTTCCATTTCAGACTTTAAGATGGCAATGTTGCAGAACAAACTTTCTCCCGAAACTGAAAAAAATCCCACAGAAAAATATTTTCTCCTCTAAATCTTTCTTTTGAATGCATTTCTTCCTTAAGAACTGTGCTAATATAGCCATAATTTTTCAGTGCAAAAAGTTAGGTGGCATTAGGAAATGTGAGGCAGCTGGCTTCCCAGCTTGTTTCCACTGCTGTGGCACAGGCCTGGCCCCTGTCACACAGCCCCAGCTGTGCTGGCACAACTGTTTGTGGGACAATCCTGTGAGCTAGACTGGTGTGCTGTCTGCATTAAAATAATGCACAAGATATGGTTTGAAACTGTCACCTCACCAAGTACTACCCTGCCACAAACTGACCAGGCTTCGATGGATGTGGGAATCTCACTTAGCAAAATGGTACTACTGAAGGACAGTTCGGGAGAGACCAGCCACATCAAGTTATTTTTATTCTTTATCAGCATCTAATTAATTTGTATTAAACACTGGCTACGTATCTGGGAGTGTCAGGAAGCCTACAGGCTAGTTTTCTTTAAAAATGAATGCACTAGAGCCACTGGGACATTTCTGCTGTGTTCTTTGATTATTCATATAAATTACGAGGTTATCAAATGCAAATGTGAAATTGTCAGGCATATGCTCAGATATCATCTTCCTAAGCTGTGTAATTACTCAGGGTGTCATCTCAGGCTTCAAGCGACCAGAAACTTCTGTTTCTACATAAAACATCATTGAGGTATTATAAAGCCTTTAGCAACAGTGAAACCCATTAATATAAAAGAGACTAAGTTCAAGAGAAATAGTTGGGGCATGCCTGTTTGACAGTGACAGGAGCACAGAGCCCTTGCAGATTAAATCACCCTGCTGAGACTGTGGACCCTCTGCATGGTAGTGTCACAACAGAGTGCCTGGGCTGCCACGCTTAGAGATGATTTGGACATCTCTGTGCTCCACCTCAGTGGCTACAGGCAGCACTGGTCCTTCTTTCGTGAGTTCAAATCACATCAAGGCAGTAATACTACAACACAGTCCAGATGTTTGTGTTACCAGCTCCAACTGCAGCTGTATTAGGCTGAGTGTCCTGTTCTACTGCTGACTCCCTCTGCTCCTGTGACCGAGTCCTCACAGCCACCTGTACAGGCACAGCCATTTCAAGCAGCTTGGATGCAAGCCACTTCTGTTTGGGAAGTCAGTGGAGTAGTGGTTATTATGGGGTCAAACCTGCTCTCATGTGTTCTGCAGGACCATAACTCCCCCCACCCCCGCAAACTCACAATTAACCATATCCTTTGAGATCAAGAATTCTCCGTCAACATGCTGAGTTAAAAAAACAAATTATACAGGCAGCTTCTTAGCATTTATACAGTGCTTTTACACTAAACCCATACTGTTTTCATCTTTTCAGCTTGAAAAAAAATGAGGTACACTGCACTGCAGTGAAACAGCTTTACTTGCAGACACTTTGCTAAGCTATCTTCATAGATGATTTTTGAAAGCAACAGTTAAATGCTCAGAAAAGTATCCAGGCACTTAAAATTCGCACACAAAAATCATGTGCTGGAAACTTTCACTGCACTGTTACTGCATTTACACCATGTAGAGTTTACATTACACTCATAAAGGAAACATCTGTATTTTCTAATTATAGAAGTTTTAATAAACACCAGCTTTGAACCATGATTTTTCTATATCTATGGAAGCCCAGCATGCACAACTGCAAGACGTTTCCATGTGCTACCTTTCTGATGTGTGTGGGACCTGACCCTAAATAAGCATCTCTATACAGATAAAGGTGGGGTCTGGATACAGTTAATTTTTAAACTCTAGTGAAATTTTCAGCTGTGAGTATTTCTGGAATGGCAACATCCCACCCTTGGAAAGAGAACAATTTACTTCACATAAAGAGCTTACAGATGAAAATTGCTCTCAGTCATTCCTTGCATGGCCTGTCCTTGAAAGGACTGTCCATTTTTGTTTCTTTCTACATCATTACTGAATTACTTATCTCTCAGTTAAGGTACTGTGACCTTAAAAAAAAGGTGGACCAGAACTTTCCCTGTCATCCCACCTGATGACCCTGTACTTTTTAAGAGGGCAACATCTCTTTCCATCACAACAGTTACGACAGAGTAGAGCTATCAGTGGCACAGTCCAGATGCACATTTTACAGTTTTTTTCCAGGCAAACTAGAGTTATATATCCCTGTCTAGTGAAACTGTATCTTCTAACTTAGCATTTTGCCTTTCATTTTTCCTGCCAGACGGCCTGTCTGCTGTGGTTATTATTGAAAATTATCAATCTAGCAATAACAATTGTACCCATAAACCTTCTTAGTGTTAGCCTCTATCATCAACATATAGAGGTATGAATCTGTGTATAAGGTACGTTAATGAAACCTACATATAATATATGCCATACTTCCATTTCAGAAGTTTTCGTGAGTTGTAAGTACCTACTTACAACTGGGGGTCTCTGGCGTGATTTGTTAGCTGGTTAAGATTCATCAGTGTTGTTTCCTTTAAGCATCTGCAAACTTTCCCATTAGCACCTGTACAGCCGTCACTGCAGATACTGCACACCAGATGGCACTTGCCAAAATCATCCTGCCCCTTGTAACGCCGCCTGGTGTTCTGCAGGCTCCACGCTCACATGGAGCTCTGGAAGCTATCTCTTCTCTCAGGATTCCTCGTGCCCCTAGCTGAGAGTTCATATCACCAGTCACACCCTGAAAACTGCTTTTTAGTGGTCACCATGCAGGTTTTGGCTGTCTTAAATTTGTCAATTGGTTCCTATCCATCCATTTACATTTGGACTACATGGAAGCTCTTTATTTACAATCTGTGAAGGCTGACTTGCTAAATAAGCAGTATAATAAATGAATGATTGAAATTATATGACAAAGATTTGAGTGGATCAAAACTTATCTCGTGATTTGCATGTAGTCTATGTGGGAAATGGCATTTATAGCTTCAGTGGAGTTTTCTCCTTGCTCAAAAGCTCTTACCATTTGTCCTTAAATAAACTCAGGGAAGTAAGTTCAGCTTCTGACATGTTTCTATAAATCTGCATTTGTTATATGTCTGTGTCTTCTTTATTCTGCATCTTTTCTTTACAGAGCCCTCTCTTGCAGGTTTACCTTTGAAAGCTGGAGACCAGACTGCCTGCAGCAATGGAATTCCCTGCTTCCCAGCTGAGCAAGGGCAGAGGTGTGGAGGGGGGAAAAAAACCCTGCTAAGTAATCTCTGTGAATTATAAACTCATTAGTGCACATTCTGGGTTTGGATTGATTGAAATGTGCTGCTTTGGTTGGAATTTGTTTTAACTGTATAAATAACAATTATTATAATGCTTGGGTTTGTGAAAGTGAATAAGAAAACTGCTACATATGGTTTAAAGTGTGTCATTTTAATTTTATGCTTGGATAATTTCAATTTGGTGGTAAGACTGATGCTTAGCATGTACAGCAGAGAGTAGAGGACAGTGGGCAGTGTGAAAGTTTTGTCATTACGTCCTGCATTCTGCAGGGAGGGTGATCCCAAGCCCTGAATTACAAGTGAGTTGGATATTAACTGGCTGGAAATGTGCTGATGGAAAAACAGATAATGCATGGCAGGGCAGCATTAAACATCACTAGACAGCATTAAACACACAGGTACATACAGGACCTGTGCTCTAGGAGGCCTCAGGCTGGTGAAATAGCCCCCTCCCAGCTGCTTTTCAGGTGCTGGTCGTGCAGGCAGGGAGCAAGCAAGTGGCAGAACTTCTGTGCATATGAACCAAACCATTGCTTCACCAGCCAGGCATATTCTAGTAGACCCATGGTAGCATTACTTGCACTGAGTATATCTACAGTAAATCAGGACTTGCTATGTCTGCATGGTAGACATGGACATACTTCATGAAAGAAGGCACTTAAGCCCCTACGTGGCCTTGTGTTTGCAAAAGCCAGTCCACAGAGGGCTGTATATGAGAGGTATTGGTTACTTTATACCTCTTCCCATGTAAAAAGGCAGCTGTGTTATTGTGTTCCCAAAGGACAGCTATGGACTGGAAAAATAAGCTGTGAAATGACTAAGAAAAATTTGGTTGCACTTCCCATAGCCAAAAATAGAATCGTGCTTATATAGTAAAGATTGGCTGAATCCAGCACTTGTTTCTGTTATAGTGCAGCAGCAGAGTTGCATTTTGATGAGGAGTTCTTCTGTCTGACTTCAACATCCCATTGTGGGGAACCCTTCATTTCTTTAAAGGAGTGTTTTCTTATGATTAGGTTATCACTGATGAGGTTATCACTGGTGAGTTTATGATTAGCTGTATGCATTATGCTATATGGCATAAATCAAACAAGGTAGACTACTGGGCTCTCTTCCTCACAAACAGGCAGCTCATGTCTCTGCCATGGGGTAAGTAAGGTGCACACACACCACAGTGAGGCAAAATTCCTGAGTTAATCTTGATAATGCAATTGGTGTTCTGGTGGACTTTTTAGAAGCTTCTTCACATCTCTTGGGTTCTCTAAAATTGAAAGTGATAGCATGTGACAGACTTTGTTCTTGACATCTTCTTTGTTTTCATGCAATAAATGTACTAGCTAATTTCTTTAAAACTGCAGACAGCTGACTGGTTATATTCCTGTCAGTGTTAGTCACTTGCCTGACTTACAACATGACTTATTACTCTTCTAATTGATCTCCTATTATGTGCTATTTTGCCTGAATTCCCTTTCTGAAAGTGCCATTAGTGCTTGGGTAATAAAAGCGCAGCATCCTGTACATGCTTCACATCACTCAAGAATCAACCTGTCAGGATTGTTACTCTTCTTAGTGGCTTTTCTACAGATAAAATCAGCAACATTGTAGAGGCTTTTATCAATTATTAGTTTATTGTAGAACATATTTCTTTTACCAAGCATTATGCTGTGTGCCACTTTGGAGTGGTGTTGTGGTTTCATAACATCCTATCAGCATGTAGACACTGCAGTAAGAAGCACCTGATTCTGACTTTGCTCTGACTTTGTGCCAGGATAACTCTATTGCTCCAAATGGACAGGAGTGAAATCAGAGTCAAGTCCAGTAGAGTTGCAGAGATTAGCTGGTGGGGTAAGCAGAAACTTCTGGGCTTTGTTGGAAGTTATAAATTTGCAGGTAAATTTTAATTCATCTTCCTTGTCTGTAAACACGTGGCGGGTTTGGTATTTGTAGGCCCAAAGTTTTTTGTCTGGCAGTTTTGTTTGGTTTCAAATGTCCTCTTACTCAGCACCAGGAGAGTAATGAGTAGCACTGTGCCAAACATCACTCATAGCAGGACTCTGCTGCTGTCATGATGTTACTGCTGCTCACGTAGCTTTTCCCAAATTAGCATTTGACGAGCTGCTTGCGTCCCTCTCAGAAAGAAACTGCAACTGCACAGAATACAGTGCAGCTGCCAGAGAGGTTTGGTACCTCTCCAGCTGAGATCCAGGTCACTGTAGCTACCCAGCTATTGCCACCTGACCTACTTAAAGTCAATTGGAGCAAAGTTAGTTAAGCTGAAGTCAACCCTTTCTACTGGGGGTAGATGAAGTCTCAGGTCCAAGTATCTACCATTGCTGTGCTAACCACAGTATTATACATATGCTCATATATTTCTGTGTATTATTTGCATATTTTCCTGGGTGTAGTATCACTAGTGCAAGTCTTAGTTAATGAAATGTTTATACCTTGGCAGCTGTTCACAGGTATTATTTAGAAGCATAAAAGTTTGCTTTCCTAAACACAGTTTTTGACTGTGCAAAGATTAGTGATGTCTGATATAATAAGTTTTTATGAATTGTTCCTCTTTTGTCTTGACTAAGGCAGTTTGTAATATCCATTTTGGGTGCCCACTTTACACTTTATGGAGTCTTATAGCCAACCAAACCAATATACAGATCATTCTCAGAAAATTAGAGTCAAAAGGATGCCTCTGGAAATATTTCCCTGGAACTACTCTGCACAAACAACTTGAGATCTTTTTTTTCCTTTTGCCTACAGTCATAAATCTTTGCTGGCCAGTATCATGGAACTGTGGTACTGCATTTGTGCTCTGCTGCATTCCAACTGCTATTTCTGCAGTGAATATCCTAATATCACTTCCATGATTATCCTCAGTTGGAAGCACTGCCAGTTTGATGAGTTTCCTGCTGCCTATGTTGGCCTACCAAGCTACCCTCCTCCTTGAAACTCCAGTGCTCATGACTCTGACCTCATCAGAATGAACCAATAACACAACCATGAGGGTTTTGAAGTGTTGGAGAATCTTGTCTTTTCCCTGCCCTCACAAGCAGTAACAGAGCCTGGATGGAACCAGCCCAGCGGTACCTGCAGCACGATGTGCACAGCTGAGATTATTTGCTTGCTTCTGTGCTCTGTTTCTTGGATCAGGTTCAGTTTAATCAACATTCAAGGCATATTAGAGAAAACAGTAATATCTTAGGTTGTCCTGTCCCCTTCTTGTTAATTGTTGGGGTGATAAGCATTTCATAAAGTGCCTGCTGTCTCAGACTATCCGTACTTGTGTCTGCAGCAGTCAGAGTGGCTGCTTGGGGAGAACACATAAGCCTGTTCACATCCTGATGTT
Organism: Myiotriccus ornatus; assembly: GCA_036023395.1. Taxonomy (NCBI): domain Eukaryota; kingdom Metazoa; phylum Chordata; class Aves; order Passeriformes; family Tyrannidae; genus Myiotriccus; species Myiotriccus ornatus. The sequence continues at coordinate 5,852,580 of JAYRBT010000001.1, forward strand.
CGTTCCTTCCTTCTGTCCCAGAATCAAACTTTTTGGATTAGGCATATCTAGGGAACATTCCTCTCTCTTCCTCCTGTTATCCATTTATGGACCTGCTGTCCATGAATGTGTGCAGCTGCTTTTTGAACCTATTGATATTCTTTGTTATCACAAACTCCCATGGCAAGTCTGGAATGTAAAAATTCAGCCTAAATACCATGGTTACACAAAGATAAGCAAGCTTTCTGAGTGCTTTATAATAGTGAATTTCTACCATAAATATCATCTGTCAATACTTTGGTTTTTTACTGTAGCAGATAGCTGCACAAACCATGAAATCAGCAAAGCCAAGTGATACTTCCGTGTCATAAGACATTGAAACACAAGAAAGGCAGTGGTGGGTCATAGAAAAGGTATGGGTAGTCATGGGTTTTCACACAGTCTCCTCTTTCCAACACTCACCTTGATGCTGAAGGTAGATCATAAGCAGAGGGAATACTTACAGTATTACTTTCCCAGCACTTTTGCCATGCTTCCAGTGATTTGGAATTCAATTACAAAATTCTCTGAGGAAACTAATCTAGTGAAAGACATCTCTGCCCATGGCAGGGGGGGTTGGAATTAGATGATCTTTTAGGTCCTTCTCAAGTGAAACGATTTTATGATTCTATGACATCCTGATCCCAAAGAGTTTGAGTCTAACAGAAATTTGCTGTATTTTTCTTTTACAAAATTATCTGGTTGCTTTTTGAATCTCTATGGTCTGAGCTTTCAAAACACTTTATTTTGCCTGTTCCCTTCATAGGAATGCTGAAGTTCTCTTATTTGCACTGAGTTCTTGTGAGCACCTTATGTGCATGGGGGGAATTGCACAGAAAAAAGCTTAATTATTTTGAGAAAATTCAGAGTGTGCTTATGAGCTGTGAACAGAAAAAAGTGATTGATTTTTTTTTATTTATTTATTTGGATTTTTTAGTGGTGCTATTAACATGACATGCCTGACATGACTGCCTGATCCCTGACTATAATAATGAAACACAAACAGAAGAATGTGTGGGGAGATGGTTCCAAGCTCAGTTAGAGGCATACAGAGTTATACCTATATGTGGAATCAAAGGACCTTTTTGTAGTCATGGAAGCTTTTTTGGGTTGATCCAAAGGGACCGTAGTGGATTAAACTTCTGAAAAGAACAGTCTTGATGCTTCCAGGCTCTTGAGAACACAGTATGTTTTAAACAAGACCTCATTCCCTTTCCAGTCCATGGTATTGCTTATCTTACAAAGCCAGACCTAAGCCTCCAGGCCCAGGACTGAACTGGAGCCTGTTGAAAAAGCTGGGATGGTGGAGGAGTGTGGGGAAGGTTTGTAAACAGCTGAAGTGGAGCCTTCTGGGTTTAATGTGTTCCATAACCAGTTCAAACAGGGCAGCGACTGAAAACCCCAGATGTCAGAGTTATACAACAGCTCCTTCAGGAAAGCAGCTTTAAGTTTTCAGTGGGCTTTATAATAAAGAGCATGCATGAAATGTTCACCCACAGATACTGAAGTGTTTGCTTTGCTAGCAGCACTCACCCACCATCAACTCTCAGCTCATCCTTTCATAGGGGGAGAGAGGGATCTTCATCCCTAATGCATGTTTTTACATTACCCTTATGTTATTGTGTGTGGGTTGTGTATAGCAGACTTAATGCAGCAATTTGTAGACCTGCATCAGTTTAGTGCTTTTTTTCCTGTTCTCAAAGAAATGCTACATTGAATGAAAGTTTGAGGCTTTTTTTCCACCTGGGCTAAGGGTGAGGACTTCGAATGAAAGAGGGTTTATTTTGAAACTTAGAGATATTTGGCATTTTCTATTCATACCTGTAACTTCATAACTCGGTAATGTTCAACTACATCTATTTTAGTCACCCACCATGGGATGTGATTAGCTACATCCTATAAGCAGCCATTTCTCCCCTCAGCCAAAGGGAGTCAAGACTGTGAGGTTTTGTACTGAAACTGTTTAAAGAACCCCACATCAGCTATCCTGGTTTTAAATATTCAGCACTTCTAAAATTTTCCTATGAAGTTCTGAGAATTTAGTGTTTCCAGTGGACAGTCAGGATTCTTCCACATGGCACTTTTTGTTTTGTCAGGGTATTCCTTTTTACCCTGTCGTGGGGGTATAACAGCACTGCTACGTGTTTTACTGTCTTGCAATGACTGAATTTAAAACCTCCAGTCTTTTTATACAGAAGGTTGTTTTCATCCTGAGGAATGACTTAAAAGGACCACCCTCTAAACAACCTATCCACCAGTAAAAACTCCTGATGAGAACTGTTTGTGATTGCTGACTAGTCTCCACTGGAGCACTGTAAGAGGATTTTTTGCTGTCAAGATTTGGTCAGTAAGGCTTGACACAATATTCCTATTAATGAGGTGTCTGACTGTTCCACAGACTGTTTGTTTTTCCTATTGTACTCAGTGAACAGTGAAATATTCTAAAAAATGAGAAGACACATCAGATGCTAATTTGAATTTATTGTAAATCAGCAACTAGTAATGATATCATCTTACTTTATTTCACCAGAGAACACGAAATATATAACAGGAACACAAGTCATGTTTCCATAAGTCTGAGGAAACACTTCATTAAATGACAATTTCTTAGGTGACTTTTTCACCTTCCATATTTGATCAGTTGTAGAATGCACGGCTTTCTCTTAAATGATCTGGATTCAGGGAAGAAAGAGCAGAAGGATCTGACAGCTGCCCCTAGCCAGCCACAAACCCTGATGTAACAGCACATGAGACAAACAACTAGCTGGGGCCTGTCTCTGCAGTGTTGAAGCAGATGATGTAGATGAAGTAAATCCTTCGGAGGCTTTCTGCTCGCTTTGTTAATGTGTGTTGGTGTAAGGCTTTCGTACATGGTTCTTCCCAGATCACTGTGTCCTACCCCAAGCCCCTACATCGAAAGAAGCAACATATTAGGATGAAACTCACCCTGCAGATTTCGTGGCAAAAAGTCAGAAAGAGCCTCTGTAGCCCATGGAAACATTACATTTATAGTATATGAAAGGGTTTTCGTGTATTTCAGCATCAAAATCTGGTGCTGTGTCATCAACACAATCCTACCCACTGAATTGAATGTGTCACTCATCTGGAAACCGAATTCAAAATGAATCTGTCAGTTATCTGGGAATGATACTGAGGCTGGGAACAGTTAGCTGCATCAGGTGTGATGAAATTCCATGTCTTTATTATTTCAGTCATTTGTGTGCTTAGAACAAAATCAACACCTTGTACTTGCAGAGATGAAAAGGTATTAATCAGTATTTAGCACAGCCCAAAATTTGAACCTGGGTGAGCGGTACCTAAGGTATCCTGGCTGCTACTAGGAAAACAAAATTCTTTATCTGTTTTCAATAAACTTTTAGAGTTACACCATCATCTCAGTTTTCCACTTCAAATTGGAGCTGATACACCATAGGTACTAAAATTTCAAAGCAAGCTCATTTTTCTATAATAAGACCAAATAATTTTTCTGTGTAGAGTTCACTTTAGTGTCCTTGATGAAGGAGTGTAAAATATTTCTTTTGAAGAGAGGGATTTAGCTTAGTCCTGTGGTAAACTGATGGTTGCTGCTTTAGCCAGGTGGTCAGAACCCTCTTCTCTGGAGGAGACATATGACAGCAGATGATACCTAAAAGGATTGAGAAACATGATGAATTGTCCATTCTGTTCCCTCCCATATTATGCCTTTTACCCAGGACTTTTGGTGGGGGGAAGTTTGTAGTATAGGAAGGAATAGGTTAATTCATTATGTTTTATTCAGCACCCTCTGCTGGCAAGGTCCAAAGGGTAGCTACTTGAAAACCACCACGATATTCTTGCACTGAATTAAATGGGAGAATTTCTTTGCTGGAATAGAGATGCTTCTAGGGTCTAATTCACTTTTGGTTTTGGACAGTGAGTGCCTCTTCATGCTGGGCAATGTAAATGCTCATCTCTGTTTTAAGAGCACAGTCCTTACACCGAGTAAGGACTCTTCCATCTCCCTTTCAGCTGGGAGGACCCTACACCAGGGCAGATAAACTGAGTTAGTTACTATTACATAGTTTTCTGGTGGCTACATGATTTGACATGAGCTTTCCCTCATAGTTTTTCTCATATGGAGAGAGCTCCTTAATATAACTGCAGGAATTACTGGATTGTGGTACAGAGCATGTAGAGCTTGCACCAAAGGATATTTTCAAAGCACTGACTTTTCCAAGGGCTCCTAAAGGTAGTGGCTTTGACTTTAAATAATGTAATTCTTATCTTTACTAAAATTTTATAATAAGCTACAGCCTCGTTCAGTTGGCATGATAAGCAGCCCTGTTCTGTGTAGTTTATTTTGTATATTATTTGAAGGTTCAATTTTCACCTAGTTATGAGAAATACATGAAAACAGCATCCTCTACTTATCAGCATGTAGATTTTGTTTTCATATTTCATGTGAAATTAAAATAAAAGTAAGATAAAAATGTGACAGAATTAATGTAGTACATAACTCTGGAGGCATTGCTGTCTGGCAGAAAAATTCCTAATAAAATCATCATTCAAAGGAAACCTTGCTTCAAGTTACAGAATGCACATGAAAACAAGAGATTAATATGCTTAAAGGAAAAGCAGATAAATAGACAGAAGGCATGACTGAATAAAATTCTCCCAACTTGGGTAGTTTGTATTTCATTTTGTACTTATAAACCCATGTTATAGACGCCTGGAAGAGACTTGGTATTTTCCCCAGGCTTTCCATCACTAAGTCATTACTGTGGATTTCTCTGCTGCACTCCTGACTGATATCATACCACTGACTGTCCTGTGGCAACTACTCCCCAGCAATTTGCCTCATTCATATTACTCACTTTTAATCAGATAAGATATATTCTTCAGCACCTGCTCTCATCCTCTGTAGGGTTTCTTTAAACTTACTAAGAACTGACTGAAACCCAGTGCGGTAATAAAGGTAGCCCCATTAAAAAAATAATAATAAAAAAAATTCTTGCAATGTAGGATAAAACAGTTTCACTACTTTAAAGGACTTTTTTATGGCCATGTTGGATGAGTTCTATCAGGAATTTAGACTTGTTTCAACTGAATTGGCTTTATCAGCCTATGTCCAAGAAGACAGACTCATCCTGGAGTTCTACTTCCTCCTGCAATTCAAGCTGCAGACTGAAATCAGACAATTTTCAGGTGGTTTCAGTAGTTGCTCAGAAAGGGATACTTTATTAGTTTCCCTTTCTATGTAGTTTGTAGTTCCTGTGCCCCCAGAAAAATGCAGGTTTGACTTTGGAGACTGCTGGTGTGTTGCCTGAGGAGTCGGTATCAACTGCTCCACTGTTCTACTGAACTCTAAGAGTTGAGATCACCATCTGAATTTCTCCTCCCATGATGAGCAACTTCCTCTCACCAAGCATGGAAAGGCATCATTCACTATGACTCTGGACCACATTCAGGAGCAGCATTTTATTTCCCTTGAGGAACAGTGGTCATATTACCCACTTAAAATAGTCCAGGTTTTGAATTTTCATTTGAGAAGCAAAATTATTCCTGGCTAGCCTGAGTTATGAAAGATTAACTTTGAAGAACAATAAAAAACTGCTGATGCAATTATAATGAAAATACTATTCTGAGGTAAGGCTATAGGAAGAACAAGGGTATATAAAAGCAATTTAATTTCATGGGTTTTGGAAGCACTGCTCTTCATCTATTTAAGATCTGTTTTTATTACATTTTTTCAGCCTGGAGGTTAATTCATTTCATGTTTGTCTTTCAGCATATTATTGATCTAAGCAGCAGGTTGCATGACAGTGGTCTAGAAATATTAATTTGCATGTATGATTTTATATTTCTTCTGCAAGAAACACAAATGGTTTTTTCGTAAAGCTTCTTTAACTTGGTTGGTTTTTTTCGAAAACTGTGCTAAATGCAGATTGGTTCACTAATGAATGGCCACATGATCCTCAGGATAATGAAATTTTTTTATATTGGTCTGTGCTCTCTGTCCTTAACTTCTCCTACTAGGATCTTTCCTGTTCTCTCCCATGTAATACCCTCAGATCTCTCGCTCCACTGTGTTCTTACTTCCTTCTCCTACCCCCCAAAGCCAGCAGGTCTCACCATGGGCCTTACCTTCTTCCTCCAGCCTGCTGGCAGGACCAGAGCCAGGCTGACCAGCTGGTGAGCACAGACTGCCTCGCTAGAAACAGGGACTTCTCAAGGAAGTGGTGCTCTGTAGTGCTAATTAACAGGGTATTCAGTTAATTCATACACAGCAGCGGCTCATGCACAGCAGCAGGAGCCAAATCTTTGGTTGACGAAATCTTGTGTTCTCCAGCTAAACCAATCCCTTTGTTGATTTAAACCAGAACATAATCCTTGAAGTGGAAGTAATAGTCGTGTAAGAAACTGCTGGGTGATCTCACGAGGTGAAGTTATCGCGTCTCTGATCCTGCAGTTTTCTACATGTTATTATACTAATTCATTCTTACTTCCAGCCTGGCCTGAATTTCCATGCCACTGTTGCAAAATGCTTTTTTCAGAGGTTCAGTGTGTTCCAAGAGTTCTGGAGAAATCTATTGGTGAGTTTAGTTCTGCTTTTGAAGTCAGGTGGCATTCAGATTCGGAAGAAGCCTGACTCACCTTGCATGTTATTCAAAAGGGGCTTTTATACCTCACCCCTTAGTTTAGAAATGTGTAGTTTCAAGTAGAGCTATGTGTTCACATATGTACCAAAGGGCCTGAATGTATAATGCCAAATATGAGCCCCAAAAAAAAAAAAAGCAAAGGAAATTTTCTTCTGTCAGTTTTAGTAAAATGTTTTATTCTTGTTGCAAACCACACAGTATTTGCTGTGCTTACACAGCTATTTTTGTCATGCAATTATTATTTTTTTAATATTCCTTACCTTTTATTTAAAACTCAAATAAAATTTTATCCTCACAGTTACTGTGAAAACACCAGAATTGTGTTTTCCAGATGATCCAACCCAAATAAAACCAAAGGCATTGTAAAACCAGAATGAACCCAAAAGCTTAGAAGCTCGATGTGTAATAAAAAAATTCAGATGAGCTCCTTCTTAAATTCAGTTATTTTAAAGTTGATTTGAAGTTGTGATTTTAGGAGGACACCAACTTGTGAGTTTTGATTACAACAGACCAAAAATAGAGCTTCACTGTAATCAGGTTATTAAAATGGAGAAAATAAGCAACAGATCTTACCTCATGGGCAACCTTCCAGAAACAGTCCAGTCAGTGCTTGTGCTCGTGTTTGCTAAGGCAGTGAAAACAGACATATCAGACGTGGAGACAATTATATCCAGCTATCACTGCTGAAGTCTGTGTTAAGTGTTAACCAGAAGGGAAGGTGCCGTGCATGGGGTTGTCACTGTACCCAGAGCCCCGCACGGACCCAAACCTTTCGGCTCCTTGCCAGTGACGTCCATCTGCTGGACACAAATCGATATTACAGCAGCCAAAGCCAACAGCTTCTTAAAAGGTGTGTCAGCACCGTCTGCGTGTATAATCGGGATTTAGTTTTCTTGACGGAGATGGGTTTATTTGCAAACTCTTGTAGCCTGCGGGAGAGTTTATGGGACAGACTGATTTCCTCAGTACACCTATCGCTCTTGACTGAGATATATTTTTACTTCCCCCCCCCCCGCCAGATTCTTACTTACATCCTGCTGAGGCTGCTGCTGCTGATATTTTCTTCAAGTTCAAAATCTGGACGGTGGCTGCTTCCCTGCTGATGAATTTACCACCAGAAAACAAGTGGAAATTTTGGAAAAAAATTTTGGTCTCTCACTGTCTGAGAGACCTAAACGGTATAAATGAGTTAAAGGCATAGTTCTGCAGTCCCTCTCCAGACATTACACCGGGAATACTCCTGAGAGACTTAAATGAATCCTCTTGTATGCACTAGATCTTGCTGCCTAGGAGATGTACAACTGGCATATGTAATAGCACAGTGTACTTGAACTGTGTTAAAAAATAGGAAGCCTGTGAGACAGAAAGGTAAAAGCTTTGAATTAGCACGATTAACAAACAGCTTTATATCCCTTTTATTTCTGATGAATAATTCAGAGCATTCCAAAACCCTCATGGGGAGTCCCAGGTCCATCATATTGGTTATCATAACCCATGGAATTAAAAATGGGCCAAAGAACAAGAAACAAATTATAAAACCCTCTTGAAAATGTCATATGGTTTTGAGACCATCTGATCAAAATTATTCAAAAGTAAAGTGTTTTGCAGTATGAACCAAAGTGTTGAACTGCCAGAAATGGGAATTCTGCTGAATTTCGCATCCTCCCCCCATGTAAATGTGGAAAGACAGCACTGTTGTTGCCTATATGTCTGTTCTCCCTGTAGCGTCTCTTCACTGCCCGACTGAACTGATAGATCCATGTTTCTGAATCCCAGCTGACACAATGATCATTTCCTTCAGTTGTTGAACAGAGGGGCAGTAACCACAGTGTAACTGGAAAGTGGTTGTAAGTCTTGCTTTGATGGCCTCTGAGCATTGAGTGTCCTGCTGTGCATATTCTTTTTTTCCTTCAAGTATCTCTATCAGGCTAATTAATTACTCAGTGAGCTGTGCTGTCCCTAATGCTTTGCAGACTGAGTAGAGCAATGTTCCCAACCATTAACTTCTCTCAAAAATTGATGTTTGCCATTTGACAAGACATTTTCTCCTTGTGGTGTGTTTTGTGATCTTGCTACAGCAAGGAAGTTCCTCTGATATGGGATACCTCTAGCAAGAAGCTTTAGGGTTACTTGGCAATTCTGTATGAAAAACACAGTGTTCTCAACAAGTTTTAATTCTAAAACCTTTAAGGCTGCTCTAAACAGAGGAATTCAATAAAACCCTGCTCAAGTTGTCCTTTGGACTATTCAAGGGTATAATAAACAGTGAGACAATTGGTAAGTGACATGTTGGTGTGTGTTGGTGCTTTGCTACCTGCAGTGGATTAACTTTCTGATTTGACTAATTTAAAATTCACTCTGTGCTCTCAGCTTTCTTTCTTTTTTCGGAGGGAAAGCCACGCACAAATGCAACAACTTCATTTTCTTTTGCACCTCAAAGATATTTGTTATTGCTGTTAGTACTAGCATTCATAGAGCACCAAGTCTATTCCTTGTACACAGCAATATGAAAAACAACAATAATAGCTGAGCAACTTCCACCTGTGCATGGTGATGTTTATATTCTCTTTAAAGAGAAGCTGTGAAGGGAGAGAGCTGTTCAATTACTGAAATAGATGTATATGTCTCTTTGAATGTTTTAGAGAAAGTAAATTCTCATATCTGATGGAAACAATATTGACATTTGCAAGGACTCTGGTGGAGGCTGTCACCTTTTTATTTGCAGAAATGTCTGTCTTTTGTAAAGATTTGTGTCCCTTCATTCTAGGTCTGTGGGATCTCTGCTCTCACTCTGGGGAGGCAGAAGCCTCATGCCAAACAGGTTTTCTTCTACCCAATTTTCAGTGCATTGGGTGGTCTTTCCAATGTCCTGGAGTCATCTCCAAGCACTGACTGTGACAAGAGACATAGATCGACCCTACTTCTGAACCTTAAGATTGATTTTCAAATTGTTTTACCAAACTTAACAAAACCCAATAATGCATGTAAGAGATCCGGCAGGCTGACGTCTGTCCATCCCGAGGCACAATGGAAGGAATCAAGAATAGAGCAGCTGCCTGAGTTCTGAATCGTCTGGTTTTCATGGGCTCTTGCATAAGCCTTTTTTCTCCTTCTGACTCTGTATTTACCAAGTCAAGGGTCTATCTCATTGTTCCATTAGTGCACTACCCGAATTCACAGCAAACCAATGAAATATGGCAATAAATCTTATTAGATGTTGCATGCGGAGCATAGTCCCAAATGCTCTCCCGAGCGATCCACATCCCTCTCAAGCAGATATCAAAGAGAGTGAGATCATATGTGGGAAGAGAGAACAGCAAACTTTTTCAAAATTATGATATATAAACAGCACAACACAAATGCCATTCTTTGGGAAAGCGAGATTTTTCAAATTATCTGTTTATAAACCGCTGATGGGATGAGTAGAGGGACAAAGTGCTCCCACCTTCATTCCTCTCTCCCTCCACGTTCCTGGCAGGAGTCTGTACAGGCCAAGACCACAGCAGCTGCCCCCCTGCTATCAGACCCCACAGCTGATGAGAGTCGTATGTTCGTCCAACTTCAGTCCAACTCATTTAAAGGATTAATTTTCATACAGTTTAGCCTGAAGAAACGAGATGCAGTGTTTTAAAAGCACGTTTCTTGCCTTGCTATGGGTGAGGTACCTGGCTCATTTGTCCTTCATAACTTGCAGCTCTGAAATGTTTCTGAGAATGTGAGGGTTGCTTCTCTCCTGCATTGCTTCCCGTCATGTGACTGCTGGATCTGTGACATGTTGTTGAACAGGCCTGTTTGCTTGCCACGTTATAATTTATAATTAAGCTGATGTTATCTATAACCCATTCAAGAGATACAGGTAGGCTTTCAGATGTTTCTGTCCACCAGGTGAACATTCACTGTGACTGAAACCTCTTGGGTTTCTCCTGGTTCTCAAGAGGTTCATCACTGGGCCAGCAGGAGATTCCTTGGCACTGTCAGGAATGAACTGTTTTCTTGGCAGGAGCAGAAGCTGAATGTTAAGCACCTGGAGAACTTTAAAATTGAAATAGATACCTACTTAGGTTTAAGAGCCTTCAGAGCTGTGCAGCAGCTGAGCAGAGGTTTTTAGTATCACTGTTGTAATTGCAGCTAACTTCTGCCTAGCTGCCTGATTGGATACCTAAATACCTTTTTGGGATCTGGCCCTGAGCTTTTTTTTTTTAGCTTTCTTATGCATTAAATAATAAAGACCAGGCAATTAAGAAGTCTTGCTTAACTGTGTTAACCTCTTGAAGAGAGTTACAAATCAGCCTCTTTTCCTCCTCCTGAGAATCATTAGATCATTTGTTACAAGGGCAAAGGGAGCCTCTGCAGCATTTCATGGCAGAAGCTCATAGGGCTGCTCTATGGAGTGCTCTGTTCAGTTGTTTACAAACCAAGTGTGATAGACTGAGCATCCCAGCTGGATGTTTAGTTTGAAAAGTGATATGTCAGTTGCTATTTAATTAGGACTCTGCAGCCCACCTTTCTAAGATGCTGCAGCTTATTAAAGCATTCCCTGATTGGGAATATGCAGATGCTGTTGGTGGAAGAAACAGCTGCCTTTTAGACTTTGCCACCTCTAACTTGGAGTTAAGGCAGTAAGCTTGGACCCCAGGGCTTAGGTGTAAGGACAGAGCAGACAAACAGGCTTCTATTTTCCTTCCAAGGAAAATGCTGTCAGAGAGGGGTGTTGCTGTGCTTCCAGTCCCAGGAGAGGAAATGTTTCTCTATTGGTGCCTGTGTATCCCACTCACATGGCTCTTCTGTGCAAGGATTTCAAGAACAGGTGAGCAGCTTCTCTGCTGCTTGCTCATTTGGGCTGGGATGTGAGAGCAACGGCAAGCAGCTTAATTTGGTGTTTAATACCCCGGTGAGAGGCCTGCAAAGAAGAAGCTGCTTGCACTAAAAGAACATGACAGTGTTTAAGGCCAGGTTGGACAAGGCCTTGAGAAACCTGTTCTGGTGGAAGGTGTCTCTGCCCATGGCAGGGCGGTTGGGACTAGATGATCTTTAAGACCTCTTCCAACCCAAGCCATTCTATGATTTTTCAGTGGTGCAGCCTTCTCTTATTTGGAAGGCAATTAGCACTTCTTTACAAAATTAGAGGCTTTGAGGCTGCAAAGAGACTCCCTGGTATGCTCTACTGAAACTATAAAGATATCTCTAAAATAAAAAGACAGCCTCAAACTCATTCCCAAAACTGATGGTGCTCAGGGGAACTGATACCCTTGGAGAATTATATATCTTGATGCTAAGCTACAGCAGCTATGCCAGTGCCTCAAGCCTGTCTGTTTGCTTTAAATGTACCTTTTGAGAGGTGACAATTCTCTGTCTCACTTTGAAATATGAAAGATGAGTTTAGAAGAAAGCATCTAATAATGGCCAGTCTTCGCGAACGAAGAACCGGGGAAGGTCTTTACACCTTCCAGCCTGCGCATTGGATTTTTTA
>JAYRBT010000001.1:5873104-5956326 GCA_036023395.1 Myiotriccus ornatus
ATTGTGATGAACTGACAATAGACTCCATGCCTCAACTTTCTGTCCTGCTGAGGAGGAGGAGGAAGAAGAGGAGGAAGGGGCAGACGGCGGTGGCGCGGGGCGGCCGCGGCCATGAGCTGCTCGGACGTGGCCATGCAGCAGCCCGCCCCGGCGGCGTGCGGGGCGCCCCGCTATCTGGCCGCGCCCGCGGCGGGATGCGCGCAGGTGAGGCGCTGCGGTGGGGAGGGCTGGGAGGTGGAGGGGGGATTTTTTTGGGGTGCCCTCCCCCCCTCCCCACTCCCCGCCGCCGTCAGCGGGCTGCAGAGCGCATCGCTGGCTGGCCGGGGACGAGGTCTCCGCCCCGGCCAGCCAGCGATGCGCTCTGGAGCCCCCGGCCTGATTTGGAGATGCGGGGAGCTGGTGAGGGTGCCCCAGAGCAACGGATCTTGGTAAGGCTTGTTTTTTTTTTCAACCAACAAAAATATTTTCCGCCAAAATTCTTGTGTTGGGGGGGATGGCTGTTGGTCTGCTCAGCGTGAGTGGGGCAGAGGGGAAAAAGTTATTTCTTTTCTCCCCTCCCCTCCTTCTGTCCGCCGTCGTTCCTTACTTGACGACCCTCCCTTTGCGGGCGCTGAGCAGCGCCTTCGCCCCGCGGGCGCGCACACGGGCGGAACCTCCGCCGGCGGGAGGAGACCCGCGCTGCTCCCCACGGACGGGGCGCGCCGCGCCACGCCACTCGCCCCGGCGCTCCTGGAGGATCGTCTCCGGCGGGTTTCCAGCTGAATGTGGTGATCAGAGTTTGTTTCTTCCTGTTTTTTTTTTTTTTTTTTTGTAAATTTTTAATTGAATTTGGTGATCAGATTTTTTTTCTTCCTTTTTTTTTTTTTTTTTTTTTTTTTAAATTTTTAAGTGAATCAGGAAATTCTTATCAGGCTGACAGCATTTTTAGACTATGCAGTGCGTGGGTGAAGTGGGACTAATATTGACTTGGCCCTAATGTAGTCATCTGAGAATACATTTTTTGGTTGTTGCTGCATTCCATAAGGTTTTATCATTATTATCCGTGAAGATTGTTTTCTCCGTACATGGGAAGTGACCCCTAATATCAACTTGCCTGGGAGACACGAGTATGAGCTAAAACATTAAAATTCCTATCGTGTATTGCTGTTTTTTTCCTTTATTGTTGGGAGACAGAGCCTGTTTGCAGAAAGGATACCCCAGTGAACTTGTCCAGGTTGCTCACGTTGTTCACTGGGAAACTTGTGAGTTCTATCTGTTGCATCGTGTCTTTGCAATTATTTTTTCTCTCTTATCTAGGTCACAGCTTGCAGAACCTTTTATCTATTCAGTAATTTTACTTATGAACTTCGTATTTGAATGTGTGGAGCTCCAGTTGTTAGCCTGTGTGATTTGGACGGAAAAATAAATAAATAATCTCTAAGAACCTGACTCTCTGACAAGAGACCTAGAAGTAGAAAACTGCAATTGAAACTTTGCTGAGCTTTCTGACATTTAACTCTTGAGGTGATGATCTATATTTCTCTTCCAGATTTATAGAACACATCGTGTGTGAAAATCTATTAAATGATCGTTAGCAGCTGTGTCATGCCCAAGTGCAACTGCTTTTTAATTTTAAGCATGATCATGGAGTTTCACCATATACGAAATGTCCCAGAGGCATCATAATACAAACGAAAATTTCTTGAAATCATTTTAGATAAACTGTGGGTTATGTTGTTCAACAAGTGGAGGTAGATAAGCAAGGCAAGAAGCAGAGATAGCTCTGATGAGCCAGGACAGCTCATGAGTCTTGGCTGACACCACATATTCCATTTCCACCTAAGAACTTTCTAAACATGGCTATCCTACACATTTATTGACAATCTGATTTAGTTAATCCTGTTTGCACCAGTTTTCCTGAAATACTTGAAGCTGGAGGGTCTTCACACTCTAGTTAAATGTCAGACTGAAAAACTGAGCTGTTGCTGCTGAACTAAGAGTGCTGCACCCTCTGATTCTAGCAGCTGCTAACTTTAGAGCAGTTTATATATTTTCTCTGAATCCAATGCTTTCTAAATTAAAAAAGTAAACATAGAATGAACTCCTCATGCGTCTGTATTCATAGTGAAAAGATTTATTGTTTGGGTAATGTATGACATTTTGCAAATCTCTTCTGTTCCTTCAGAATTGTCCTGTCAGAGACATTTAGTCAACTGATAGAGAGCGTAAGAAGGAAGGATGAAGAATCTTGTTGCCAGGTTTTTGGTTCTTCTTACACATGTGTTCAACATGTAAAATGCTGCTGCGCTCTTCGTGAGGATGATGACCGTTTTAAAGAATGTTCCTCTTTGCTGGAATTAAAACTGTGATTTAATAATAACAGGGAAGATGAGTTAGTGGGATATCTTAGAAATAAGGCTGTGCATTGGAGCTGATAAAGTGGAGCCCACCCTTAAAATATCCAGTGACTCCACCGAAGCATTTTTCAGTGGTGGTGTCCTACTCTGGTGTCTTTTGGTTTGTTTTCTGAGAGAAAGCTCCTTCTCTTGGTTTTCCTTTCCTTCTCAGTGAGAGATGTAGGTGTGTTACTATAACTAAAGCTTTTGCATCTTCACAGGTGTTTGTAGTAGAGCCATCTCAAACACGTAATGGGTTATGCCAGCTTTCCGCAGCATTTTCATATCCATTAAAGAGCAAAGCAGCTCCTTAGCTGCAGAGCTGCCCTTCCAGATGTACAGGCTCAAGTTCTGGGCTGTGGTGTCTCTCTGGAGAGCCAAGCTCTTCATGTTTCTGTAGGTCTCATGCTGCATATGGGGGTCAGGAGAAGTGCCTTCAGAGAGTGGCTGGCATTGTGTCACTGCTCTGCAGTGAAGGGGGTTCAAATGGTTGTCTCCTTTTTGTTGTTTGTTTCTTTCTTTGTTTTTAATGAGAGCCCTCGGAGTGTTTTTAAATGATGGACTAATGTGCACCTGGATTGTGCAAAAATGTCTCTTTAGGGGATGGTTCATCATGCTTTTTTCAAGTTTCCCCACTCTGAAGTTATTCCTACATTTCTGCATCTGTGTTTTTTCCTCCCTTAAAATCAGTACAGAATTGACTTTTTTCCTTGCACAGAAAGGCAGAATTTCTGTAAACTTAACTTTCACCGATCCTTAGCCAGGAAAGGACTTGCTGGCAAATTAATTTAGATGGGATTTTATTTTAAAGCCCCTAATGGACTGAAGCCTAAATTCCTATTGAATGTTAATGGGAGTAGAGGCTTAGCACCTTAGATCTTTGAGATTGCTCAAGTCCAGGGTGTTTGCTGGAGGGAAGTAAGGGGAATGTGGTTTGTATACCTGCTCATATGATGCCAGAAGGAACTGATGAAAATGGGGTGTGGCCCTAATTTTACAGATAAATCCGGATCTCCATACTTTGCCAAAAGACGGAGCGAGTGTGTGCCGGTGTCAGAATACGAGCACGTTTCTGTGTCCCGTGAGGATTTGTGCCTGCGTGAGGGGAAAACTCTGCAGAATGGCAAGGTTTAAACACCCTTCATGGTGTGCTTTCCTGAGGGGCTGTGCAGCTGCAGTAGTGAGTTTTGGCTTTCCTATGGGCTGGGTGAGGAATGGGTGTAACGGAATTCGATGAGACTTTGGAAACACATAATTGCTGAAGAATCCCATTGTGTTCTCGCCGCACGTGAAATGCCGTGACGGCTTGTCGTGTCCTGTCAGGCCAGGTACAGCAAGCTGCAGAGCTGAGTCTAAGCCAGGATTCACCCTGGCTCACTAACACCTGAGCTTAAGGCTTTTGAAATGGGAAGTTGTAGTAAAATGGTAGTTTTGGAATTTCTCCATGGTATGTAGATGTAAGCCAACATCTAAGCCAACACCGTCCTTGCTAAATCAGAGTCTTGCATAAAGACTTGTGATATTCTCAAGTGCTGGCAGACTTTTTCCAGATAAGGGTTTGTCTTCATTAGCAAATTAGGTCACTAACTCAGCTCTTCCTTCCAAACTAACGACATTGCAGACAAGGACAAGTCACGTATAATGCTGTGTCAGCTGGCTGTAGCTAAACCCCAGTTCACAGACTGTAGCTTGTTTTTTCAGTAAAGTTCTTTGAATCATGTGCTTACCGCTTTTGAGGATGTGCTTATTATACTGCTTATGCTGTGTGGCAGTGTCTAACAGCGCATAATGGCAGAGCATGGCTTCACACTCAGCTTTTGCAATTCAGGTTCTTTCTCAAGGCTAGTCCTGAGGCCTGGTGTTTGCTCTGCTGCTGACTTCTCTGGAAGCTGAATCAGACCTATGTAACTCACCTTTAAAGGCTACTGTCAGAATTGCAGGATGTAGAACTTGGATTAAGTCTTCCCCTACGTGTGGGTTTTTGTTGTTTTGGTTGGTTTGGTTTAACTCTACAAGACACCACTGATTTTAAAAGTTTGTTTTGCTTTACTCTGTCATTGCAATTGGGACCAAATTCTACCTGATCTTCCTCTACCTACATAAAAAGAGACCTTTAGACTTGATTGGTACATCTCTGTTTGCATGTTCAGCAAAAGATGTATAAATTAATTCCTTTTTCACCACTTCCTTCCATTAGCAGAGCATAGCAGGAGCTGCAGGCTGTACTGCTGCAAATCCAGTGGCTCACCTGTAAACAAGCTCTTGCCTTGCTCATTTTTGTGGGTAGAAGTTATCATTTCATGTTTTCAGGGCATGCCATAAACGCTGCTTTCAGGCCCCGCATTTGATGCCCTGATTGCTTGAAATTGTCTTTCTCCTTGAATACTTTCTATGTTATCAATAGGAGCCTGCTTGAGAGACAGCTCCACAAATGGAGGGGCTGTCTGTGATTTGCCTTGAGTTTGTTGCTGGAATTCTTTCTCAGAAGCTTATGTCAAATGACAGCCTTTTTCTCAGGGTAGGGTCATATAGTGTTTCCTCAGTGTAGTTATTCTTTATTTTTGGTTCCTGTTCTTTCTCTCATAATGGAAAATCTGTAACAGGTGGCCACAGGCACACCAGGCTTTCGTGCTTGAGAGCATAAAGGACCATATGCTGTTATGATGGCATGTATGGAGATAATAAGTTGTAGGAATAGGCAACCAGCTTATATGAAAAATAAGAGCTAGCCTGAATTTTTGATTCAAACTTGGCTAAAGTAAGACTTTCTCTGTTCTCAAGTGCGGTTTGGGGTTTTTTTTTGTTTGTTTGTTTCTGTTTTGCTGCCTACTAGCTGGTTTCAGCTGGAAGTGAATTTATTTCAATTTGCAAGGAGGAATGTTCTGACATTTTTACCAGACACTCTGGGCGAGATCCGGGACCCTTGAAGTCAGTTGGACTTTTGCCACTGGCTTTAATGTGGCCAGCACTTCACTGCATGGGAACCGTTTCACTTGGTTCTGGGTATGGCATGTCAGAAAATAACAGGAATCTTCAAGGAGAGGATTTTGTGCAAGATTTTTGGACCACAAGCTTTTAAAAGCGGTCAGTGTTCCTCAGAAGACAGGATGATGCTCATTCAGCGTAAACCTGCTCTCTAATATTCCCATATCAGTGGTGGTGTGCTATTGACCTTTAGTTTCCTTTTCTTACATGACTTGTAGTTAAGGATTTAAATTTTCTTTGGAAGAGCCTGTTTGTGAATATATGAAATAAATAAAAAAATAAGTGTTGGTTGAGGCTGGGTTCAGCCCATGCTGCACAGCACTATTTACCCAGAGGTTGTGCCTTTTCAGCCACGAACTGGGGTCTGTTGTGTAAGCTGGCATCAGGTGCTATAGACACTGAATTTCCCCATTTCCTAGTACACTCAGCTGACTTTAACTTCTGTATTCTGGGTTTTGGCCAAGATAAGATTTTGTGTCTTTGTTTTGTTTTGTTTTTTCAGAGGCTGCTTGATATCAGTCTCTAATTTGTAAGGAAGGGAGAGGTGGATTTCATTAATATAAAAGTATTGAACACTGACAAGGGATAGCATTGTGATCTACAGGCACTGTTGGCTGCTTAAATATATGCCAGAACTGTTTGTATGAAAAAGTACAAGTGAAACTGGACTAGCCCAGATGGGTTACCAGAAACCTAACCTGATGGGTTTTTTTTGGTTTTGTCTTTCTTTTTGTTCCCTCACACCCCATGATGGTGGGACAAATTCATTTAGCAGCCGATGATCTTGCATACTTTTCCACTCACACAAGTGCAGTCAGAAATGCTATGAGAAGATTACTACTAAGGTCAGAACAAAAATGATGGAATTTGTGTGCAAACAGGCAATTTTAAGTGAATTGGGGGAAAAACCCTCACATTGTTAGAGGATGTATACAATGTAAAGGATGTATATACATTGCAAACAAGGAAAACTTGTTGAGTCACTTTATCTCACTGGAGTTTCTTATTTAAAGAGTTTTGCAATTACAGGCTGATAATTTCTTCCTGAAATATAATTTAATTATACCTGTGTCTGATCACAGGCTTGATGCTGTTTTGAAAAATCTTTTAATTTAGAATTCTCATCATTTGCAGAAAACTCACCACGAAACACAGACTTTGCACTGTAAATAACTTCAGTCCATGCACAAGGCCTTGTACTTGTTCATCAGTCCTACCATCTTTTTTTACATTAAAAAAAGGTCAGATTTGGTATTTTTGAAAGAAGAAAATGCTTAGAGCATCTTGTAATGACTGCCCATGGACTGGAGGGGAGGGAAGAGAGTTGAAATGGAAAATGAATTAGATTCTTAGGCTGTGGAAGGGGGAACATTCCTGCACAGAGAAGCAACTCTGGAGATAAGTTTTAATTTCCTGAGCTCCAGTCCCTGTATAGGAACATTGAAAGACTTCCTTCCTGATAACCAAGTCAAGCCAGGGGCTGTATTAAACAGTGTGTTTCTGTATATCATTGTGTGCTTGTATGTGCATTTGCATAACTGCAGGATAAATACAAGTACTGTACCTGTAATGACAGAAGTCAACTTTTAAAGTGTGTTACATTATTCAGGGTCTGGCACATACACCTGAGATGTTGTAGTAGGTCAGTGTCTGTTTAGGCTTCTGTAGAGGTCTCTTTCATGCTTTGTTCTCTACTTAAAAAACAAAGCCCAACCGAAACCAAAAATGAGAAAACCACCTCCCCAACCACTTGTCTTGCATTTTTAAGAGGCTCTGGGTTATGGTGCACCTTTAAGAATGATGAACTCACTGAGGTGGATTCATTACAGATTTCAAATGGGTTTCAATTTCCTAGATATGCAATATTGTTATAACCATTTCTGTCTTACTCAAGTCTCGTCACTCTGTGATTACCTACGGAAAACTGTGAAGCTCACTGTGAGCGGTACCTTAGGAACAAATTTTCCATTTCATTTTGCATTTGTTTCACCTCAGGAGCAAATATTAGGAGACTTTTTTTTGAGATGTAAATTTTGTAAAAAATGAACAGAGCATTTACCAAAAAAAAGTATGGGTTACTCCAGATTCTGTGTTTGCAAAAATGTTTCAGAACTTCAGACTGTACTTCGTTTTAACAATTTTAGTAAATTACAGGGTTTCTAGTAAAACTTAATTTGCTTTTTCTTTTTGTTTGATTGGTTTGGTTTTGTTTTTTCTGAGTGAATCCCAGAGGATTTTTTATATATTATGGGATCTTGGGATAAAACCGAAAGTCTAAATAAGTGAAGCACAGATTTACTTGAATTCCAGCCCGTTACCTGAATAACTCAAACTGAAATAAAATTTTGTATGTCCCTCATTGCATCTGAATTGATGGTATTACATTTGGTTTACATAATAAATGGTTTATGAAAAATGGTTTTACGTGATAAATGGTTTACATTTATCAGTTCCTGGAATGTCACATAGATCCTTTAGTTGTTATGAGCTTTTAGTACTATAGGTTTTAATTCCACTTGTCAGTAGCTCTTCCTTACAGGTTTTTTGTGTTTTGTTTTTTTTTTTAAATAACCGTTCATAATTAGAATTTTGTTTTGTAGAGTATTTGTTTTGTATTACAATGAGAGAATTTGTATCGGCTTATATGATTTTAGAAAGCACCGAATGTAAATGTATTGGTGGTACATAGGATCAGGAAATTACTTCCAATTATTTTTAATCAGGACATGTGTGTTTATTGTATAAATGAAACTTTATAGACTGTACAGTTGTTTAACTTTTCCTATAGAACTGCTTTGGAAAAAGGGTAAAAAAGCCATAAACTTATAAACTTAAAGAGATTCTGATGGCACTAGAGAGCTGCCAAGCAAACCATTAAAGAGAAGTCAAACTGTAATTCTGTAGAAATCCTATGGAATACTTCTGCATATGTGCTTTAGTTGTTTTTAGGTTCCTGAAAGTACTTGTGTGCAAAGTCAGCTGTGGAAATGGCTGGCTAGCTAAAAGCTGTGATTCCTGCAGCTTGACTGTTGTGGGGAAAGTTTTTTTTCTGTGAAAACAGTTGTAAAGTGGAACATCTGAAAAATATGTTCCATGCAAAATGGATCTTCACACACATTTATTTTGACATTTAGGTTTGATTTGAGAGAGGGGGAGAGAGAAGATTCTAAAATAGCCATTCACAGATGGCTTGTGCGGGTTTAATTTTTTTTTTTAAATGCTTCTCTGTGTTTTTGGTTTGGGGTGCATTTCTTTTGCGTATGTTTCCAGACTTATCAATCCCTCTCTTTCCCCAGGTCACACGTTTAATTTCTTATTACTTGACTTCTTGTCCTTTTTTTCCCCGAACCTTGTCTTTAAAAAACAAAAAGAAAAAAGGAAAAGGGGGAAAAATAAACCCACCTCTTACCCCAATCTCAAAACAGCAACAAACCACCCCCAACCAACCAACCAACCAAAACAAAAGACCCCAACTCTCCAGCCAAACCCCAATCACTACCCTAAAGTATAGCTTCACGTGATAAAAATTTTCTTGGCAGCGAGTGAAAATTTATTCCTTTGCAGAAGCATGAAATTCTCCCATCTTTACCTCTGCATGAGTGGATAAATGTGGGGAGTCCCGAGGGCCGTGTACGCTCAGCTGGGGGAGTGCAGCCGGCAAAATCTGGTGCATGTTCAGTTAGATGGGTGGAATGCTGGCACCCTCGGTCTGGAGACCCTTGCACAGAGCTTGACTCAACCTCTGTAGCCTTCATTAATAGGAATATCCTCTCCAGGTGGGGGTCAGGAAGGAATTGTTAGAGCCTGTCTGTTTTCTTTTGAAAGTATTGGTGAAAGCTCTTGCTGATAAACTGCAGTTGTGAAACATGCCTGAGAAGCAGGTCCATCTGTGTGAGAGGGATCGAGACTCATAAGTGGGCGCCGGTATTCTCTTCTTAGTGAAATGCCAGTGTGAAATATCCTGGTAGTCCCACTTAAATTATGAAATAAATATTCAGTGTGTTCAGTTATTTTTTGTTAAAGAAACCATATGTTGATCTTCCACTGAATGACATCACTGATACATCTCTTGTTTGTTCTGTTTTCAATCCCAGAAGAAGTTAGCTGTGTACAACAAGATGCAGGAGTCTCTGGAAGTGACCCTTCCCAGCAAGCAAGAGGAGGATGAGAAAGACCAGCCTGCCGAGATGGAGTACCTTAACTCTCGCTGCGTCCTGTTCACTTACTTCCAGGGAGACATTGGTTCAGTAGTGGATGAACATTTCTCAAGAGCTTTGAGCCAAGCCAGTAGCTTCAGTTCAGAAACTGCCCTTACCAAGAGCAAGACAGGGCTAAGTCCTCTGTGGAGAGGTAAGAGGAGCAGTAACTTGCTCTCTGGCGTGGCTTACTCAGTCTGTGTTGCAGTAACACATATTGCATTGCAGCTGAAATTTCACTCCTCTGGAGAGGTGGAAAATTCTCCCTGAAACTTGAAAGAACCGTGGAGCTTCTGGGATTGAGTGATCCGAAGTGTTAAAGGGGGAGATAGGTGCCAAAGGCATGGAAGGAGCAGGCGCCTCCCGCTCTCGCCATAACCCCCGTCTCTGCCAAGGCCTGGACGGGATGGGGCAGAGCTCACGCAGCTTCGAAAACGTCCCCTGCAAGGTTGGAGGCTCTTTTTTTAAGCTCCAAGTGTGAGACTTGGCCTGTGAGGAAAGAGCAAAGCTGTTTGGGATTCTGGCCTTGGACATGAGGAAACCTATGCAGCCCTCTCGGGTGACTTTGCCAGGTGATTAGGATTCATCCACAGCTACTTTTCAAGTGGGGAGGAGCCAGCACAGGCTGGAATAGGCTGGGGGACAAGCCCTGGCCCTTGTGGCTGTAGCCATGTGGTGTGGTGCATTGCAGCCTGCTTGTGGCAGAGATATGGCTGATGTTACAGCTTCCTGCATGCAAAATGGGGGTGACACTGCTGTGCTTCCAAGCAGAGAGTAGAAACGTGGTAGGTTCTGCGAGGCATTTGCACAGTGTCGTAACACTTCTGTCTTGTTATGCATATAAATGCTTATGTGCATTATATGCATCAGTGTAACAGAGAGCAGATCTTGCCAGATACGCTAGTTAGACCTTACAGATAAGATTTCAAAATTGGTGACTGAAGTAAAGCCTTGCCAGTAAGATTCTATTTCCATTTTGTTGAATGTGGCGGTGTGGGTAGTTTTTCAGATCCACAGCTGCATTATTTCTGATCACATCCTTATGTGGACTGGCAGAGGGACACAAACTAAGCATCGTTAGCAGTGGCCTTGCATCAGGTTGAGTGAGAGAGATACCAGTGGGATCTGTATGGGAGCAGTGGTGCTCATAATCAGCGACGTTGAGGTGAGATCGTATTAATGAAAGTCACAGACATTAAAGAGATGGGATTTTTGGAAACTACTGTGGAGAGAAAAATAGCACAGAAGGACTTGCTTTCCAAAAGGATGATGACAAATCCGAGGAAGTTTAAGCAAAGGTCAGCACAAGTGGCTAGGGAGCTAGAGGAATTTATGGCTTGAGCCGGGACCATTAACGTTAATGGGAAATTTTCCGTTGACTCGACTGAGAGCGGGATTCAACCTATGCTTACTAAAAAGGAGACCGGAGCATTTATAAATGGCCCAGACAGGCTATAAATGTTTTAGAGATGGGATCAAGGCAGTCCCCAGAGACCCCGTCCCCATGGCAAGCCCTCTTCACTGCACTTAGAGACATACCAGGGGTTGTGTGTCTTTTCTTTGACCTCAGACAGACCCATCTCTTTTTCCCTGTGTCCCCCTGTGGTTGCACAACCATCCCCAGAGGGTTCTGCAAGGGGCAGGGTGGCCTGGTATAAGGGTTCTTCAGCAACACTGCCTCCTAACCCCATGTGCCCCATGCCCTCAGTGGGGAATGGAGGTCTGCATGTCCTGAAAGTCTTCTGGGAATAAAGTAAGGAGATATGCCCTTTGCTGTTGCTGCACCTGCTGAAGTGGTATGAAAATCCCCAGGGAGGCTACTGGGCAGGGCTGTGGACACTGAGAGAGCTGAGGGCATTTGCTACTTGAGAGAAGAGAAGCTGGCAATAATTTTATCAGGCCCAGATGAGTTCCTGAAATACGCCTGCTTGAAAACAGTGGGAAGGAAGGATGCCAATGCCTTGGCCTTCTGGTTTAGGTAGTATTGAAAGATGTTCAGTTAACAGCAAATGAATGTGGCTCTGAGCAACCTGGTGTAATTGGTGTCCCTGCCCATGGCAGGGGGGTGGGCACTAGGTGATCTTTAAGGTCCCTTCCCAGCCCCAAACGGTTTTAGGATTCTGTGAATGTGAATTTGTATCCCATTACCTAAAAAGGTTAAAATTTATAAATGACCTTCCTGGGTAGTCAGAATTTTTGTCAATTTATTACTCAAATATAAATTAAAAAGGAAAAAAAAACTTTTGCAACAGCTGGTTTTGGAAGGTATGGATTTGAGGGGGAAGTGTGTGAGGATGAATTGACTCCTCAGTTCACTGTGTTTTCCACCTGAAAGGAGGGATTAGTAATGGTTTTTGTGCTTTTTTTACCTTCCATCTTTGAGTTTGGGGGTTTTTTTGTCTGTTTTTTTTAAGGTGTCCTGATGAAAACGAGAAGTCTGATTTTATCATTGCAGTGCTATTGGGATTTTTTTGTTTGATTGGTTGTTTTTTTTTTTTAGTTTGTTTTGGGGAGGGATTTTGCTTCCATAGAAAAAATGGAACCCGTTGTCCTGAAAAGAACAGGTTTTCATCATTTGTATGCTGAAAATACTGACCAGTTTATTTATTCACATTAACTTGAAAACTGGTTTGTTGGTTTTTTTTTTTAATAAAATATAGTTCCCAACAATAGAATCCAGTAACATGGGCTTTGAATATTCATATTTTAGGTGTAGCAACCTGCAGTCTTTTTGCAGGTGCTAATGTAACTAAAGAGACCTTGAAACCAATGCTACCTTAATGGTATTTTTATCAACATGTTTTTCCTAGCTGAAAGGTTGTGGTACTTTCTTATTTTTCTTTCCTCTTGCCTTGACTGAGAAGCAGTGTTGTACTGCAGGAAGTTCCATACGTTGTCTCCTTCACAGCGTGTGCGCTTTGGCACGTTTTCGGTGCATGTTGGTCGGGCCACCACGAACATTTGCATCAGTTACCACTTTGTGGTATCGGAGATGTTGCCATCTCCCTGCCCCCCCATACTTAGGGTAGGAAATTGTGGTGACTGAAGTATCTTTCTTGGCAAAGAGCTTTTGTTAAATGCCTCCTTCCCTTCCCCCCTGAAAACCCATGCAAGCTGCAGAGATTTTATTTATTTTTCTTTTTCAAGGACAGCGCAGAAATGGCTGTTTCGCCATTGCCATGTTCCATAGAGGCTGGGTATCTCTGAGCACTTGGGATGGATATAATTTTCTGGCATGTTTGTATAATCTGGATGGACCCTGTGTCTCCAGTGATGTGACTTGGCCTTGAGCAGTGAGCTTGACCTCTGCTGCTACACTCAGCGATGTCTTGGTGGGGGCTGGTCCATGGCAGTTTCTGACAGCAGCAGTGGCTTTGTGAAATGTGCCCAGGTTTGAAAAATGGAGGTGGCCAAACGTGTTTTCTGTAGCATAGACCTCCTTCATGATCGGTAAAGCCAAGCTGTTATGCAATCTGGGATGAATTCATATTGGCAAATCCAGTGATTTAAAGTGTTCTCTCCTGGTATGAAAGCTGTCCTGCAGATACTTTGTGGTTTTCTGTGCTTTTTTGAAATGCAGTGCTTTGGATTTAGGGCTTTTCCATGCAGATAACAGCCAGATAGTTTTGAAAAACTCTCGATTACAGAGGTTACGTTTCCAGAATACTGGTGGAGCATTGTCAGGCTGTGCTCCTCTGTTAAGTAGTGTGGAAGACAACGGACTCGGCATGGAGAAGTTTGTTTTTGCTTTTTTTGGTGTCAGCTATGCTTACATCACGATGAACACTCTCCATGTCAGTGTAATCCCTTTTAACAAGGAATGATTTACAAACAAGCAACAATACCAACTTTGGAGGGGTGTTGAGGCTTCTGTAATATGCTTGAAGCTCTCTCCAGTCTTCAAGCATGAGTTGCAATAGAAATATTTTACTAAAAGCAGCCCAACCTTTGAAGAAAACCATGTTGGAGTACAGTTTGCCAGATAAGCTTGCAGCCTTTGAAGCACTTTGGCCCAAAACATCCTCTGCGTTTGTCCATGGTGTGTTTGCAGGGTTTATTTCCAATATAGGAAGTTAATCAGACTCAATAAAGTGCCTAAATCAAAGCCAATTGATGTGTAGAAAAAATATTAGTGGATTTTAGTGGATTTTAAGACAGAGGGGTGAGTTGTCCAAGTGATACAGTCAGAAAACACTTCTAAGTTTTTGTTTCCAAAATATTTTTGTATAAGCAAAGTTCAGAGGCAGGAGCATTTGAAGAATCTGTTCATTCTCAATGGTGTCTTCACCCAACTCTCACTCCAGTTGCTTATTAAACAAAGCAAACCAAAAGGTTTTTTAAAAAAAAAGGTATTTTTATAACTTATATGAGGAACAGAGGATTCCTCGCCTCATCAAATATTAAACTTCCCTGGCTTTATTCCTCCATAGGCTATTTTTATGACTGTTCTTTCATCAGAGGTGAAGTCCTGTATTTTTATGTTTCCATCTTCAAGCAGAAAAAAACCTTATTTGAGCTGAGACATATTGCATGAAGCAGTACTTTCTAACAGGAGCTGGCAAGAGGATTGTGAGAATGGAGGTGCCAGTAGTTCCCTACACATCAAAAACAGTAACCACTCCTTCAAGAGAGGAATTTTTAGAATGTGATTTCATAATGTAGAAGTATTTGAATCCATTTAAATATAAGTTGAGCCCTAGCTGTAAGAAGCAGTGAGTCTTTTATTTCTGACCGAAATCTCTTCGAGCTACATAGAGGTTTCTGCTTGTATGATCATATTGGGTACAGGGCAACGTGATGTATTCTGTAAGGGGCTAACATAAGGTGTGTTAGATGTGATCTTTATCCCATAAAAGCATGCAATTAGTTTGAGAAGATCTGGTGTATTTCCTTTAGCCAAATGTCTCCTATTCTGCAATGTGACTTGGTTCTCTGTCCTCAGATGCATTTATAGACACAACAACTGCCTTTCTAAATGATATGGTCTAGACTGGTCAGGAGTTAGCCTCTCCTCATAATTCTTGTACCAAGATCCTGAGAGGGCTGTGACTCTTCAACCTGAAGAAGAAAAATATTCTTTGGGAGGATCAATATGTTTAAAACCTGATGGGGGGGGGGAAATGAGAAAGGTGGGGAAGCCAGGCTCTCCTCAGCAGTGCTTAGTGACAGAATGAGAGGCAATAGGCACAGATTAGAAAACAGGAAATTCCATCTGAAAACAATAAAACTTTTTGTTTTCCTTTGTTTTGTTGTTTGTTTTGTTGGGTTTTGTTTGTTTGGGTTTTTTTGTAATTGCTAAATTGAGAGTGGCTAAAACCTGGAACAGGTTGCCCAGAGAGGCTGTGGAGTTTGGATCTTATTTAAAATCTGAGTGGACATAGTCCTGGGCAGCCTGTTCCAGGTGACCCCACTTGAGCAAGGGAATTGGACTAGGCAATCTCAAGAGGTCCCCCCTTAGCTCTCAGCTGTCCTGTGATTTCTGTAATTACTGAGGAATTTTGAGTTGGAGGTTTTGTCGTGGAATGTGTTGTTCAGCTTCAGTGATACTTCATTTCTCTCTTCTCTACCAGAAAGCTCAACAATTTCAAGCCAAAGGAGCAGTTTCCCAACTTCATTTTGGACCAGCTCTTATCAGCCTCCTCCTCCACCATGCTTAAGTGGAGTACACCCTGATTTCCCCGTTACTGCACCAGGCACCTTCCCAACACCAGATCCCAGCAGCTGGCCAGGACACGGCCTTCATCAGACTGCCCCACCTCCTTCCCCTGCTGCCTCCGAATCCTGGCATTATCCTTTAGCATCTCAGGTGAGCCCTTCGTATGCACACATGCATGATGTGTACATGCATCGCCATCACCCCCATCCACACATGCACCATCACCATCCCAGCTCGCACCGCGACCCCCGGTACGGGTCCCTGCTGATGCCGTCAGTCCGCGCAGCCAGGATTCCTGCTCCCCAGTGTGACGTGACAAAGACAGACCCCGCTGCTGTCACCAGCGCTACCTCAGCATGGGCTGGAGCCTTTCATGGAACAGTGGACATTGTGCCAAGTTTTGGGTTTGATACAGGTAAGATGGTTCGATTGTGTCTGTGACTTGTTTTAGCAGGAAGAATTTGAGCAGAAAAGTGAACTCCCTGCAGCTGAAGCAGGCCTGGTTCTCAGCCACGTTCAAATGTATTTCCAGGTGGGAATCCCTCCTGTGATTGCTGTCAGGGCAGATGAGCTGTAAAACATGCTGCCTTTTTGCTGAGAGACCTTTGTCTGCCTTGGTCCCATTCAAGCCAAATGAGTTGTGACATGATACGTAGGGGTTTTTTTGTTTGTTTAAATCTTGTGGGAAATGGTTAATTATACTTCCATGTGTAAACTCCCAGCTTGTTCAGCTCGTTCATATGCACATTCACTAAAATATAGCTCCAGTAAACTAATAACTTGCAGTAGATGAAGACTGCATCTTACCCAAATTGCAACAGCTTAATATTTCCTTCCTGTGCAGTATCCAAGTGTCACAAGAGAGTAGAGATGCTGGCTGAGCTGTGCTTACCATCAAGCTGAACATCCTTCTATAGGGTCTGGGTGGAGGTCTGTGAGTTAGATTTATCTTAGTGCAGGGTCTGTAGCCATAGGCCAGCCCCCATGAGCTACATCTGCATCTGTGAGCTTTGACCAGCAGGCTCTTGTCTCAGTGTTAGGAGCAGTCTGGCAGCCCTCACTTTTGCAGTCAGGTGATGGGTGACTAACAGTTTCCATCCTGGAGCTCCTATGTGCTGCTGAGGGCTCCTTTTTCTGTTTGGTATTTATCTCAATGGCCCCAGTCCTTGCAGATTAGTACTTTAAGAGACAGTATGTTGTCTGATTAAGGAAAGACTGGGTTTGCGTCTCTATTGCCTTTTCATTAAAGCGTCTGTCTCTCTTTTTGGTAGCTCTCACTGACTGATTCAGTGTGTGAGAAGCACTTCCTGGCCTTGACTGGTGCACAGAGGAACAAAGAATTAGTGGGGAAAAATTTCTTAAAGATGAAATACTGTGAACTGCATACAAATCCCTCTCTCTTCCCCTTAAAGCAACTGGGAACCAATAATCTATTCTAAATACCATGCCATTTGCTGCCTCAAGAAAATAAAGGAAAAGCTTATAAGGATTCTTAACACTGCACGATTTTATATCTATTAATAACATTTCCAGCTATACGAGTGATACATTTTATGCTTTTGGCTGTAGAATGACAGTCTAGCCAGACTGGGATCTCAAGTTTTGCCCTTGTGACAAATTCCATGAGGGGACTGAGCTACCTTCCCTGAAGTATGAGCAAATTGTCACTGCCAGTGGCAGAGGGGATGAGTCCCCCGGTCTCACATGAACCCCCAGCAGTGCAGCTGCAGAGCTCTGCTATTTGACTTAGCCCTTTGGGGATGGAGCTGAGAACTGTGTAGAGAATTGTTAGTCAGAAAAAACCTCTACCTGCTTAGGTTTAAGTCCAGCCTAGACTGTGAGTAGTTTCAGTGCTGTGCAAACTGGTTTGCTTACTGCTGCTTTGTTGGTAGTAGTGTGTGGAATAAACCAGGGCCTTTTTCTCTTTATGAGCACAGTAACTCAAAAAGGACTGCTTTTCCCTGATGCTGCCTGCTCCTTGTAAAAACCCCTTGGAGGCGTACAGTCGGGTGCTAGTTTTGTCAGGATCCTCATTTGTCAGTGGCTTGCATGTCATGTAGTTGCTCACTGAGGAACTGGAAAAGGTCTGAACTCTTAATTTCAGGCTCATGCTTGATGTGTGGCTTTCAATCTATGAGTTCCTGTGGGGGAAAAGAAAGAGGGGAAATGTGTGACTGCTTTGCAGGAACAGAGGATTTCAACAGATCAATGTCTTGTGACTGTTCAAAATGACCATGCACTGACACACAACTGCAAAATCCTATTAGGCAGCCCCCAGTGTTGGAAACAAGGGTGCCAGCAGTGAAACACAGCAGGTAGTGGAGGCCTGTGACATTACAATTACGTGGTCTCTTTCCTTGCACACTCGTCTCTCCTTGTTTGCCGGGAAGGGCAGGAATGCTGAGCTCCCTTTTCAGCCTTGCCTGCAGCTTGTGCAGTTGAGGCAAGTGCTTTGGTTGCAGGCACTCAAGGCGTGATCTTGGTGAAAAGAGGGAGCTTAATTGCCTCGGTGTTTTGTGTGCACATCGAAAGGTGTCAACCCGGGGAAAGTGTGTTGTGCTGTGGGGAGAGAAAGGGGCTGCTGAAGTACCACACTGAGTCACATCCAGCAGCAGTGAAGCTTTTACTGCTTCATGTGCACTTCAGGGGAAGGTTATACTGGATAAGTCTCCACATCACACAGAATTTCATTACATTTAATGCTAATGTGAGACGGCTATCCCAACAGAGAGGCTGGAAACTGAAGGCCCTAGAAGAGCGTACTGACCTTTAGCAACACAGTGGTGGTTTTTCCAGAGTAGGGTGAGGCCATAGTGGCAAGAATACATCACTTCTGATAGTGTTTGCTCATATGTCCCTGGAGAATATAACCTGTGGAGCTGTGAATATATCAGATTCCAGGAGCTTCAGGTGATTTATACTTAAAAAGTTCATTTGGCATATACCTAGATGTTGCTTTTCAGAGCCCTTCAGCTAAAAACTGATTCCCCCCGCTTATGGTGGGTCACATTTCTTGTGCTACTGTCACATGCGATTATAGAAACATTTGAAAAATTCCTCATGCTGAATTATATGGAATGATAATATTGGGATCAGGGCAGGCTGCCTGTAACCTTACCCTCTTCCAGCTACATTGTTGCATCTCTGCCATACTCAGCCAAATAATGGATCTCATGAACGGGTGATGCTGAATCACTCCAAAGGTTAAGAGGAGGTTCCCCTTGCATGCACTGTGGAGTTTGGGAATTTGTGTTTCAGAACAGATTGCATGGGACATCAGCGTAGCACTGTTCATAGAGCTTACAAAGTACTGATCTGTCTTGCACATCTGTTTGAACTTACATGGTCCTGTTTTAGAGGATGAAGAGGGATTTAGCTACCTGATTCCCGTTAAATGTGGCTTAATCCTAACACTATATGCTGCAAATTAACCCTTTTAGAAGCTGCTTTATTGGTACAAGTGGGATTAAAGAAAATGCAGGTCTACGTGAAGATCTGTTACAACCTGTTACTTGTGTTTCTGCTGGTACGTAACGTCTTCCCAAAGCTGAAGTGCCCAAGCTATAACGCTCAGTGTAAAAGTATGTTTTATATGTGTGTTTCTCATGTGTATGAACACACTGGTATGAGGCACAGCATGTTTGTGCTTTAGGCCACGGGTCCCTGCAAAGCAGGGTCAGGCTGTAACAGCGCTGGCCGTGGTTCACAGAGCTGTGCTCGCAGAGCGTTACTGACGCAGTAATCCCGCAGTGCCGGGGCCAGACCCTCCTGTTTACGTGGAAGGTACGCTAGCAGAGTCAGTCCGGCACTTAAGATCAGGGCTTGAGGAGGGGAATTGCTGTCTTGCAGTGGAGCTGGTGGTTACAGCCATGAGTGTTTCCCTCGGGAGCAGGACGGGAGATGTCCTGCTCGCCAGGACTTCAGCCGATCAGTCGGATCTGGCTGTGCTGGGAGCTGCCTGGTCTGCAGGCAGCCCTGTGGGGAGGAGAGCAGAGCAACTTGCTTTGCTACTGCAGGGCCTAGGAGGATATCCTGTCCTGCTGTTGGACAGATGTGCTGGCGGAGGCTTCCTGTAGCCCCAGCACACTAGAAGCAAAGCAGGATTCTGGCATATCTGACAGCTGTAAGTCTGTTGAAATAGAGATGTGCATTCTTTACCATGTAAAGTTAACACCCACTGAGGTGAATAACTTTAAATTTAGGTGAATTAATCAACACCCTTTAGTCTTGGCTAGACTGCTTTTGGAAATGCCTGTACATCAGTTTGACACATTGAATGTGGAATTTCAGGGGTCAATCTCCTGCCTTCTGTACATTTGTCTCTGTTCATACACACATCCCACGAGTTTTTCACAACTCATTAAATCTGTTTAGATGTTCCTACAGAAACTGCATGATGTTCCTGTAGCAATTAGCTATAAGGTTGGTGTCCCGGAGGCAGGGGGTTGTGCTGGCGTGATAATCCTGACTCATGCAGTGCAAGCCAGCATGTCCCTGCTTAGGACAGCCTGCAAGTGAAAGCTCTCTGTTTAGTAGCAGGGTTGCACTTGGATTCTGTATTAGGACTGCAGATGGCCTTGCCAGGAAGGAGGCAGGAATATAATGAGGAAAAGGCATGGAAAGTGTTCCACATTCAGTTCTATAGCCAGGGTAACTTTTTTTTTTTATTTTTTATTGTTTTCTCTGGCTTTTTAGACTTAACCGCCATACCTTAAACCTCCCTGTTAGGGTTATTTGTGTCTTGCAAAAGATACCTGTCTAGGAATGTGTCTGCTCAGCTGGTTACTCCTCTTCCACCAGTTGCTTCTGTCAGGTGGATGACCTCTAAGCAGATGTATGTGTGTTGTCTTTTTTTTCCTAGCGGCTAGGATCTGTATAACCTGTTTTTCTGTGCTTATAAGTTTCCACTGCCTCTGGTGGCCTTCAGTGCTCCACTGGCGAAATTAAATGAATTCTTTATCCTCTGAAAGGTTTCTGCTGTCTGAATCCTTCTCTTTTTTTTTTCTCTTTTTTTTCCTTTTTTCTTTTTTTTTTTCTTTTTTCTTCCTGTTTTTTCTTGCCCTCTCCTTTTCGCCCTCTCCCTTTCCTTCTCTTTTTATTTCTTTTTTTTTGGGGGGTCATCTTTGTTTAAAAAACTTGTAAACAGCAGGGAGAAAATAACCCCAAATTGTCATCACGAACTTGGAGGGAGCTTTGAAGGAAACTAGCAGCAGTTTGATATGTCTCTGCCTCTGTGTGATGCTGCCAGGAAAACAAGTAGCTCTTAAGCAACAAGGAGACGTCTTCATTGAATAAAGAGTCTCTGAACATGTCTTTATAGGCGTGCTCTAGATGAGTGATTTCCCAGTTTTTCCAGTCTGAAGAAATAGGTGAAATGGAGCAGAAAGCCACTGGGCAAGGTTTGGTATGCCATACCTGTGTGCTTGGCTTTCCCTGTCTCTTCACTTGAGGACACAGAAGTGTTTGTACACTGTTAGGAATCCTCATATGGATAGAGCTGAGTGCTGTCATCTTTTCTGTGACCATAACTGCTTTGTAGCTCAACTGTGTGAAATGCTGATCATCATTACATATTTAACTGTTTGTACTCTTAAAACCAGGAGGTGGTTGTCAGATCTGAACTCTTCATGCCTCTGAGGTTTTCTGGATACATACAGGATTTCCTGTGTGTTTATCTATGTGACCAAATATGGGAATGCGATTTGTGCTTAGCACACGGATCTGTCAGCTTTGACAGGATAAATATTGAGTGAACATGGAGCTTCAATGGCTACAACATCACTGAAGTCTGGAGTTGAACCTATTTACATTAGTGGTGAAATTGCCCCTAAATTCTTAGCTGATGCACTGGTCTTGGGGCACTGTAGCAGGGCAATGCGTGGCATGGCACAGTGGAGCTTTATTGTCTGTATAGGAATGATGATTTATAGTGGGAAAGTGCACCTTTATTTCATACAATGAATTACTTGGCTTAAAACATTATAAGGGACAGGATTTATATCATTGAGTCTTAAGTGTCTTGCTACCACTGAAAACATGTGCCTGCACCTCTCTCCTTTTTACTTTCCCTATAAATGAGCAAGAATGTATCTTCTTCAGGAAGTTTAATCCGCATCTCCCTTTCTGAATTTTAGGTTTACACCCTGTTAAGTGTAAATCTAGAGAAGATTAAATCCCTCTGGAGCAGAGAAATCACAGATTATAGTACCGGTTCCAAGTCTGTAATGCTAAAGCCACAACATAGCACCACATTTATTAGATAGTCCTCACTTTTTACAAAGGAAAATGTTAGAGGAACTCATAACAAATGCAAGCTGAAAATCATTAATTTTTCCCATGTGGAAGCACTAGCCATTCTTGTCTGAAAATCTGACACACTGTAGGTGAAATTATTTGGGTTTTTTTACATGCTGCAGGTACACTTTCCCTCTTTTCTCTGTAAGATGAAATGCCACAGAAACTGTGAGATCCTACAGTGTCCCAGGGTTTTTCTGAAGGAGGTAGTGTGTGTGGCTGGCCTCTGTCAGGAAACATTACTCTGTTGCATACTGGATTATCAATGCAGATCTTGCTGGAGGGTTTTTTATACCATGCCATGCTCCACGTTAGGTCAAAACAAAGAATCACATACAGGATTTTATCAGCGTTCTTGAACTGCTTGAGCCAGTCTGAAACTTAAGTGTAGTTTAAGCTTAGCATGCCTCAGAAATTTGGAGTAGTAACAGTGTTGCTAACAAGTTCACTAAGCTGGTAAATTGTGGTTTTTTTCTTTTTTTCTCTTTTTTTGAACTAAAACTTGTTTATTCTTATTTCAGTTGCTTAGGGAGGGGGACAAAAAAGATTAAAAAAACTTGACCAAATTCTAATTATTTTTCTTTTCTCTTGTGAAATGCAGGTCTACAACATCAGGACAAGGGCAAGGAAACCGCTTGGTTCTGAAGTGCAGAGAAATTAAGACCAGCTAGAGCTGGAGTCAGCACAGCTGGGCGGGCGATACAGCAGCTGTTGACTCCTTCTGCATGGAGCAGAGGACACACATGAAGATGAAGAGCCAACTATTCTGGTTTTGCTGTTGAGCCTTTTGTTTGTAAGGCCGTTTATGGGTCCTACAATGTTGGAAAAAAACAGAAACCTAACTTCTCTTTCTTTCCTCATCTGAGCCTGCTGCAGCTGGGCAACCTAACTCCTTTCTGCTCCTTTAACAGTGTTTTGTTTTGTTCAGCTTGATATTTTTATGAACAGTCTCAATTGTCAGGAAAAAAATCCTCTCCCTTGACTACAGTGCGCCTCCTTTCAGGAATACAGTATTTTGTAGCTCTTTGTGCATCTATTTTTGTAGAAATACAGAAAGTTTGGGTAAGGATTGATGGGCTATTTTAGGATGACATATTTTTTTTAAAAAAATTGTAAAATTGTTAAGTTCTGTTTAAAGAACTTGCTCTCAGAGAAGCACTGGCAAAAATGTATAAAATGCTATTTTTAGATGTCTGTGACGTGTTTGTGCATTTTGGGTTTTTTTGTTTGTTACCTCAAATGTCTCTCTTTCCTTTCTTTTTGAAGAGCTAAACCTCCCTTGTTTCCACATTACTAGATTCTGATGTTTTTGTCCTTTTGTTCTAGCCTAAGCAAGTATAATTCGCACCTAGTTTCAGCCAAATATTTTTTTCTTGATGTTAGATTGTAGTAAGGGTGTGTTTATTTTTCTTGCTTCTAAAGGTGGCTATGTGCTGTGCTGATTGTCAGAAACTTGCAAACACCTTCAACATAAAACAAAGCTTGAGGTTACAGGAACTGCATTTCCAACCCGTCCATTCTTTCAAAATGGACCAAATACTCTTACGGATTTAAACCAGACATAAATTTGGGCCTCTTCTATGATCCATTGAAGCTGTTGAACACAGTCCCCTGTGGGTTATGTTGCAGGCCTTCAAAGTGCTTATAAATACCAGTGCAATCTTACAGGCAGGACTTTCAGATAAGCCATTTTGAGGGTGGTAACTTATAACATCAGTATTCAGGGAAAAAAAAACCAAAAAACCCCCAAAAAAAAGCCAGGTTTATAAAAATGCGTGACTTGTGGAAACAAAACGTTTTCAACTGGCCTGATCTGTGCGCTTAGCACCTCGAGAAAAGCACTGAAAATCTTCATCTCCTGTTGACTTCAGAATGCGTTTGTCTAACCCGGGCTGTGCTGTGGGCCTTGCGAGACCCCAGCTGCAGCTCTTGGGTTTCGTAACTGGTTGCACGTGCTCGGCGTGCACACGCTGAGGCTTGGCTGCCATCAGGGTAGGAATCTGGAAACTTGGAAAACAGCATGGCCACGTCCAACTGCAGCCCTCTGCAGTGTGTTTGGGAAACCCCCTTTCTTGCCTGGGCCTTGGGTCTGACTCGCATAATAAAGGAGTTTAGTTGGAGCCGAGGTGAGCGCGCTCCAATCCTGAATAAGGGCTGCAGGATCGCCCTCGGCAGCCTCAGCGCTGCCTCCACACCCGACCCGTGGAGACTCCAGCAAGTGTCAGGTGGGACTGAGGGGAGCCCGGGATCGGGCTCTGGGTTGCCAGATCCTGGCTATTGCTTGGAGATGTTGCCTTTCTTTGTGCACCCAGGGACCCGCTGTAATATTTCCTGGGGCTCTTGCAACTCATTGTGTCTTGTTACCACTGTTTTCAGACATCCCTTTTGGAAAGACACACCAGCTGAATGGAAACCAAGATGTAATCACATGGCTGAGATAAGAAACAGTTTAATTTCAAGGCACTGAGTGTTGTAAATGTAGTTTTGTCAGGTGGAGACCACATGGATCTGCGTGTGAAAGGGGAGGGGGAGTGTTGGGATGTGCATGCCACTCCAGGGTTCAGGGCTCCCTCCCCGCACTGCTGCTTCCCTCCAGCCCTTTTGAACTTGATCCTATGAGGTGTTGAGCGTTCTCCCTTGTCACGTGACAGAACTTGACATGCTGGCACCGGAGGCATTAGAATTATATCACAATTCGGCAATACCCTTATACATATATATATGTACCTTTCTCATTTGAAGTTTGAGGCAACGTATAAGTGCTGAATAGACTATGCTGAAATATTGCTTTAAAATAGAGGGGTTATAGTTTCTGTGTTGGGATGATGAATTAAATGTGTTGGGTTTTTTTTCCTCCTCTTTATAGTCCATCAGTATTTCTTTCTCTTAATAAATTTCACTCTCATGACAGTTCTATATATTACTGCTCCTCTGGTGGAGCTGGCTTCTCAGTTTGTCAATAAATTCATCATGCAATGGGAAAACTGGGGGAGGGAATGTAGTAATAGCTGTCACAGTTCACTGTCTTATCAGGACAGTATAGTTCAAGAAATGTTTCAAGAATAAGAGTTCTGACTTAAAAATTCTGACAGTATTAGAAATACTGGAAGAAGAAAAAAAATCCAAGGTAGTTTTGGGTTTTTTTTCCTGGACTTGGCAAAGCTGGAAGGCAAAGAAACAATATGTCCTCTTTGAACTCGAGGGATGGAGACTTTAGGTGGCAAGGGGTGCAAAAGAAAAGGCAGAATTTCTTTTTGAGGTGTAGTGTGTTTGACTTCCTGAAATAGTTTAAAGTCTGGCAAGAGTGGTCTGTTCATGGCAAGAGTGGTCTGTTCATTGCCTTCCTCTTCACAAGTTGATGCTATGAGGGACCTCTTCCAGTTCCCTATAGCTATCAAAGCAAAACGGGACACAAAAAACCCAGGCCAACAGTTTGCCCTGGAATCTCTCTCTGGATTGTATTATTGAGTTGTTTGTTAGGGGGGATGAGTATGTGGTGGAGCTATTGCATCTTCCACCTCAAGGACTGCTGTTCTGTGCCCAGTTTCCATTGCTGAACCTGTGAGCGAGCTGAAGGAACTTCTGTTGCTCTGCAGGCTCTGAGAGACAAGTGCCAATAAAACCTGCCATCATCTGTAGTCATTCCTGTACCAGTCAGTTGACTCTGAAAGTTAAATAAATTAATTTGTTTCCCCCTCAGTCACTAACTGTCCCTTTTACTAACAAGTGAGGTGCGAGTGCGTAGCAGTAGCCCTGTTTCTGTGTTCTACAACTTGGAGGATGGAAAAGGAAAAAAAAATCCTTCCCTGTGAAAAACTTTTAAGTTAAATTCAGCAGATTTACTTCTCTCTCTCTCGCTTTCTCATGCACACACACTCTCACACACGCACAAATGTGCTTATGAGAAGCAGATGCTGTGATGGTTTTGTTCCTGAAAGAGGAGGGGAGTGCTCGCTCGCAACGTTGCAGTTGTGGAGAATTGATGTCAGTGAGAAAGAAACAGAAATGTTAAGACTGCTCAGGTTTCTGCAGATAGGAAAAAAAAGGCCCTTAAAATCAGGTCACAGATAAGTTACGTGTCTTAATGCGTTACTGAAGGAGTTCTTTCATTCTTTTTATGTGTGATGAGTTCTGATGCTGTCCCAAGGAAGTGGATGATTCATTTTGAGAGGACTTATAAAACATATTGTACTCTGTCACTATTTCTGGGAGAACTTAGGGAAATTCTTGTTTTATTTCAAGAAAATCAACATACTTGACTCCTAAAGTTGCCCAGGATTTTATTTATTCCTATTAATGTTGAGAAATCTGCCGTTAATTTTTGTGTCTTCAGTTGAAGACTGGGAGCGTTCAAGCTGTCCACCACTTTTTGAAAAGCAGATACCAGTTTGTTTCAACAGCCCATTTCCATCCCCACAAGATGATGGAATAGTGCAGCTACTGACTGCCCTGGAGATTTGATTTCTGGAGAGCTGAACAAGCTGTGCTTGGCAATAGTAAAATTCACTGTGTTCTGATTCCTTTCCTCACTAGATGCAAAAGTTCAGTTATCGGTTTATCCAATACCTCTTTTTTAGTGTGATGGTCTCCAGTGAATGGCAGTTTTTCCTCAGTCATCTACTCCTGCATCAAAACACACTTTCAAGAATGGATCTCTCGTCACAGCTCTCAGCAGAGGTTGTGGGAGGGGAGTGTCACGTTTTCCCCCACCTGCACTTAGGATTGCCTTGCCTGCCCCCAGCCTTTCTGCTTCCAGGCAGAAAGACCTATGTCTTGCTGACACGATTTTTTATGTGTATGTATATATGTCTGTACAAATATATATGTACACACACACATGTAGCTATAGCTGGTCCCTCCATTCCACCCTCATGCTTCAGATGCACATCCTTTGGAAATAAAGTGAGTGACATCACCAAATCTCATCTGAGATGAAAAATTTAGGCATTTTTCTTCGTTCTCTGTCAACTGAGGAGTCAATAGAATTTTTCTGTATTTGTCAAAACAAAACCCCAACAAATACCCAAGAAAAAAACCCTTTAAAAACACCTGATTGGTTGTATCTGTAAAGGTGACTGTGGAGACAGCAGAGTTATGTTGAGAGATGCAATATTTTGCCTTTCAGCAGACAAGCATATCTTTGAATGTGATTCTTCTAATTAATTTCAGGTACAAGCTTTTCCTCCATATCAATGGACCAGCAAAATATATTTCTTATAAACAACTCAGAAATATATATTATTTTTAAGTCGACTTCTTGGTTTTACTATGTCAGCCTTTGAGCCTTTAAAGGGTATTTGGATGGTAAATGTTTGTGGTGGGGATTTAAAAAAAAAAAAGAGTTGATGCATGCTGTTTGGAACTGATAATCTCATGAAAAGTGGGAAGGTATTTAAAAATAAATACTGCTTTTACATATTAGCCCTGTGGGCACAATCTGACAGTTTTGATGCAGGACCATGTCCCTTTAGAAGCTAAGGAACTCTTGGCCGGAGCAAGTTCAAAATCCAGTCCTTGGGACAGGAGAGGCAGGAGTGGTCTTCTTGGAAAAGTTGAGCTGGTAGAGCTGAGAGCAGAGATGATCCTCTCCCAGCACTGTATGTAGGTGGTTGAGCAGTCACTGCTCAACATATTAAATGTAGACTATGTTAGCAGATTTAAACTTACGGGGTGAACTGGTTGCCAAGGGGAATTGTAAATATCCTTGGAAACCTGTGTTTTAGCTGCCCTTTGTCTGCACAGTCCCATGATCCTCTCCCTGTTCTTGCTCTGCAGTCTCTGTGACACCATAGTGGGACCTATGAAAGCTGGGTTGGAGTTCCCTGTGAAGTGCAAAATGTTTTTAGCTACCAGTGAGGAAAGTTTAGGGATGGGGGCCATGAAAACTTCACAATGATCTCATGCACCTGCACAAAGGGTCAAGCCTTCGAGAGAAATCAGCTCATTGGCTGTGCATCATTGATCATGGCCGTTTGCCTACGGGAGCCTGATTCTGCTTCCTCCCATCAGTCTCTTTGGAAGTCTTCAATGGCATTGGGATCACTGGGACCAGCCTTGGATGCCTAAATTGCAGCCCAGTGTTGGGTGGCACAGTGTGGTGGCCTGGGTCTGGTCCAGCATTGTTGGACATCAGTGGGAATCAGCGTCGACTCTGGTGAGCTTTGGGCTCAGGTATTTAGTACCTACAGACAGCTGATGTTTATAGCAGTTGAGGTTTACAGTAATCTGAAGTATCTGCAGAATGTGCTGCACTTTCCCTGCTAGCTGTTTGTAGCTGTTGTTTAAAACCATCAGTCAAATCAGGGTCCCTGTCTCCCCCACACCTGTTTTCCAGCCTTGCTTCCCTCAAAATTCCATTGAACTTTTTTTGCCCCTCTCATCAAAACTGGTGTGTGTGTGGGGGGGCTTTGTATAAAGAAAAGTGTCACTGTTTATTACTGAATAAATAATTTAATGTGAATTTTATTGTTATATTTTTTATGTGGAATTTTTAGTTTGGTCTGTATTTCTCAA
The DNA here is from genome assembly GCA_036023395.1 of Myiotriccus ornatus. Taxonomy (NCBI): domain Eukaryota; kingdom Metazoa; phylum Chordata; class Aves; order Passeriformes; family Tyrannidae; genus Myiotriccus; species Myiotriccus ornatus. The sequence goes on from JAYRBT010000001.1 coordinate 5,901,124, forward strand.
CAATTAGCTATTTCTTTATTCTTATGCAACTGAAGAACTCATAAACTACAGCATCCTGAGTTTCTATTCTTCGCATGAGATTAACTTTTTTTTTCTGTTGAAAACATTGTAAAACAAGTGTTCTGAACTGGTTCTGTACTAGAATTAAGCAGAGTGAAAGCCTAGCATCAAAAGAATTTCAAACAGGGATTTCATGGAGGCACAAGCTTGCCTTGTCAGCTATTTTCAATTGCTTCTGCTACAATGTCCCTTTTTTTTTTTAATATCTTTTTAAAATTGCATTAATACTAGAGGCTATTTTACAATCAGATCTGGTAGAAACACAACCTGAGACTTCTTAGTGTAAGACCCTTTTTAATTTTATCATTTCCTGGCAGTTTTTACAGTCATCAGGCAGAGACGTTCCATGCAAGTCATTTATCTCAAATTGATTTTTTTTTCAATTTTTTTTTTGGCAAAGCTCAGTGATCCCACTAAGGAGGTAACTGCCCTTGCTAAAATTATTTTACAACTGTTTAATTAAGAAATGTTTGCATGTCTGTGTTCTGGCTCAAGGGTTGAAGGTTTGGTGTTTTGGTCACAGATACATCATTTACTGTTCCAACACTGGGGGAAAAAACCCCTCCAAACTTTGGCCGAGCACTCAGCTTTTGAAAAATTGCCACTTGCACGCAATCAGCAGGGAGCTGTTAAGAGTTTAGTTGCAAAATCATCTGAAGATCCTGACCATATGGGTTTCTCTGTTTCAGAGCATCAGGAGATGAGCAGGATTTTTCCCATACGTTCTGCTTCAGGCCCTGTTTCCAGGACCAGGCAGCAAGCAGGGCACTTTGTGCAGAGTCACTGTGTTCTTTCTTTGGCTGTGAGAAGGAGTTGGAGGGAGCTGGCAGCCAAAAGCTCAAGGAGAGGAAGGGCAGGAAACGAGAAGACAGAGTTCAAAAGCTGTAGGAGAGAATGGGATTGAGAACTCTCGGGACAGAAACAATCTCCATAGACAGTGGAGATGAAGATGGGATATGGACTGCTGACAAAGAAGCAAATTTTGCCTCAGGATCACTTGGCTAATACATGAAAGGTCTAGAGTGGGATGTGACAGCTATCAAAAAAGACCAGAATAATGTGAGGACTTGGAAATATGGTATAAACTAAGTGTCAGTGAAAACTTGGCATAAACATGGCAGAAAATGTCTTTCCTTGAAGTGACCTGTATGCACTGCAGTTTAGACTGAGAAGAGAGGTGGGACCCCTTTGCTTCAAGACAACCACAATTATCATCACCAAAGAAATGTATTTTAGGAAGCAAGAGTGTGTTAACCTGGGGGATGAGCTAGATGAAGTGCTTTTTCTTCTCCCTGTAACTTCACTGCTCTTGCCAGAGTAGGTCTCCAGCTGCATTGTCACACATCTGGGTTTCCAGTTAATCGTGGGGGTTGTTTCCACACACTCTCATTGCGCCACGAATGATAGCAGGGGAAGCGTTTCCTTATTTTGTGGCTGATTTTAATCATAACAATCCACGTCTTCCATTAATGCAAATCATTGTCACTCAGTTGGCTTTAGTGAACTTAACACCCGTGGAGAATCTTACCAGTTGTCTGCATGAATCCCATTTTAGATGTTATCAGCTGGAAACTGGGTCCCAGGTGGATGTGTGGGTGAGGTACTTCCCTCAGAACCAGGATCTGGCTGGGTGACCTCTGTGGTGCCCAATCCACCTGGCACAGGGGAACGCCATGAAAAAGGAGAGTGGTGGGACTGGTATCCTTTGTGCTGGCAGGGGAGACAAGTGTGGCCAGGGGCCAGCTTCTGGGGCTGGGGGTGGCCAGCTGTGGTGGGATGGGGTGCCGTCAGCCTGTCCTGGAGATTCCAGGCACGGTGGGTCTGGTCGTCCCGGCAGGACCTCGGGCTCGGAGGGGTTATGCTGCCTGCATGACGTGGGAGGCTGGGTGGGGACGAAGACATCTGGTGAGAATTCCTCATGGCTGAGCTGTGCATTGGGCTGGGATGCCGAGTGATTTAGCTGAGTTCTTTTTTGGGGTTGCTGGGAGGAGGAGGAGGAGGAGGAGGGGGAGTTAGATTCCGCAGCCTTCCAGTAACTGTCTCTCCTTCAAAATACCACTTTTGCTTTCTTTGAAGACAAGTAAGAAATTATATTAAAAAAAAAAAAAAACACAACAAAACAACAATGCCAGAAACTACACCAGTGTGCTTGCCTTGTCAATAACTATACATCTGCAACAGTTTATCACTATGGGAAAATGAGGGGGTAGTCAAGTTTTGATGTTGGCTGTTGCATGTACAGAGGTATCACAGGCTTTGAAAATGATTTGTTATGTGAATGCCCATAGTAGCACCGCAGTTCAAAGGGAGGTGGTTTGTTTTTCATGCCCATTTAGTTATGAGTAACACCAGCTCTAATTTCCTCCTCCCACCAGCAAGCAGAGTCCTGCATTGGAAGCCAAATATAGCAACATAGTTTTCTATCTCTGGCCAAAACCAAAAAATCTGTTCCCTTTTAAGAATAGCACTCTATTCTTTTCTGATGGAGATGGATAAAGAGAGAATTCAACTTTAGGGAAGCCAGTTTGTCAGTGGGGAACTCCCTGATCTCTCTCAAATGGCCAGCATAAAAGATTTAAACTTATTTTTTTGGTGTCTGTGTATAAGCCAATGGGGAGGCTTCTGTAAAACCCTATCAGTAAAGTACTTTTGGGGTAACAGGCTGGATAAATCTTCTGTACTTCCTGGTGGGTCTTTTGTGCCCTGTCTTTTCAGTCTTTTGAGCAACAGAGCCAATGCTGAGTGGGAATTCCATGAATTGCAAAACTGCCCCTGCTCGTTCTGCACCCTCTTCTTTCTGGTTTGCTTTTGTGGAGAATTTAATTCCTCAGGTCTGAGGGACAAAATTCTTCTCCACCTGACCAGTAAGCTTGATGAGGTAACGTGGAGCAGCAGCACTGGCTCATGCTCCCAACCTCCTTGGCTTTCTCATCCGGGCAGTATGTGGGAAGCCATCTCTATGCTCTTTCCCATGGCCAGACTTTTGAGTTGTGCCCTCAGAAGGTGATTGTGGGCAGAGGGGATGTCTAGTTCCCTGCCTGGCTGGATGGGCTGGAAGAGAAAGGATGTCTTAAAAAGCAGAAGCAGAAATGTTCATGGTAAAGTGCTTCCTCAGGTCATGTTTTAGGCTTTTCTGGATGGGAGTTAATATTCCTTGAAGATGAGCATGTTCACGGGTGTCACTACTTGTTTTTAAGCTGGGATATGCTTTTAGGAGGAGGTACACACCTACACCCACACTCCCCTTCTGATCTTAAACAGGGGTTTTTTTAACTCCTCTACAGGATCTGAGAAAGGCTATTCAGCCTTTCTTTCGAAGGATTTATTCCCATTCCAGCCCACCCTCACCACCCACCCATAAGCAACTGGCATCTGTGACATGTGAACAAAAAAATCCCTTTCTCTAATGTACCAGCTGTCCTTGTTTTAAAAGTGTTGCTTCATTCATTTGCAGACTATTTAGCTGGAGGCCTTTGCTGTAAGGTGAATACTTCAGGATTATAGAGTTAGCTCTTCCTCATTTGGAAAAATGATAATTTTTTGATTGTTGACTTCACTGGAAGCAGCCTTGGACCCCTTAAGCATTTTAAAACCAATGCAGGGAAGTGTCATCCAGTAAATATATTTGCACTGGATCTGTTTCGCCAGACATGTTTCTGATGCAGTTTTAAATAAACACAGAGATGTTTGGAAATATCTTGTGTATGTAAATATGTAAAATATGCAAAACAAAGCTAACAGCTGTGGGGTGTACTGGTTGCTCACGTGAGGAGACTTTGTGTAATGTTTTTTTCCATCATCCTTTTTTTTTTTTTTTTTTTTTTAACCATCTGTGTCTGTTCCAAGACAATCTCTTGTCTGTGATTCCCACTGGACAACGAGGGAGGAGGCTGGATGGGCCTGTGTGATACTCTAAAGTCTGACTAAACTTCTGTGAATGGTGAAACCTTCCTTCTGTATGGTGAAACCTGCTTTCCACTGGGCACAGCAGGAGAGCACGTGCCCCGAGGGGCAGCACACAGCAATCCCTTTTCTTTAGAGGTGGGATGGTGCCTGGGTCTGGCTGAACTTGGCCCCGCAAGAGCGGGAACGCAAGACGCGGCTCAGCACGGAGTGTTCGCAACCATCCTCAGGTGCTTCATGGCCAGAGTGACAGCAGCATTAGTCACTGGTGGATGAATCGGAATTTCCTGAATTGAATCTCTGGCTTAGGAGAGGACGACAGTTTTGCAGCCTCAACTTGGCCTTTATTTAGCCAGGGAGAGAGCTGAAGCCCACGTGCTCGTGTCAGGATGCTGAAGGCTGGGGAGCACCGCAGTGAGAAGAAGTCACCCAAATTCAGCTCGTGGCACTACCAGATTTACCATGTTCTTGTTTAATTAAGCAGTATGCTGCTTTTTAGACAGCCTTTCACAGGGTAATTCATCCTCTATGCGTAGCAACTCTACCACTTCCAAATTCTACAGGATATTTTGTGTGACTTAGCCACCTGTTATTTTTACTGATTTTTTTCCACCTCTATGCTTGCTCTTGTTTTCCAGTTTCACTGCTTTAAAGGGCACTCTTTCAAACTCCTGGCTGGCTGGCCATGTGGGTATCCAGGGACATGGCACAGTGGCTCCATGTCACACAGCTTCCCTGTGCACACTGAGTTTGACCTGTCCAGAAGGCTCATAGATGTCAAAAGGTGCAGCACAAATGCAATCTCCTTTTGTTTGTTTGGTGGTTTCAGTCACAATAAATGGAAGTGCTTGGCAGGAACAACAGCCCTGGGTAAAGGACAAAGTGGAAACAGAGCATCCCAGGAGACATTCCATCTCCCTCTGAAAAAGTCCCATTTCATGTGTCCAGGGAAATAGCTTAAGTGAATCCTACAGAGATTTGCTGCTGCTTTTTCTCCTTGCTCCCAGTTAGGCTACCTGGCCCCCTTGCCTTGCTGTCAAAGACATTTGTCTGTGAATAGGCTTGAGGAGGTCTTTATGAAATCTAGTACTGAACCTCATTGTCACCTTACCTTTGTTGTAATGCGAAAAAACCATCACCATGAGGACAGGAAACTCTGACAACCTCTAGCAATTTGCAATTCCTTAATGCCACATTCTCCTAGTTTAGAGAGCGACAAGTTCCTTAGCTCCTGTTTCCTCAGCTCTTACCCCACATGACATCTGCCAGTGATTACATGTATTCTACCACCAGTTTCACCTTGAAAGTACTGGAAATTGCTGTCAGCCTGGATGATGCAGTAAAGTATTTGAGGCCACTGTTAAAGCCTGTGACTCAAAAAAATGTTACTGTTTTCTGGCTCATATATGGCCTGATTTTATTTTCTTTTCTGCAATGCAGAAATAGTAGTTTTTTGTATGAAAGTAGATACCAAAAGACCAGAATATCCTACTTACGTAGAAGGGCCAGAGAGTCAGAGGCAGAAACAACTCAAGAATGGAACACTGAACTTATTCCTTTCCTCTTCCATCCAACGCCTGCCTGCATGTTGCTGCGAGACTAGCACAAGACAACATGGCATTTCATTCTTCACCCCTAGATCACTGGGCAGACAGTAATTTCTTTTAGTTGCTTTGTGTTTAGGGTGCTTTGCAGTATGTGCTGGTCCCATCAAACATGCTCTGTATCAGTTGGCCAGTGCTTTACCTGCTGTAGCTTGATGTTCTTCCCGAGCAAACTCATCATTCACAGTGGGCACTTGCAAAACAAGGCATTTGCAGTGCAGAGGGTTTATAAACCTCTGACATAAATTGGGAATGACATAAATTGTTTTATTTGGATTTGAAATATGAAGAAACTTAGAGGAACATTAAAACTGAGTAGGGCCCTCAAGCTTCAAACCTACCCCTTCAGAAATGATTCCATTCTAGTATTTTGGACTGTATTTTGGTGACAAAGGTTCTTCCTAGTAAAGGAGAAGCTGTAGCTGTCATCCATGACAGACATTGCTGATTACTTTTCATGTGGCTGTTTGCTAATTTGGTCTGAGAGCAAGTATAGAGAATCCAGATCAACTGGTAAAACCTCCAGTTCCTCCATGCACACTTTAAGTCATTGTTGCAAGGACTCTTATGCAAATCTCAGATCATTTCTTTATATGAAATCAGTAATCGTTATAATTCCATTTCAGCTGGAATATTATTTTTCCTTTTCTTTTTTTTTTTTCTTCACTGTTTGATGGGTCAGATTTAAACCATCTGCAGGCAGATGGAAAGGAAAAGTGGAATTATTGTTTTCACCAAAAAATTTTGCAGCTGTCAGGGTGTGTTTGACACAAGCCTGATGGCTGAAAACAAAGACAGGACATGTTGTCCCGGCTGGACATCAGAGAGCATAAGAACTCTTCATGGCCAACTCTTACTTGGAGAACTTGGGGCTAAATGAGGTAAACAAGATCATTATTTAGCCATACCCAAGGGCTTTTCAGAGGGAATTATGCACTTAATTATATTCTGCTTTTGCTCGGCCTCAGTGAGACCCTGTTGGTTTTGGCATGACAGGGTGACTCTCCAAGTGAAAGTCATGATCTTTCATACAAAGCACTGCTTTGTGACTGTCGTACCACGTGGCAGAGGGTGCAGCCATCACTTCCAGTACCTGTCCTGACATATTGCTTTTATAATTCGGTTTAATTTATGGCCCCATCATTAACAGCTGCAGCCAATGAAAAAGAGCTTAGAGCAGAGCTTTCTAGGAGGGACACCAGGAGCTATGACTCAAACATTCCCAGTGTGGATGAGATTACAGCTTCAGGTCTAAACACTAGTGACTCCTTTGTGATACCACCACTACTGCTGCTTTTTAAGGTGGGCCTTTCCACAGGAACTTACTCTATGTGAAAGCTGGATCCAATGCTAGGAGCTTGTGCATCTTGCTGCTGGTGTTTTTATTGCTGGTCTTTATAAGACTAATCATTCCTTCTGCTTACACCAAGATGGGCATCTTCAGGAAACAGATGAGTTTCCAAAGTGGTCTAAAACTCAAATCATCTTACACACGTGCGGTTCTTCATTAGCAATGTGAAGTTTATGACTCCTACGCCTTCCTGTTATCAGTTTTTTTCCATTTAGTGGGAGACTTGTGCTGTGGTGGTGTACATTCATTTGTTGTCTGGGGTTTTTTTAAGTGTTTCAGTATTAAGATCAGCAGTGTGACCTAAGACAGTTAATGAAGATTTTATCCTTTTCCTCCTGAGTTTTGAGAGTGCTAATGCTATGAAGATACTGGGAGGTGTATTTTTCTGCCCTGAAGTGACAACCATGTGTCATTTCCGTCTCCTGGGTCTGGCACTGTCATGTTGGTATTTATTCAGGTTGTATTTTATCACCTAAATAATTTGGCTGTATATGTCTGTAGACAGAATATGCTTGAGCTAAGGTAGAACTAAGAGAATAAGGCATTCAGGAACTGTGAGCTGTTACCTATCATTAAGTCACGTGAACCCTTGCAGTGTGCAAGATTTGAGTTGCTCTCTTCTTATTCAGTGGTTACTGGATGTGTTGTACAACAGCTCAAATTGAAAGCAATTTTGGAAATAGTTCATCAGACCAAGTTCGTCAGAGCTTGATCTTCTAAGCTCAGGAAACCCACTTCACAACCATCTTGGATCACGGTAAGATGGGACTATGTTGTCATAATTTGGCTAGTGTGGGAGGAAGGCAAAGGCCTGAAGATATTTCAGGTCTTTCTTCCTCCCCCCACCCCATTTTGGGGCCCAGAATCCTGACTTCAACAGGCCAAATAGAGGCCAAATCCTATTCATGTCACTCTCATCAATCTATAGTCCTGTTGGAAAGAGTAATAAGATTTGGGTTTAACTGCATCAAACCCGACTTTAACAAAGGGATTATTTTCTACTATCTCTGTGCTTGATATCCGGTGCTTGGGCACGTACTATTTGCAGCCTTACCAGGGTTATGTAGGGGGTGTATTGTGCTCCCCACTGTGCACTTCACGCTGTTATTTACACCTGCACGGAGCCAGTGTGGAATGTTCCCCCTCAGCACTGGTTGTGCTCGTTCACGCTCACTGAACACTGATGTCAGGTCAAGGAGCACAAAAGTGGCCAAACAGCAGCAAATCATCCCCAGCATCCTGCTGTCCCTGGCTCAGCCAGACTGCTCAGAACAGCGTGGGCTATTGCACTCTGAGCAGTGTGAGAGTGAGATGAAGGAGCCTCATCCAGATAACCCACCTTGGCTCCTGCTGGAGGAGACCTGGTTTCTACACTGCTTTCTTTAGAGGTCTGGAAAAAAAAAAAGGCCAGTGTTCCCAATATTCACTTGTACCTTTATTCCTTTGCTGCCCATTGATATCTTTGTAAATGATTTCAAAGAAAAAAAAAAAGAGGATTCAAAATGCTCTCAAGGAGTTGAGGCTGGCCCGGTCTCTCAGAGACATATGTTTACATGTGGTTTTCAGCTGTCTGTAGGTTTAGGAGATTAATTCCCATATGGCAGATCCAGTTGCAAGTGCCTTACACACTGTGATCTCTGAGCAGGTGCATCTGTAGCAGTCCCTGTCCCTCCTTCAGAGTAGAATAACAAGCTCAAGTAATGGGAACTAAGAAAGAAAGCACTGTAAGAGAGGGTAACTTACTGAGCTCTAAAATGATCTCTGGGGCATTTTAAGGAGATAAAAAACCTGATAACACCCAAAAGCAATTAGCTGAGAAAGCATTGTGGGATATAAATTGAACTTGGAGCTGCTACAAACAGTGCTGAGCCTCTGAAAAACAAACAGATTTATACGACCCCCACAGACAGCCAGCTGTGGAGGCATGCAGTTCTGTCAGTGCAGCTTCTCAGCCATATATATGTTCACCTCCATATTGCCACCCTAGTCATGGTTTCTAAAAGTTCAAATGGGAACAAGAAAACAGTTTTCAGTTTACGTTTTTTTTCCCCACTGCCTATAAGCTGACTCACTAAGGGGAAGCTGTCTATAAAAACTTCCCAAAAGTCCAGCAAAACAATTCATTTGAACACCTTTTTTTTTTTTTTTTCTATCTGTCCCATTATGGAAATGCTTTAATTCCAAGAAGTTATCCCAAAGCAGTACCACCAGTGATTCTGGCTGTTTTGTGCTCATCAGAGCCGTGCAACAGGTGTTACCTTTCTCAGTACAAAGCTGAATATGGTCTGACTTCTCAGCAGCCATGATATAATGTCTGGAGGGGGGAAACATTGGTCAGAACAGAACTGGATGCAACTCTGTTTTTGTAGGTGTTGCCTCACTAGATGGGTGTAATTAAAGAAGAGTTCAGTTCCAGAATGGAAATGAACGTTACACTTTGTTATCAGTCAGTATATTATAATATAAAGCAAAGTAGCTTAGTTTATTAATTAAAGGTCAGGGTAATTACATAGAAATTCACAGCTGAGCTGACTGCTGACCAAGTTGAAAAAAGAGAGAAGAGGTTTTGTCATATTTCATCAGACCGTTGCTGACAAAGATTACAACTCTGGTAGGTTTTCATGTATTTTTCATTAGTAAAATGACCTTTTTTTTTCTGTAGGGTCTGGTCGGCAGCACTGAAATCAGCTAAGTAGATGAGTAATAAATCTTTTCTGTGACTCTTCCTGAAGTCAAGGAAGTTACTTGGCTTTGCAGTAACTATTCTACAGCTGTTCACTTAGTAAAACTTTAAAAAGGCTGTCTGAGATTCTTAAGCAGGAGGGAGCTTAAAGGCATAGCATGATGTTTTACTTAGGGATTTAGTTTTTTTATTGAGGGAATCATACAGTCTTCTAGACTGGAGGTTCTTCCCACCCACCTCTTTTTTTTTTTTCTTAGTATTCTTTTCCTCTGGGGAATTTTTAGAGAAGCTTTCATTTGAATTGAACTCTTTAAGGAGTGCAGTCTTTTACTGTGCTTGATGCACCAAGAATAGGTGTGCTTTTGGGAATAGGTGCACCAGCACAAGATCTCCTGCTTGCAGAATCCTTGAGTGAAATTGTAGCTCAGCTGAAGGCAGAGAGCATTCTGATGTTGACTTTGATCTGCCTTCCAAAACTGCTCATATATAACTGTGAGATGCATGGGCATTCTGTCCACCCTTCAGAAAACACTATACACAATCTAAGACTTTAAGCTTCTTATTGAAGATAAGTGTCTATTTTATTTTTTGCGGACAAGATGTACCAGTTGCTTGTTCATGTGTTTAAACTATTGATACAGAGACTGCACAGGCAAAGGAGGTCTAAATGTGTCAGGGGACAATATTATTAATACTAGTTCTCACAGTAGAGCCTTACATTAAAGGCTCTGGTATGACCAGAGTCACACTCTAACTGGTGCATGTAAAAGCTGTTCTTTATATTGGAAAAATTGCCCAGTGCCTGTAAGTGCAGCTGAGAGGAGCTGGGAGAACAGGGAGGTCCCCCTGCTGTCAGGAGGCAGGTGAGCACAGACAGGGATGGTGCGGTGCAACAGCACATCGTAGTGCCCCGTGAAACAAATGTCTTTTTGACAGGCAGTGGTGGATAGCATTAATTACGAAGGCAGGAGATTTAAACAAAGTGAGCAGATTGAAATCCTGAGAAAGGATTAGTCAGTTTACCTCTGTCAATTTTTGTGTGGGTGATTATAATTGTAACCACTAGGCAAGGTCTGTGCAACAGCTTGGCTGTTACTATTTGCAAGCAATTATTAAGAACGCTGTTTAATTGCAAGCTAATTTCCTCTAAGGCAGCTTATGCTTGAAGCTTCTGTGATTTAAATGTGAAATGACCCCGTTATTGCTTTATTTGACTGGTACTAACTGAGAGTAATTAACATAAAAAAGTTAAATCCACTTTAATTAGAAACCCTTACTGCCACCTCTCTAATTAGCATTGAAGGCAACAGTGTTTTTGCTTGCACTGAACTGTTAATGTGAGAAGTAGCTCTATGAACCACAGTGAAAGCGAATGGCTTTGGACCAAATACACCTACAGAGGTTTTGCCCTCACTTTTTTGAGATCTAGGAATTTAAAGAGTGTATCTACCCTTAAAGACCACGTACAGGCTCTCGTATTTACAAACTACTTTCAAGACACCTGTGTATGTATTTAGCTTTCATGTTTCACCACTACAGCAGGCTGCTTTTCTGTCCTTAACAGAGAAATGAAGATTGAGCTAACTTTCCTGAGTTACACAAACAAAGTCTCATTCACAGCAGGGTAAATTTCTCCAGCTGTTTATGAACTGGAGGTGAACAGCTGATCTCATCTAAAGAACTCAAGCTGGGAAACAAGGCAGGGGAAAGCTGTTGAGCAGGAGGTGAAATGGGTAATGATGTAACTTACTATGAAGCTGGTCGTTCAATAAAGCTGTGTGCTTTACCTGTATCTGCTTTTATGATAGTGTTTCATTTGCTCTTTGATTTAATTATTTTAACACAATCATTTTAACACTGTGGAATAAACCTGTGCTTTTATAACCAAATTGTTGTGCCAGTAGAAGCACACAGAGGTTTTACATGGCTCAAAAATTGAGTGAATGTGCAGGAAGGGGAAGGCAACAGGAAGAATGGAGGTTGTATAGCCTTTGAAGTGAGAAGACAGCTTGCTATGTGGGATAGCTTTTTTAAGTGAGACCTATAGCACCAGGAAGGGTTATGCCTGTGAGCAGCCTGTGCACATCTGCCCACCAAAAACCTCCCAGCTCTGCTGTTGGGCGAAGGGACCCAGCAGAGGCAGAACTTAAAAGGAAGGCAACAGCACAGCCTCATGTCATCAGTACCATTGGTCTGTGGATCACAGGCACTATGTCCTCTTCCTAGTGTTCATTGATTTCATTGAGATGTCAGCCTTTAGTGGTCAAGGTTCCACTGAATGTGTTCAAACCCTCCCCAAACTGTCATTTCTTTGAATGGTGTTGTCCATTGCTTTTTTTTTTTTTTTTTTTTTTCTCTGGAAAGATCCAATTTGAACCTCTTTTGAATGGCTGCAGAGTTACTAGAGAGAGCCAGCAGAGCAGATTCCCTCTGACATGGTTGGTTTCTGGTCTTTTTTTTTTTTTTTAGCTTGGTCTGTATAAAACAAATAGAAAACATGATATAAGTAGTTGCATGGAATTCTCTGATGTACTAGTTCATCTCCAGGAGGTTTAGTGGAAAGATAACAGTTCTACACATATGTTTCAATAGAGGAAAAAGTAAGCTTTGCATATCTGTATCTTTTTGAGCTTTGTATTTTGTTTATGTAAGAGAGTAACCTCTTAAACCGGGGTTGGGTTTGAAGCTTAAAAAAGATTGCATGTCATAAGGATGATGTGTTGCTCTAGATAATATCTATTAGAGAAGAGGCACAGTTAAACTGATGTGCCTGGCTTGGTGGGTACAACTGGCTGAAGTGCACAGCACATCTCTGGGGACAGCCAGGAAGGGCCAAGTGGCAACCTGTTAAACTGCAGGTTCTGGGTGGCAATAGGGCTCCACCCTGGGGCTCCCAGCGGCTTTGTGTAAGTTTGCCTTGTAGCTGTTGTGGGTTTACCTCTCTCTGCTTGCACTCTGTCACTTTTAGATTGAAATTACACATATTGTGAGTATCAACTTCAGAAGCCAAACACAGCTTCCTTAGCAATCAAGGCCTTAATAAGACCAAGATATCTTTTGGGAAAAGAAAGGGTTTTTGCTGTTGTTCCCCACAAATCATTTCATATGAATCACTGCCACAGTGCTGCGTGAGAGCAGAAAAGGAGCTCCAGAGTCTGGGAAAATACAGTGTTAGTTTCTAAGAGCAATTTCAGTCTGCTGCAGTGAAATCATTAACGGAAAAACTACAATAACTAATTAACTGCTTTCACAAGCTAGGCTTGCAAAAACAGATAGATTTTAACTTCACATCAGAAACTGGAAAGAATGTTACAGTATAGGGATGCGTCTTAATAAGTTTTAAGATTCTTGCAAAGATTTCTAGATTCCTGTTACAGTGTTTGAAATATGAGGAAATATGTATCAGAGCATTCTCCAAGTGCCTATTACTGCAGGAGTAAAAAAAAAAAATATTCTGAACCTTTAAAAATTAATACTCTTTTTAATTTTTGTGACTTCTGTCAGTAAATGTTTTCCACCGCCATGGTTACAAAAATAAATACAAAAAATATGTATTTGGTGACCAAACATATTGCCATGAAGAGAAATACAGCAACTGAATATTTTTTTTTTCATGCTAATAACTGATGGGCCAATGAGACTATCTAACCGATGTAACTTTCATAGCATATTCTAAATTGTAGTAGGTATTTCAGGTGACATTTTTATCTCTCATATACATTCTCTTTATTAATGCTTGTACTGAATGTACTGAAAACAACTCTGTGTACCTTTAAGAGGCCATTACCTTCAATTTTCATTACAAGGCATTCAAATATGTGTGTTTTTTATCACATCTGGACAAAATGGAGGAGGAAATTGAGTGGAAAACAGGAGCGTTAAAGAATCACTGGGAAGAAAATGTTAACAGAAAAACCTTATTGATAGATCAGATCAGTTACTCTTACGTATCTTTTCAAAAGTAAAGCTTATATAACTGGTCATATTTAGGCACAAGTCTTTGGCTGCATCCAATTCTTTGCGCTTAAGTAAGGTAGGGTTAAGCCACTGAATGAACAAGCAACCAACGCCTCAGCTAAAAAGAGGAACCTCCCCTATCAACACTTAAGTTTGTAAATGCTAAATTAAAAGGATTCTTTTGGACATGAAGCCAAAATTATTTGTATGCCATGTGTGAACATAGATAGATGGTTCTTGCCTGAACCATCTCACTTTGAAATGACAGACGATACCGAGCACAGCCCTTCCTCCAGCTGAGGCTCTCAGTGTGCAGCTGTCACTGAGCAGAGCTTCTGGGCAAGAATAATCTCAATGCAGGGATTTAGAAGTAAGAAATTCCTCATCAAACCTGGCTTTCTTTGAACCACTTAGGGCAGTCTTGTCTGTGGAAAAGGGTTCTGCGCAATTTCAAAACAAAAAATTGAATTGCCAGGTTTTGTGGAATAAACTCAGACAGGCACCAAAAACAAGATCAGAAAACATTTGAAAAGCTTTACTTACCTTTACTGAAATGAGATTTGAATTCACATGCTCTTGTGCTTACACAATGGAAATGTAGTTCTGTTTTAAAATGTCAGCAGTTGAGTGGTGGAAAAGACAAGATATGGAATCCACAGTGCGGGAGTAAAAGAAATGCAGCAGAGGAGAAAAGCTTGTTTCTTTTCATTGCAGAGAAAATAGTTTAGCCCAAATCCAACTGCACTGGAGTGAGGGAAAAGATACCCATTAACCTCTGTGCAGCTGGATTAAGCCTTCAACTGGGATAACTGACGTCCTTAGTGGATCATATTCTACATCTCATTCAGTGTATGTTCTTAAGCTTTTTCAGCTAATAATGCTTTAAATAACATGGGTAGTGCTCAGCATTATGGGTTTTGGGTTGTTTTTAGGTTTGGGTTTTGGTTTTTTTTTTGTTTTGGTTTTTTTTTTTGTTTTGTTTTTTTTGTTTTGTTTTGTTTTGTTTTTTTCCGCAAGCATGGGTGATGTCCCTGAGTCTGAGAATGAAGAAACCTGTCACCGGTGGGTAGAGCTTGGATCAGCACATTGAAAACCTGTTCTTTGAATGCTGATCATTTTGTGTAAATGTACATGGAACCACTGGCTAAAACCCCTCAGAATGATCATGAACTTCTGGCAATCAGAATATCTGCATTCATTATCAGGAATTCATGTTTAGATTCATGACAGGTTTTGCACGTTTATAGAAACCAAGGGACATAATTGGAAAAATAGAAGTGTTAACTGACAAAAAGATCCTTAATTTTGTTCATATATCGTGAAAGTGACCTAAATAGAGTTGCTTTAGCTTAAGGAGACCAGATTTATTGTAGGGGGAGAAAAAAAGTACTTTTACAACAAAAATGGGTCTACATCCCATTGCTGAGCAGTCATTAGTTTTTATAAGTTCCTTCCTTTTTCCAGGTTCTAATTGGTGGCCTGTTGGGAGCTCTGAGTGCAGAACTGTCAAAACAACCCCCTTTTTTTAACTTTTTTTTTTTTTTTTGGTCACATTCCACTATAATTAGAGAAATGATTATAGTAACAAACACAGTACCAGCTGTTTGAAGCTTAATACTATTTAAGTATTACCATGCCTTTATTTTAAAGGTACTAAAACATATGGAAATCATAAGCCATTTCTCTCTCTTTTCTCCATTAAACTAAACTTTTATATTCAGATACTAAGACTGTGTTTGAAGAAGGATGGGGGGAGGAAGGAATATTTCAGAAATGCCCTGTAATAACTCCAACTCATCTGTCTCATTCATGCAACTCGAATACCCCTTTCTAGTCCATCTCTTTCTTGACATTATTTCTCTGGAAACAGAAAAGTGACAAAAAACAGGATGGTGCAGCTCTGACAGCCTAAGAATCAATAAATGGCAATAAAAAGAGTAATAACAGTAATAAAGATTTTTTTCTTAAATTTTTTTTTAATGCTCTTTTCCTTGAGAAACTCCTTGAGGCAGCAGATGTATCCTTTCTAGATGGGGCTACGTTGTGGCTTGGGCAGCTACTGGAACTAATTTCTCTCCCAGGATTCAAATTTTCTACAGTGGAAGTTGTTTTCAGAAAGATGCTTCTTTTTCTCACTTTTCCTGTGTGTTTTAAAAGAGAGCTTATATAAAGGCAAGAAAGGAACATACAGCAGTAAGTAATTTAGAGATATAAAAAAAAACCCTTACAACCAAACTTGCCCTGTGCAATATTACTCAGAAATCTGCAGAGCTATTCCAGGGATTAAACTAACCACAGAGCTTGCATTCTTAGTTATACAGAGCTAGCTTTCTGCCAAAGTACTTTAAGACTTTGGCATCTTTTGCTTTCATGTAACCGGGAATCAGGTCCTATGGCTTTATTCCCTCCACTCAGAGCTCTGTTCAATGAAATCCCTGGGCTTTGCTTTCCGTGTTTATGATGAGTGGGAGGAATGCGTTAGCAGGAGGCTCGAAGGAAGAGCAAAGCCAGGGATAATAGCTGGCTTGGTATTCCAGTGTGTAATCAGGTTCCCATGTTGTGCCAGTCACTGGGGCACCTCGGTGTCTCACAGTGGTGTAACAAAGGGAGGTCCTTCATGCCCCTCAGGTAGGAGTCCTGCTATTCACATCTTTCACAGCAATACATTTTCTGCTGCATAAGAAGACTGTGGGTCTTGGTGATTTGCTCTCTTTAAACACCATGTAAGTTCCCATATACACACTCACAAGCCAGCAAAATGTCACTGCACTCAGAACCAAATGCCCTGGGGTTGTCAGAGAGGGTTTTGTGGTGCTGGTTTGGCTTAGGAAATTTGCCTTCCTCCCTAGCTTGGGTGGCAGGACGGGAATGCCAGTGGCTCAGCTGGCTTGGGCTGCCTGGTTGGGAATGTGCAGCAGGTGCAGCTGCTTCTTGTCAGCTGAGAGTCCTGCAGGGTCCCCAGAACAATTTTGGTTTTGTTGGACTGGAGATTAAAATCTTACTGAATAATCTCTGTGTTTTGATTTTTTTTTTTTTTTTTTTTTAAGTATTAGGAGGCTGGTCTCCTTTTAAATATGGAATGAACAATAAGCATAAAAACTGCTGCTACCCTGGTCAAATGCAGAAAGTAGCACCTGCTTGTTTTCAGAAGTTCCTAAGTTCAGATCCTATGGTGGGGATTACTTCCTGTAAATTCTAATTCAGTGTGGTTATATCAACTCATGCTTTATAAATATTAGTAATGAAACTAAAAGGAAAGAGAAATTTAAGATAGCAGAAAAATATTTAGGTTTTTTTGGGGGGAAAAGAATTTTTTTTTACTTGTCAGTGTTTTCAACAGAGCGTTATGAGTGGATACTTGGCTACATAAATTTTTTTTCATTCCTTTTTTTCCCCTCTCCTCACCTCCTTACTACTTCAAGTTTTGAAAAGGAATCCTTTCCAAGAGGCTGATTTTTTTCTTTTTTTTTTTTTTTTTTTGATGTTGAGTCAGTAGACAACTGAGCTATCTCATACTTGGGTAGCCAAATTTTGTCTCCTATTGCACATGTTCAAGCCTAAATTTGGTCCTCTGATGTTTCAACAGAGACAAGATTACTGCAGGCACAGAGTGTAGAAATGTGCACTGAAGCTCTTGCAGGTATGCTCAGGAGATAATACTTTCCAAGATGGGAAACCATTTCACCTTCAGTGAACAGTTTCACAGAAATAAATCTGATTTAAAAACCCCACCAGAATCAGAGAACAGAAGATGTGGTTTAATTGCTTGATAGAAGGCTAAGAGGAACTTGAAAGTAATCCCTTCAAAGGGCAACCAAGACTCCCCTCAGAGGAGCTTAAAATGTGCTAGAGTTTGTGTTGCAGGTCACCACTGTCCCCATGACACTCCTTCACTCTGGCCTGACCCTCCCTTGCTCCCAGAAGAGCATGACTTGATGATCTCAGTACCATTTCAGGATGAAAAATCCAACTCTTTCTCCACTGAGACAGAAGTGAGGGAAGGCAGAGGATTGACTGTGGCCAGAGCTGGGGCAGTACAGAATCTATCAATATACTAGACATGTGAACCCTGTGAGATTATGAATTTATAGTTAATAAATTTATAAATATATATATATGCTATTTAATGTTAGTTGTGCACCGAATGCTTTTGGTGTAGTTTGGCCCAAAGCAGCCTCTTTCCTCGTGGTAGCACAGTGAGGCCATTTAGACAAATACATCTGTCACTTTGTGCTTTGCAGTTGCTCGTGCACAGCCCTAAGCAAGCAAAAGCATTCTCTTGAGATGCTGGGAAGGACACTGAGGTGACCCCTGTTCTCTCTCTGCATAAACTGGCTCCCCCAAGACCAGGATCAGCAATGGATGAATAGATGAATGCCAGTGTACAACTTTATCTGAATGGTGACTTTGGCAGCTCAGAGTTTCTCTTTTTTTTTTTTTTTTTTTTTTTTTTTTTTTTTTTTTTTTTTTTTTTTTTTTTTTTCCTGAAGCGTCTCTGATAGAAAGAAGATGGTCTCCCACTGGGATGATTAAAACCAGTTGGCATATTAGATAGTACGGCACAAAACAGGAGATGCTCTGAGATCTTTTTCTCCTCTATCTACTCTACTTTTGCACCGATTAAAAAACAAACAAGCCAAAAAGACCAACCAACAAACAACTAAACCAAAAGCAAGACATGTAGTTCCCCCTCCCCAACCATATTTATCTTGAGAAAACCATATTGAATGCTGCGAGTCTTGGGTTTTTTGGTTTCAGACTTAAAGCTGAACAGTGGTCATTTTGGATTGGCTTCTTTTAATTGTGCTAAAAGATACCCCCTGCTTGGAGTTTTGTTATTAAGACTTAAAAATCTAAAGCAGAACATACGGGCTGCTGAGAGAGGATGTTTTTTGCTCCAAGTGTATTAGAAGGGTGACTGTACCAGAGAAGTACAAGATCAGATATTCAAGACTTTTTTTAATATTATTTTATTAAAGAAAAAGAAAAAAAATCCTTTTCCTGAGGAGATGCAAATAGAGTACCACACAAGCCCATGAAGGAATGTATTTGGAGTGAGTAATATCTGCCTATTAAAAATGAGCAGACTGTATGTTCTCTCTAGTGCTTCCTTCTAGAGTTGCATTCTGGCACCTTTTAGTGTGAAATGGAGTGAAAATTACAGCCAGCTACTCAACACTGTGAATGCAAGGAGGTGAGTTGCCAAAACAGAAGCGTAAGGCCACGTGATCTGTGCAACTACTTTAATTAAGCTGCGCAATGACTCCTTGTGAGGAATCTTACAAAACCCAACCTGTATGTGTGAGAGTGATAAACCAAGTGGTATGTGACATATCTGACCCTCAGGGGCAACAAACTCTTTCCAGCTTGGTGCATGATACAAAAATTTTTCATACTTGCTGAGTGCTTAACTGCATTTAGATGATACAGATTATCTTATGGAAGATACTTGGAAGCTTAACAGTATGCAGACCATTTTGATAGCAGAAGTTGCTATTTACCGATATGAATTGCTTAACATTTCTCTTCCTGAAAGATAGAACCCTTTATGTCGGAATGACAAACCAGACAGACAGAGCTTAGATCATAAAGATGAGCCTGAGGTGTTCTAATGTCCCTGTTTGAAGGCTAATTGCAACACAGCCAGGGCACTGGAGGACCCAACCCACAGGAAAGCCTTCGTGGGGCCGGGTCAAAAATAAAAGTGGGTTTTGGCCTGCACTGGGCTCTGCTGTTTAATTATTTGTTCCTGAAACAATCTGTTAGGGTTCTAAACCAACACAACCTTCTGCTGCAGCTGTTTATTGGTGGGTACCCGTCGGTTTGAGAGTAAAACCTGAACTTTTAATTTTGCTTGGAATGTGCTCTGGTTAGAATTCAGAGATGTTTTCTCCTCTCCCTTTCTCTGAATGCTGTTAAAATGCTGTTATTGAGTTTGATGATAAAATCTAATATGAGGCCGTTGTCAGACTTCTGAAGAGAGACAGCAATGTAACTCTTCCATTCCAAAGGTATTCGGAATTTTCTGTGGATTAGATTTGGTCCCACAAAAATCTGTTTAAAAGACCAGTATGGTTTCTTCTCTGTGCTTCATAGCATGAGACTGGCTCATAACACAATACATTTTAACCATGAGACGAAAGAAAAAGACCGCTTTTGCTAAGCCACAAGCATTTTGTACAGAGATATGTTTTGATTCAGCTTCCTTCATCCACCCCGGCCTATAATTTGCTTTGCTGTAAGCTTTGTAGGACTATGCACAACATGTGTATGTTTTTGGCTGGTTATTTCAAAACAATCTTTAAAGCTTAAAGGAGGCAACTTTGAATTTTAGTGGTGGAGAGAAAAGGAGACAGTGATTTGGAAATAATCACGGGACATGCCCAATTAATGTTTTTGTTCAAAATATTAGAGATGGCTCTAAAGACCCATATGGATTTGGGGAGGGGGAGGGTGTAGTACTGTAGTACTGCTACTCCACTTTTTCACAGAGTGCTTCATGTTGGAAGGGACCTATGGAGGTCATTTTGTTCAACCTTCCTGCTCAAACATCATCACCCAGACTTGATTGCTCAGGACTGTGTCCAAAAAGCTTTTGAACATGTCCAAGGTGAGAGACTCTACAACCTCTCTGGGTAACCTGTGCTCAGTCAGTCTCACAGTAAAAAACTGCTACCCAATTCATATCCTTTTTGGCTTGTAAGGATTCTGTGAAGCATTAGTAAAGCTTTGGATTGACTTTAGTGGCATCTACTGGGTGGACAGTAGGAGTGAGACAGTAAAGCCCTTGTAGCCCACGGCTGTTGAGGGTGAGTGCTCAACACCTTGAATTGCTTAACCTTTTCCTTAGGCTGCTGCAGGGACTGAGAGCCAGCAGGGACCTCAGCTGTGAGCAAAGCTGTCTTGGCAATCCTGGCTTCCAGCTCTTTTCCCACCTCTTTTCCTCCCCTGTCACCAAGAATTATCGCTGGCACACCTGAAAGTGGATATGATTATCCACCTCACCTAATCATTGTGTTTATTCAGTGGTTATTGCCCACTTACAAATCTTCCCTTAGTTTGAAAACAAATTTGGCATAAATCACGTGACATGAGAGGAATGGTGTTTGTGTTTGATGGCTTTGGCAGGTTGAGAGCAGAGGGAATGTTTCCCTCCTCCTTGTACTCAGGGCATTCTTTTCTTTCTGTGTAGAAGGTGTCTGTGTGGGGAGAGTGATTTATACTCTGGTTTCACAGACACAAGTAGTTAGATGGAGAGCTTGCAGCTCATTAAAACATGTCTGCTGTTGCAAAGCAAAGGGAACACCTGGAAGAGCAGGTAGCTTTATGTTTATACTTGCTTTAAGCCTCTGTGCAAACTAAAACGAGTGAAGTGCTCTTGGAGTGGGTCTGGAGCTGGCGAGCAGCTGGGAATCCAGCTTTGATCAGAAGTCAACCTGCCAAGGTTTTTTTTTTCTCTTGGTTGTTTTTGGATTTTAAAATGTGTCCTTCTGTTACACACCCAAGCACCTCCTTTTAGGGAATCTGTCTGAGATGCCCATTGTGCAGCACGCAGGGCACATTCAGAAGTAGCATCAGCAGTTCAAATCTATGCAAAATATTTTGGCTACTTGCCTTTTTTTTTCTTTTTTTTTGCTGCTGTATTTAATGGCTTTTTTAACGTCCTGGCTTTCTGGATTAACAGAGAGACCTAGCAAATGGAAGCCAAAGGGCTCTGTGTGCATGCTCATGGGTGATAGGCACAAATTAGAAGGACTGTGGGAAAGAAGCCCCCGACGAACAGCTGCTGTGCCATGTGCATGACTGTGTTGGGAAGGGGGAAGGCAGGTGGTTTTCTGATCAATAACGTTATTCTGGTCAGAGCCATCTTGTGGATGCAGTTATGGATTATGTCCCTTTCACATACTATGAATTTATGCCTCTATCCCCATAGGAGGCTTGGACTGCAATGAATTATACTTGCATTGCTACAGTATGGTTCAAATTATGTGAGTAAGCAAGACTTATTTCCAGTTTTTAATGAAACAATAAGGACAGATCCAAAGACTGTCAAAATTAATGGCAGGAATCCTGTGGGCTCCTTTCCATTTATTCAAGAGCCACCTAAGAGGGCACATTATCCTCTAGAAAGAATTTTAAATATAAATTTCTATGACTTGGGGGCTTATATTCCCTCCCAGGCTAGTGGAGAAGACCCCTGTTATTACTTCTGGGAGGTGGTTCAGATTCTGGTATTGGATGTGAATTCTTTTAGAATGTAATTAGGAAATATATCACTTCAGTACTTTTTATTGTAAACATACATCACTGCAATACACAACTGCTATGAAAGAAATATCCAGTACTCTGGAAATGTGGAACAATCCTACTTTTAAGAACAGAAGGCAGGCAACTTTTCTTCAGGATCACAAAAATATGCCTCTTGATGCTGAAAGTATGCTTTGCATTAAATTCTAGAGTCAGTGGGTCTAGGCCCACGTATGTGTTGGCAAGAGTGTGGCTGTAGGATCTATAGCGTGTGGAGATGGCAGCAATTCTGGGAGGCTGATTAATGAAGAAGGGCACATTGAGAAGTAAAACCATCCTTTACCCTGCCAGTCTTGTGGATTATTTTCTTTTTTAAAAAGACATCTGCGCAGCTCTCCTGTATGCAGTGTTTTATGTTGTTTGTATGTGCCTTCAGAATTATGGACACGAGTATCTAATAATGTTGCTGGTGCACTATCTACCTTTCATGATGTGGTTTGCTGTTTCAAACCCTTCCAGTGCAAAAGAAATCACTACCCCGGTTGGAAATCAATGACTCTTTGCATAAATTATTAATTATGTGATATCCTTTGCCTTTTCCTGAATCAGAAGTTTCAACTACTATTTGCCTGATCCCAGGCACAGACTACTTGAACCTGTGTGTAGATTTAATTGATCTAGTGTTTCCTCTTTAGTTATTTGTCACCTTTGACGTAGCTATTATTTTTGGGCAGTGGGTCCCATAAACATTGCTCTGCCTTATGCCAGCACCATGGCTGAATTTCCCCTAGAAAATGGTCATTTGTGAAAATAAAAGCATTTAGCAGAGATGAGTTTCAGACATTGCTGGGGAGAGGGTAGGGGAGAGGTTATAGCATTTTTCTAACTAAAATACTCTATTTGTTTGCCCAAAATTCATGTTTTTTTTTCTTTCCTTCTACCTTGTAAAAATCTGTCTCTACTTGGAAAAAATAGTTACCATAGAGGAAAAATTGGGCCTTGTTTTGTCCAAATGGATATTTAAGTTGAAGTTTGAGGTCAGATTAATTATTTTCATGATTTCCTTTTATGAAAAATTGGATTTCTTTCAGTCTGAATCCACACAAATGGCCAGTGTTAGAATGGTTGAGTTGACATGCATGCCAACTTCTGGATGCTTTTCCCTGAAAGCCATTTGTCTGGTGCCATGGTGACCTAACTTTCACTGAGGTAACAGTCTAACTGAGATCCTGCAGAACCCAACAAATGGTACCCTCCACATGAAGGTGTTGCCATGACAATAGTTGGCTCCAGAAGCTTTGACAAAGAGCACTCAAAAGATGTGTTTCTGTCCACACTGGAGCACAGATGAACTTAAGAATGACCGTGATCCTGGAAAGGTGTTGATTCAGGCCACCCCACAAAAGCTGCTGTACCACTTTCTGACCTCCTGCACCTTCCTTTTTGGGAAGGCTGTGCAGCAAAATGACATTATTAATGGCTTGCAAGACCCAGCTATAAAAAAGACTAGTGGTAAAGCTATAACCAGGACATGGTTTCCTGCTGAGCTATAGCAGATTATGCCAAAAAACAGAGCTGTCCTGTCCTGTGCTGTGTCCCTATTTTGGGCAAGATGTACGAGCACCAGCACTTCTGGTTTGACCCTGGGTCTGCCTTCACTACTCCCTCTGTGTTTTGCCTTGCACGGCTCTGTTTGAGGAGTAGGATGAGGCTCAAAAACAAGGAAAGAAGACAAATTTATTCCTGATTTAACCTGACTCCAGACATAGTCCCATGGGAAGGGCTCACATAGTAGCAGTGGTCTTTGGCCAAGAAAAGGGTTTAAATGTAACCACAGCCTTTCTCATGCACTTTAAGATCACTTTTGAAGTGGGGAAAAAAGGCACAATTCATTGTCTCTAATTAATTTTGGATATGATTTTCATATTGATTTTCCCAGTTTACAATTAAGCTTCTTGAAGTATAGGCTTGGAGTTCATTGCTTTTTGTCGTTGTTTTCTTAGCAATCATATTTATTAAAGTAGTCCATTTAGAATGGGATATTCATCTTTCAAATTCACAAGCAGATGCTCTTGGGATCACAAGGAAATTCTTTCCTGGAAGCATCTGGAGTACGTGGTTAACATGTATTCTTTTCTTCCTGAGGTCTGGGCTTTAGGGTGGGAGAAAAACCTGTGTTAAGACTTTATATTATTTCCTTATTTCACACACATTATGCAAGTATATATGCACCTTTCCTGCATATAGCACTGATGGCTTTGTAAGGCAAGTCTGACTTTCTTTAGTGGTTCCTTTGTGCTCTTAAATTTCAGAAACTGAGTATGCAACAAATTAAGCACTGGAGTCCTGGGTTCCTTCTGCCACCTGTTAGGGACTTTCAACTTCCTCCGAGCAACTACTTGGTGTTTAACAAAAACCTGTGATTGAACCTGACAGCCAAGCACCTGAAGTTGTTAGAAATCCTGCTCTGTGCAGTGTCTTGTCTTGACCGTGGTAGCACCTGACTGCTCTCCACAGCCAGAAAAGAACCAGATGACTTCTCTTAGTCAGCATAAAGTAAATACAGTCAAAATTCTGTTACTATCTCTTTCCATGGAGAAGTTACTGAGGTAGTTACTTACCTGATTGCTTGGTTTTTAAGATCTGACTGTGTGTCTGCACAGACCCCCAAAAGTGTGAGTGTTTTAGGGTTGTTGCCAATGTGAATTCAGCTGATATCGAATTTCATGGACTCTGGACTATACCTGACAAAGAGGAAGAACCTATATTCAAGTGCTACCAGTGCTGAATAGAGTTTATGAAAGCAAATGAGAACACAGTGCATGACTTGAGTGAATGGCCAAAACTGAGCCTAACTCTGAAGGCTGTCATGCAGGGGCAGACTTCAGCCTCAGGATTCTTGTAGAAGCAATTTGGGAGAATCTCAGGTTTTGCAGTTTGAGTTGTGGTTACCTATTTCTAATCCTGCTTAGTTCCACATCTATAATCTTGTACGGAAAGGACAAGAATGGTGTAATTGGAGTCAGATCATGAGTGGTGAGGAGCCAGTGAAGTCTCTGACCTGCTGTAGGCTATTACAGTCAGAGAGGAATGCAGGTCTTGTGGTCTGTCCTTGAGGATCTCTTGGTGCACGCCCTTAACCACTGGAGACAGCTCTGCAACAACTGTCTCCCAGAAATGATGTTTCTTTTGCTTACAAACGTGACTCTTCTCGCATAGGTTTGATTCTGGCCAACAGTTCTCATACTGCATGATGAGCTCAACCTGGCACCCATGGGTAATGGTGATTAAACTCTGAGCCAAGTTACTGGACAATTCCAGTAAAATCCTTGAATCACCATTCAAACTATTCTCCCAATTCTCCTGAGAGAGAGCACTAAAGCAGTTGAGGAAACCAAGCAGGTCTTGATGGTTCATTCCATAGCTCTTTTGTGAACTTGAACCAGAGTAAGCTGTATCTACAACTCTCTCCTCCTGCCTTGGGAGCAACATTGTCTGTGTAATACTGAGCCCTCCTCAGTGGTACAGGTGTGGTATAGTGTAGGGATACCAGAGTAGCCCAAAACTGCCACTTGGTGACACTTTGATGGCAGTCACTGTCATTGCATTTGGTAGTTTGTTCCAGTGATTAATTACTCTATTGGCTGCCCAAATTCTAACCTAAATTTAGATGAAAACGCTGCTGCTGCAGGGATTAAGACACCCCTAGGAGCCAGTCCCTGCTGCCTTCACTGATGTTGACTCATCCTTTGTAATACACGGGAATTAATCAGGATGAGCAAATTCAACAAAATCAGGCCTAGCTATATATTCCCAGTAACTTATGTAAGAGCTTTGGGCATTCTCTGTGTCCTGGAAATGTGAAGAAAGTACTTGCTTTCATTAAAATGGAAAACACATTTATCAGTTGCTGCAGTTTAGAGTCATTAACTTTCACTGGGATCACAGAGGACTAGCAGCTTTAGACTGATTCAGTGTGAATTATGAAAAATGTAGAAGCCAGAGGAGGAAGCAAAAGGCAAGAGGTGGTTCTATGTTTACTGGGTTAGCTCCTGGATGCTGATTGCTTCTTGTTCAGGGACATGTAAAATTTTTATAAAATACAGTAAAATATTCAAATTTTAGGCAACACAATGATGGTGCAACCCCTGTAACTGGTGAGAGTTCTGGGCTGAAGCACCTGGTACAACTCACAAGTTCTGCTTAATAGAAACAACAACCAGTCCTTGGTGGAATCATCAAAGAATAACTTCTCTTTCCTTCTCTGATTCCCTGTAACCACACAGGCAGAAAGGTGGTTCAGGGTTCTGATAGTGCCATCTTGAACAAATTACCTATCTTTCCCTAGTCCATAAGCAAAGACCACACTGGTATTAGTGACATGCCATATGGACCAAAGCCTGCTTTGACTGGATCTAAAGTTTGATGCATTTTGGCAAACCAGACATCTGTCTGAATGAACTGCAGAACTCACCTGTGTATCAACTCCACCTGATAAGTGAAAAACATTTCTGCAATGACTCTTCCTTTTTTTGAACAGTGCAGGACAGCTAAGCAAAATACTCTCTGGGCAATGGTTATTAATTTTAGAAAGGGTGTCTGGAAGTCTTCAGGATATTGTAGAAACTTGCATTTTGATAACAGGTTCTTCCTTAGCTGCATAGAGATAATATTGTCTAAAAAGTGAGATTCTGAGTTTTGAGGCAAGTAAAGCTCATTATACCAATTCAACAGAAGAAAGGGTTTGCATGGAAGCCACTCATATTATTCCAGACCACAAATCAACCAAATCAATATAGGTCTTATAAGGTCACATGAAATTTAGGGTTTTTCAGAAGAAAAAAAAAAAAAGGCTTAATTTATGGTACTATAAAATAAAGAATTTACTGTCACTTTAATATTCTGCGAAAGTAATGAGTAGATTTACAGTGGACTGAAAGTTAAATATTGCTTTTGTTTATAAAATGCCTGCAGATGTATAGAAAGAAAATGCAGAAATTGATGTTCAGATTTTTTAAATTAATGAATGCATGTTTAGTACTAATATGGGATGGGTATATATGTGTTTATGTATATATTGATACATATTTAAAAAATATTATCCCCAAAAGCATTTTTGAATCGTGTCATTATATTATAAGCTGATTTTCCGATTTAAGGATTAGCTTTGATTGCATCACTGCTGAGAGTTACAAAAGCCAGAAGTTGTAGAAACCTCTTTGAAAACCAGCTAAAGACATATGAGGAATTCATAGTTCTATAATGCCCCCAAATTACATATACAGGAAGCTTAGGGTTAGAACAATAGTGTAGTATACAGTGTTACTGTACACAAAGACCTTCTCACAATAATCTGATTTGCCATAATTTGATATATTGTTTCTTGACAAATGGGAACTCTGTAGCTTTTATTCACCCAAACTGTGTGCCTACAATTCTTTGTCTTACTTGCAACAAATGTAACCCCTACAATGTTTTAAGACAAACTTAAACGTTAATGTATCTAAGATAATGTCAAATCAGTAGAACTATTAATATATATTGAATAAATTTAAACACTTTCATAAATTTGTGTTAGGTATCCTCACAGGGTTCAGCAGTTGAGTCTTTTTTTCTTCAAGCAGTAGACCTGCATCATGCAGTGATATTGCTCTTGAACAGCTTCTCCAGTACTGGCAAGAGTTCCCCTGAGTACAAGAGTTTCTTCATGACAGCTCTTATCTGAATATATCACTATAATCTGCTTGCCATTCCTGCACACCAGCAGTGAAATTCCCCAGTAGTCTGGTGCGGTGGAAGGGTGTCGGGAATCTGAATGGTTCTGGGAATAAAGATAATTGATTTATTGCTGGCTTTGCCCATACAGTGGAAGTATCTTGCAGATCCCAGCTATTATTCTCACATTCCTGATCTACAGAGATTTGCTCCAAAAATTAGGCTCAGTGACACTTTTGGTTAAAATTATTCAGAGCGGAAGACAAATAGGAAAATAAGAATTTGCAGTGGCTTCTTTTGCGCTTGTGAGGATTTGAGATGCGCATACATGGATTCTTGACCGACTCAGAATAGGTCATTTCATGTTACCAGATGTGTTAAAATAACAATCTCAAAGATGTTTATTTAAGAATCAAAGTTAGTTCATTATTTTGAGTTTACTGTAGTAAATAAGTAGGTCTTTAAGCAAGCCAGTCTGCTTATTTTGACTGAAGTATACAACTTTCACCTCTCCTTGTGAGAGAACTGAGGATAATCACGCTGCAGCAATGCCAAGCAGGGTCACAATATGCTTTCAGAAGAACTTTATTATTTAGAATATTTTGGAATACGAGTTGAGCCAGTGTTTACTTTCTACTTTTAAAGTGCCTGTCCTCAAACACCAGATACTTACACAGATGATTATAAATACAGGAAAAATATAAATAGTGGCAAAGCCTTTCAGATTAAGCCAGATTCCAAACTGTAAGTAACCAGCAAGAACACAAATCTCTTTCATCAGATCAAGGTTTGTCTTGATTCCCCACATTTTTCCTTTTGTCAAGAGTTTCAGCAGGTAAAGTTGTTTTACAGGGTTCCTTGACAGCAGATTTTGGTATGGACCTGAGATGGCTGAGGAGGAGATGAGTAACTGGCAACCCTGAATGGAAACATCACCTCTACCATTCCCCTCTGTGCCACAGGAACCTGATAGCATTTGCAGTCCTGCCAGTTTGAACTGTAACAGTAACTCCAGGATAATTTCACAGCCTACTGAGTTTCAGACCACACAGGTTACGGAAAGCAGAGCTGTCAAATCTCATGGTCAGAGTATGCTTTTTGTCCCCTAGAATTTCTTCCTGTGTCAACCCTCATCCTTCCTGCATGTTTAGGAGGGAAGAGAGTCCTCCAAATGTGATTTGTAGCATCTATACTGGGAGTTTAGCTCTTGCTGTTGTCAGAGGAGAGAGCCAATGCTCAGGTAACGAAAGTCAGAAGATGCAACAACCTTCAGTAGGAAGCACTGATCCCAGTGGGAGCTACCTGATGCAAGCCATATGAAATAAGTCCTTCAGCACTGACTTCTATTTTCCATGGAGGTGGATGATCTTCTTCATTTTTAACTACAGTTCCTCTGGAGAGGGAAGAACACACATGAAAATGCACAACAACTTTGACTACTGTATTTTTTACTTAATAAGAAAAACATGCCCTATTCTTGAGACAAAGTCAAGAGGTA
Source organism: Myiotriccus ornatus (assembly GCA_036023395.1). Taxonomy (NCBI): domain Eukaryota; kingdom Metazoa; phylum Chordata; class Aves; order Passeriformes; family Tyrannidae; genus Myiotriccus; species Myiotriccus ornatus. The sequence continues at coordinate 5,930,142 of JAYRBT010000001.1, forward strand.
ACACTGGTGATGCTTGTACCAATGCTTGTTTTCATAATTCTGAATTTGCAGCAAAGGGCAAACTTTGTGTGTCTTTCTTTTAATGAAATAAAGCCACAAATTGTGTATGGCTCCACTGAACTCAATGGCAGTGTCCACAATCGAGTGGGCAAACTCCACTGACATCAGAGCAGCTGGGTTTTGCCCAGACTGCAACTGAGGGGATTTCTTAGTGGGCCATAGAATTAAAATAAACATTGCCCTAGTGTATCTCAGACCTCAAGCAAACAGCAAGAAAACCCACCTTAGTTAAGCTGGATAAGCTGTTACTGGATTGTGAGAACCACATCAGCTGTAGAAGCGTTGGAATCGTGGAAAGTGTCACACTGACTTCCTCAGCAGTTGACTTGTCGCCCATTAGTGCGTGGGTTGTCACTATTCAGTAGGAAGGCATAGCAAAAACATTGTTTATGTTTGTCAGCTAAATGAAGTTGCGTATTTTGTTTCCAGGTTTCTCATTCCTCTTAGTAAGTGTCCTCTACCTTTCTGAACCAGAAAAGTCATGAAGAGTTTTTATCATTTTGGACAGTGATATGTGCATAATGTTAAGTCTTCTCATACTGTTGACAGTAAGGCAGTCTTAGTATTTTGTCACTTGTGACAATAAAAATGGGTTTATTAAGCTCAGAGTTTTAGGATATCATTAACTGCATTGTTTTTCTGTTCCTCTAAAATCTGGTCTTGAGTTACCACAAGGCTACTGGAGTTTGTACCAGTAGAACTGTACATTCTCCTGGCTTTGCTCAGCACCCTCACAAAGTTGAAAAGATTTATTAAAATTGGTGGTTTTCTGATGTGTGTTCCTGCTCTTGGAATATAAGAATTAGCCATGTAGAATATGGGTTAACAGGCTGAATTCAGGTAAAAATCTAATGATTTTTTTTTTTTTTAAATTATCCAAAGTACTGAAAAAAGCAAACTTGGGATGAAATGTGCTCTTAGTTTTTGCCAACCTTTCTCCAAATGAGAAACCAGGCAGCTTAACTTGTGAAGTCTGGAGGAAAGCCAAGGCTCTGTAACCTTAGTGCATACTACTACAACTTCTTCATCCCGCCATCACCTATAGCAATGTGGCATGTTCTTGCCTGCAAAGTTGGTGGGGAAGGTTTTCTGTATTTTATAGTCGTGTAATACTGACCTGAACATAAACATCTTCACCTAAGTTTTGTTTTTTTTTCTAGTAGTCACTCATTCTGTCTGTGAATGTTGATTGTTTCTTGAGATGGAGGAAGGAGATCAAAATGTGAAAGACAAGTGTGTTTTTAACTACATCAGGGAGAGGAGTCGGAGAAGAGGGGGGAAGAAACCCCTCATCTTCCTGAGACAAGGATAGGAAGATTTTCTTTCACAGCCAGCGAGATAATTTGTCTATTGTGACCCTGTATCTACTTGAACAAATGCACCTTGCTCTGTTTCCATGAGGTCCCTGCAAAAAAGGAAAATTAATTGCATGCTAAATTTCACTCTTCCTGATATGTTATTCCTGTGTTATGTGAAATGAAAATTTTTCAACTAGGGCAAGGCACTAGTTCAGCATTCAGCAGTAGGTACCTGCCAAATCTGAAGAATTAAATAAGGAGAGAGAGGAGGAGAGAAGGGGAGCTGATTTATTCCATCTCAGTAAAGAATTTGACTGTATGTAACAGCTGGACAATCTATGATTTTTTACACGTGGATGACCTCAGAAGTGGCCAGAAATAATAATGCAGTTTGGGCATTCACTGAGTATGAGAAATTTTTACCCAAAACAGTAAAGACAGAGGGGAAATTACAAGTCTTTTAAAGTGAGTTTTTGTGTTAAAATAGTGTCACAAATAGCTACTGCATGGCAGGGGTGTTAAACTAATGCTAGGGGACAGCCATTATGAGTATCACAATAACCTCTGACAGGTGCCAAATGAAATCTCTAAATCAACATCTGCCTTCAGAGGCTACATATTCCCAAAAGGAATATTCACTCTTCTGCTCTTATCTCCTGCTCCATCCTCGTCTACCTGCCAACAGCTGTGAGGGCTGGTGAGCTGCCCAGAAGGCTCCTTGCTTCCTAAATTAAAGAGGCATGTTAATTTGGGAAGACTTCTTCCAAACTCTGGTAGGTGGTGGATATGCCATGATTCTGTCTCATTCATGCTCTTCTTGTGAAGAGATCCTCCTTCAAAATACACATATATTGAGACATATCTGATGGACCAAGGATGATTTTTTTTTCCCCCCTCCTGTTTCCCAGGCTAACTCTGTTCTCTGATTAGATGCTGGCAGTATGGCACCCAGTATTGTACCCACGCACTGATTTCACTTTGTTTACTCTTCTAGCACATCTATTGACAGTATTGGAATTAAGTAGTTTTACAAAAGTGGGGATAGCTGTTCTCGTTTGGGACAATATGTCTGGAGCTGGAGAAAGTGCAGCCAGAATGACAATGAGAGTCCTTACCCAGAGCAAGAAGTCCTCTGGGCATGATTTAGAGCAGCCTTGACACTATTCTAACCTGTAGTATGGAAAGGTAAAATGTCTTCCAGCTGCCTGCTGGATCTGGAAGCAAGACACTTCAGCAGGCTTCCCCTGTGAGGCCCTGCAGAAACTATGTTCAGTAGCAGAGAGAGCTGCTTAATTTAAAGGAAAAAAATATGGGAATTTTAAGAAAAGTGTCAGAAATAATGTGCTTTGGGTTTTGAGGTTCAGAAGAAAGCAAGGGATGGAAACTCTTTGGAAAATAAAAGGAAAAGGGATCGTGTGAGCCTCAGTTTAGCTTTTCAAAATTGTGGAGTCTGCCAGGGAGGTCTATTCCGGATTGCAGACCCAAGGGAACAACAAACCCAGTTGGATTAAACTGGCTTTCCTGCCAGCTCACTGAGACAAGTGGGAAGTCTGAGGTTTTTAATCTCCTTTTAAGTTTTCTCTGGATTTAAGTTGGTTAGTTAGTTCGCTTGTTCCCTTCCCCCCATCATCCCACCATTTAATAGAAAAATGAAGGATGAATTGTTGAGTCTCTCCTCTCTTATTAAAATACCCCAAAACAAGTACAGAACAGAGCAGAGAGAAATAACCCCAGTGACCACTAGCCAAAACTCACAAGTAGTATGTGCATATCTGAAATAGTTGGTGCGCTCGCATAGGAAATCGCTGGATATTTTACACCTCTTGCAGCGGTTTAGTGACTGGCTGTGGAAGCTCATTCCCCACTTGAGAAAGTCATGAATTATACAGTTTTTACATCTGTTGAGCATGTTGTGCTTCTCAATCATCCAGCTATACTGAGCCCTAAGTTTTCAGCCTTCACAATGAGATCACTGTTTTCAAGCACGTTCTAGTGGCATTTTGTCAAGCCATGTGTGTTTTCAGGATGGGGGCAGGGAGGGAGGAACAAAAGTATGCTGCCGGTTCACAGGATTACAATCTGCTTTTCAGCCTACATAAAACTGTGACTGACCCATCAACAAGAAATATTCTTTGTTTACTACTCCTTCTCTGCCTTGAAATGGTCTGTCTTTTGTTAGAAAGAAGAGCATAAAAGGGAGGAATATGTTTTTCACTTTTGATTTCGATACCTGACAATCTTAAAAAAACCAACCCTAACCAAATAAAACAACCAATCACCAACCAAAGAACATCCAAAACAACAAAATAAAGCCACAGAACACCAGTCACCCTTATTCCTCCTCTTAACCTATTTATTTCAGTCTGTGATGATTCATTTTTGCTTCAGCCATGTGGTGTTATGAGTTAAACTGTGCTATTAAACCAGGGCTGACCATGCAAACCCAATCCCAGGGAATAAGGGAGATATAGTATTTTAATTTTGCTTAGGCACAGCCATAAGAAAGTTGCATACATTAATTAGCAGATGTTAAATCAAAATACTCCACGTTCATAATAGCAGGATGCAGCTTCCATAGAACTAAGAACAGACAACTTAGGAAGGGCCAAAGAGGGAAAACCTTTGTAGAAATTATCCATGAATAATCTTTCCAGTGGAGGCAAACAGGGAAATTAATACATTTATCTTCAGTCACCCAGGACTCATTGAGAACCCTCCAGGCTGAGCAATTCACAGGCAGATAATAATTCCTTGCACTGAAGGTGTATGATCACTGCCATATAAAGATTAAGATTTCTTTTTTTCTTTTTTTTTTTTCCCCCCCCTGGAACTGGTCACTCATCACTTAAAAAATCGTCACCCATGGTAACACTTCTTCTGGCTAAAATTCAGATGCAAAGAACACAAAAATAGTAGATGAATTTAAGGTTGACTGCTCGATGCATAGGGGCAGCTTAAGATTTACGCATTTTTTGTACCAGCTTTTTGGTTTTGGACTAAAATCCACTTGCTTGTATTGTTTGAAGGAGATGAACAGGCATTTCTATCTAAATAGAAAAAAAAAACAAGTGTGGCACTGATGGAAAGGTGCTGAGAATTGTAGCCTCATGTAAAGTATGCTGGACTAGCAGCAGGATCAGAAAAGCTTTCTGTGTTCTTGCTGAGAAACAGCATTTAGAGAAAACCCCTCCAAAGGCACAACTCTTCTAAAGCACTTAGGCCCTCAGTGCTTAATTCAGGTAGTCTAAGTGACTGTAATTCATCTGTTTTCCCAGTCCTGTGAGTGTGTAGGGCCAGCTGGGCCCAGCTGGGCTGTGAGAGTGAGAGGAGGGAATAGCACTACTGCTCCCTGCTGTGTCTTGGGACAGATGTCAGACCTGCCTGTGGTGAATACTTTCCTCTCTGCCCAGGGCCATGCACAGGAATAGGCAGGGAAGAAATCGGGTTAGGTAGGAGCCAAGGACACAGCTATTCAGCCTGCTGAGCCTGAGTGCCCACAGCTTCTTGCTGGTCCCGAGACGTGCCCTAAACCCCTTGCTGAAATGCCCAGATCAGCTGCTGCTTTGTGGCTGTGTTGATGTGCACGGAGAAGTATCTTGGCTGTTGGGACTAATCTGGACTGGGAGATCTGAGCAGAGTTCATACCCACCAGCTAAACCTGACCAATTTCAGGAGATTTCTCCATTAAGCTCAGGATAATCTGCACTATTTGTGGACTGGAGAAACCGAACTGCCATCTCTTAGCCTGTACCTATAATACACTTCATTTTCTCTTCTTTGTCAGCTCACTGGCATATTCTAGCAAAGCTCAGCAACATCTCAGTGAAATTTTTAGGAGGATCAAAGCCAAGTTGTCTTTTCCCTGCTCAGGGATGTGATTATAGCACTTCTGGTGGTAATCAGCACTGCAGAGCTGACAGCCCTTTCTGCCAGCTGGGCACCAGGTTTTGTCACAGCAATTGCCAGCCCCTCACAGGGGCTCTGGGCTCCATGGCTACCCCATGAGGGGACCTCTAACAGCAGGACACCCTGGTACACATAGGGTGCTTAACCATGTTATTGATCCGTGGCTACGTCTCTGCCTGCTGAGAGACCCCTCACCAGAGGTTTCCAGAGATGCGCTGGACTGGTAACTTGTTATCACCCAATAATGTGACTGTGGAAGAGCTAGGGAGAAAAAAATCCCACTTTGAGCACAATATGGTTGTTGTTAATGTTCCTAAAAATGCTTGCCTACCTGCAGCTGAACGCTGTTTATGTTCTATTTAAATAAGGAAATCCCTTTCCACACGGAACAAGACAAGGCTGAGATCCCTGCTGGTTCCAACTGCTACAGCTAAGTGTCCTCATACTGGATTTAAGTTTTAGCAACATAAGCTTGCTATGGGATTCTGATTAAACTTTAGCATCTGTGGTGACCCTGTCCTTTCTGTTTAGATCAGAACATTCAGTGTTTCCATTACATCCTGACCCTTGTATAATTTCCTTACCCTATTGCAAAACTTTCTTTGTAGCTGGTTTTGCCAGGATGCAGAAATACTATTAAAAGTAGGGAAAAGTAGCTGGTGACTGGTATTCTACTTAGCACATAACAACTGAATGTAAATTGATGTGTAAAAATCAAAGATGGTTGGAAAAAAAAATCAGAAAGCGGACGAAGTTTACCAAAGAAAGTTGTTCGCTGTAAATCACGAAATTATATTTTAATTTTATGATATTTACATTGAGCTCAGTCGTGACAGAAATTAAGAAACGGGATGAAGACTGGAGGAGGGGGGGGCCTATGGGCTAATATTAGCTGCACTATTTGTTTGTGGACACTGTCACAAAGAGGATGAGAAGCAAAAGCATCTTCGGTATTACCACTTGCATGTTAAATGGGATTCCCTCCTTGAAGATATTTTCTGCGTTGTCAGAAGAAGGAAGCAGCAGCTGCGAAGTCGGGCTCCTCTCATGCCGACCGCAGAGCCTGCCCCACCCCCCTGGAAATCTATGCCAGATGCAGGAAAGAATGAGCAAGGTTTTCAAAGTGGACACTCAGCATATGGGAGGGAATATTTCAGCAACTAGAAAGCCTTGGATGATTTCAACAACTCTCAGTACTTGAAGCAGTTCTTCAAGACAGTCCGCTCTGAGCCTCTCAAAGGCTTGTGTGAAATAAAGAACTGTATGTCTTCTTCCCATCGATGTGGAAACCAAGTTTAGGGCCAGGCTGCTGAAAGCCTCTTTTGATATGTTGACTGCATGTTTACTGCAAAGCAGAACTAGTAAGTGCCGGGTTTGAAGGAACAGTAAGCCAAGGCAGTGAGGTATCTGTGAGAAAGCAAAGATCTTTGGCCAGTGTCTGAGACAATTTCTTTTCTAGTTCTCTGTCTCTAGAAAGAGCCTTGACTCCTCAGTCCAAAGGCATAGCTGTCATAACTGGGATTGATTAGAAAATGGTAAGCCATTTACACGTAACAGACTTAAATGCTTTATTTAAAAATATTAACAGCATGGTTCAACTAGAACAGCTGAGCACCCAAGACTCCAGCTTTGTTTTCCAATTATTTTAAATATTTCCATAAAATCTTTAGAAACACAGATGAAATATTTGGGGCTCATTTAGCTACACACAGAAGAGAAAAACCTGAACAAAACACAATGTCTCCAAAAGTATCCATTCCAGGACAGGCCTTTTCCTTCTTTTGCTGAAAAGTGCTTTGATTGGAAAACATGTGGCTACATACATTATTGGACTAAGTATCGAAAGTTATGGACATCTTGGCCCTGCCATGAGCACTCCTGGTGAATGGGCTTATTCCATCCCTCTCTTTGGAAGAAATCCACCAAGAGAACGCAGCTTTCTGTGTGTTGCACAGCCAATAGTAGATACAAGCTGAAGACAAAAAAACAAAACAGGTGTGTAAGGAGGCAAAGACTGAGGGTAGACACTAGGACAAGGTTATAGATCTGTGAGAGAGAAAATGATTCTTCAGCTAGGAAGTAAATTGCAAATTGAAAGGAGAGAGAGAAAACAAGGTCACATGCTTAAAGGAAAATGTGTGCTTTCTGGTTCCGTCCTGTGCTTCAGTGTTTCGGTCCTCCACCACAGCCATCTCTTCAGAGCTCTAATTTCTTGACTCACTAACTGATAAACAATTTTAATGACATGGTACTGGGGATGTTTCTGAAGGGCTTTTCATATTTTCTATCTCCCGGTGTTGTAGCAAATTGCAGTTATTTAGAGACAGCTGCTGCCTGCTCCAAGCGTGCTTATAGTGTCAAGGTAGGCTCTGTGTTCAAATCTGAAGGTTGGGTCACAGAGCTCCTGCCATCAGGATACACTTGTTTTTCTCCTGTACAATATGCACCTTATTCTTTTTCATGAACAATGAACTGAAGCTATACCCTTATTTCAATTTACGTCAGCATTGTATGTAAGTGGAAATATTATATCTCATTGCAAGGGGAGACATCTATTCTTATATTTGGTAGTCCGCCTATCATGGATAGGCTTCATATCTGAGCTGCACACAATATAGAAAATTATATTGGGAATAACCCCTTTCTTGGGTTTCCCAGCTGGTAACAATAAATCTTATCCTATAAACTATACCCAGGGGTTCCTGGGCACTCTGAACCAATAGGGTACTGCAGCTCCCTGGTTGCAGAATCAATCTTTGTAGGAAAATTGTGTTTTGCCTTTCATAGTCAGCAAGGACAAGGTCTGCCTTTCTGAAAACAACCCCAGCTAAACTGTGTGTTAGAAACTCCTGCTCAAACAGTTCATAACAGAGTTCAAATGCAGTGGTCAAAAAATATTAGCTTTATTGCTGTAGTCTGCTGACTGAGAATTACACTTCCAACAGTCACTTAAACAGAAGCTTAAATGGAGGTATTCTCTTAGTCCAATAAAAAGATACCCAGACCATTATTATAATGATGGAAAATGGTGTGCAGTCTGGGGAAAATAGTTATGAACATATGTTTAAATACATCAGTGAGCATTAAGCATTCAAACTGCTCTGCCAAGCCATCTCCTTCTTTCTGTTGCTATAGGCCATTTTTAATTTGGGTTGTACTCGGAACAAAACTCTTCAGCACCTTCTGGGATGTGGATCATCCTGGGTCTTCTTTTGAGAAGGCTTAATTCTGTGATGTCGGGTTGCGGAAAAAAGTTAAAAATAATACCAGTAACTAATCTGTAAACAGTACGTTTCTAAAAGACAGAAATTTCAGGGCATCACATGCAGGATTCTGCTTTTATTTGACTCATATCTTTTTTTAGGTCCTTTTTCTTCCATATCTTTTGAAATCCCCACTTTGTTACCATAGAATTATAAATGTGAAGGCATACTGAATTAAACAGTACAAAAAACCATTATTTTCTGAGAATTTTCAACCTAGGTATAACCTATACCAAGGTCTAGGTATTGGAAGTAAGTCTAGCAAAACTCTCTGAGATAGTGGAAACAATGCAGTAGCATAACAGTATGGATTGTCATATCTAAACACTATATTGCTTGGGTCTTGCTTCCTTGACCCCCATATTTTGAGGACAAGACACATAAAATTTAAGGGAGCTGAGGTCTAGAAATGAATGGTGTATGTTGACCAATGGCAAATAAATATAGATGATTCTAGTTTAAAAAAAATACATACCCCAGAGAAAGAGCTGTTTTTCTTTATTTTTAGTTCTTCACGTTTTCACTGTTTTTTCTCTTAGTAGTTTTAAGTTCAAAAATTTAATACCTTTTGCAGAAAAAAAAGTTCCACAATATTACCATAGCAAAGCCACCATGCCCTTTATAATGGAACACCTATTCAGGATATCAATAGGTTAGATGAGCCTTTCATAAAAGCATAACAAAAAAAAAATTGAGAACTTTTCTTATCATCTGTAGGAACACCTCCCAGACAAATTACAAATAAGGGCAGCTCTGATACTGCATTCCATTTCACTCACTTCTACCAGATATATAGAAAAGGATATTGAGCATGCTTACGATCTGGATTAAATCAGGAAGGTCATCTAAAGACAGATTTAGATCTAAGGAGAACTAGGACTTAGTAAACTCACTTTAATCAGGCCTGTGATACAGTAACAGATTTATAAAGAATGTCATTTGAGAGACTTCTGAATGCTGCTGCTCAGAAAATAAAGTTCTTTGGGTTTTTTTTAGTTTTTCGGGGGGGGGGTGTTTTGTTTTCTGCTAAGAGGAGATCCCCGTTCTTCTCATTAGTTGGTTTAAAAGAAAAATTGCTTTGCGAACCAGAACATGTAAGAGTGGATTAGTTCCATGAAAACCATTCACAGAAAAAACTACCACTGCCATATCCTTCCTCCATTCTCTTTTGCCTCCAAGAAAAAGAGAAAATCCCACTAACACACCTTGATTAAAGAAGCTTTTCAGAAGAAAAGAAGATTCTGCATGAAATGTGGCCTTATGTTGCTTTTAATATGAAATTGCATGAAGTTATGGCAGGGATAGAGACAGTGAATTCAGCAGATGTTACCCTTTCACTGCCCTGTAGTGACATTTGCCATAAAATGAAAGGGCTGAGAGTTCCTGTGTATGGTACTACAAAACTGAGGACAAAATGTTCAAGTAAAAGCAAATCAAAACCAGAACTCAGTGCCCAAAACAAGCCAAAAGGTTTTTTTTTCAGATGTCAACTAGAAGAAAGCTGAGCATCATAGTCTGGTTTGGTTTTTTACCCAATTTCTGTGTAATCTGTCCTCTCTGCACCTCATCCTAAGTCTCTCTTTCCAGGATAGTTAAAGAACAGGTGGAAGGAAGGCAGACCTCTTCTTCACATTCTGAATACAGAGTTAGTCCTTTGTGTAACATCCCTGTGTGTTACAAAATTAACCTTCAGGTGGTGAGCTGAACTCTCTTAATAATCCCTCATGAACCTGGAATTTTCCAGATGGAGCTGTGTAGGGGCTAAGATCTTGGTGTCAACTATTTCTTCTCACTTCAAAATACTTCAGAGCATTCCCATTTCTACATCTGTATTAATGCCCCAGGTATAATTTCTGGGTGAAGCCTGGTGCTCAAGTCTCCTTTACTATGAGAACTGCTTCTCAGTTCACCAGCTTCACTGTGATGTAAACATGAACTAAAGAGCTGCTAAAAATAGGGCCCTTTTCCAGAATAAGGGCCTTCCCTTAACCTTCAGAACAGTTTTTCCAACTGGCCTTTTTAATTATTCTCTAAACACAAATAGGTTGCCTTATGAAATTACTAAAATCATGGATATAACGACATTTTTTCATTTTTTCATTTTTTTCATCGGTCATGCAAGCAAGACTGAAGTTCTTCATGCAGACCTCTAAGAATTTTTGAGTGTAAACTGGATCAAATTTACTTTGATTCAGGTTTTCTTATTATTCTTTTGAACTCACATGTGTTCTCACGTACACCATATGAGTATGGTAAAGCAAGGCCAAAAATTAATGTTGTCGTCATTGTGCCATTTCTTTCTGCCAAAATTAAAACTATTTTATTGTAGACATGCTTACACAGGAGTTACTGCTTTTATTTTAGGCCTTCCTTGTAGTAATACTTATCTCTAATACATTCTTAAGGATATTATGAACAAGGACTTGAGTAAAGAAATGTCTCAGTCAAAGAAAAGTTACAGGGTTGTTTTAGGGATTTGGTGATGTAAACCTATATACTCTGTTACTCAAAGCCCGTGATGAATTGTTCACTATTCACTGTTGTGCTTTCTCACTTAAGCAGCAGTGAATCCATGAACAGTGACAATGTTAAGTATTCAGTTTGGCTTCAGCTGTGTTCCAAGCTTTGCCTGCAAGAAAACTCATTTGCACTTACATTTTATGTGTCTCAACTTTTGCATTTTTCATGCCTCAGAGTCGTAGACATCTGCATAACTAAATGTTGACTTTCTGTTGTTAGAAATGAACCAACTTCATCAATCTGCTGGCATACCCTGCTGTCACAGTTTGCTTGTAATTGCATAGATAGCTCTCCTGAGGGAGACCCCTCCAGTGAGAGCAAGGGAACCTCAGTACCTCACAGAGTATTCTCACACCCTCGCTGTTTAGGCCGTAAGTGACAATCACCAGGGAGAGCATCCATGATGTCAAACCAGTCCCGTAGATTACTCATGACCCAAAACCCTCTGGGGCTACCTGAGGGATTTCACAAGCTTCATCAGACTCCTGATTGTGCCTAAGCAGGCTTTGGTCTCAAAAAAATATTGATACCAGTGACAACTGTTCTGTACCACCCAGCTATTCTTCAGCTACCTGTAGCAGATGAGCACTGGTGAGCAAGGAAAAGGACATTATATCTGTCTGCTTCTTGGGCCACTTGAAAGCCATAGTAAGATAAATTTCTCAAGTGTTCCACCCTTGTTGATTGCACTCTAACTAATATGTTTTAATTAGGCACTAAATAAGTTGCTGTTTGCTCCCAGTGTATTCATCCTTCAACAGTATCTCTGCATCAGGAACTGCATCAAACAGATTTGATTTTCATGGCAAAGGTGTATTGAAAAGGAGTTAAAAAAAAAATCCCTCACCAAAAAACAGCACTAACTTTGCTAAGACTGGTCTGGCTGAGGGGTAAAACTGGATAACCAATAACAACTGAAAACACTGGATGGGGGAAAGCATGACACATATCCCAAGAGAAATAATAAAATATGCTCAGCTTATATGGTTAATCATCTCCGTAGGCTTGCTCTGCAAATTTAAGGAAGATTAAATTTCAGATATGCTGTTTCTTGTTTTTTCTGGCAACAATAAACTTCAATTTGAGGGAGGTGGGGGAGGGAGAGGCTGAGTGGGGAGAAAGAGCCACAGTAAAGTGCCTGCTGTCCATGTAGTTTTGCCAGACTGCTGTCTCAATTGAGAGCTGTGATCGAGATTTATTGGGCTTAAAATATGAAACAGACCTTTCATGTTGGAATTCTAAATATCTTTTTAAGCAGTAGTGAGTACCACCAAATGCTTAAAGGCAACACACTAGAGTTCAAATCCACACAATAGTTTCTTCTCTCTTGAGCCAGCATATTGTAGGAATCTTGCTCCATCTTCTTATTTTTGAACTGGAGAAAGAGTATGTTGGATGTTATGATCAGTGTCTGAAAATCACTTTGTCTTTTTATGTTACATTTTGTCTCAGATGGTCAGTGTTTGAACATGTGCATTGAATGGGCAGGTTTATCACTGAGTTAATAAAGTAAATGCTTGAACGTGTGCAAGATGTTTGCATCTTGGTAGCACATTTTATTAGGCTCTTAGTTTTGTAGTGAGAGCAGGAACAGCTTGGGAAAGATCTAGACTATTTGTTTTGTGCCATTTTGCCAACCTCCTGTTCCTCTGTTATGCCAACAGCTGTGTTCTACAGGAAAAATAAAGCTGTCTGATGGAGAAATAAAACCAGAGCCAAAGATTTCTCTGTGGACCTTGGGGGTTAGAGAGCAAAATGCAAAACCCTGCCTCCTTTCACTACTTTTCCATGTTATAAGTATATTGTACGTGTTATAAGTATATTTGGAAGAGCTCATCCTCTCCTTCAACTTATTTGGTAGGTGCAGCAGAGAGGATATATTTGGATTTTTAGGCTGTACACCATTTTTTGTGCTGAGATCTGACTAGGCTGCAGCCCAGGTAGCAGTTACGTTGAATTTTTAGAATCAAACCATGAGATTTGATTATTGCAGATCTTAATTATTGAATGGGTTCCAACCGGCAATTAAAGCCTGGATGACTGGGTTTAGTGGCTTATATGAAATGAGTCTTCAGTAACAGCTCTATCTCCCTGTGGTGTGTGGACTAAGGTACTTTTTAAGTGCCCATTTCACATGTGCTCAAGGACTTTGTTTTCAAAATCTGTTACAGTGCCACAGGGTAAGTGAGAAAACATGGGACAGCAAGGACTACAAGCCATAGGAGCAAGAAAGGGTAGAAATTTCTATATTTCTATTTCCTTAGCAAAGAATATCACTCAGAAAGGATTAAAGAGATTGAGATGAGTAGACAAGTCCCTTTCTCTGCTGACTAGTAGATACATAATGGCTGATCCACAAGATCTATCGCCTGAGCTGAGCTTTTTCTTTAAAGATGTTGTATTTCAGCTATGCCCGTGAGACTTTTACATCCTTTTGATTGCCAGGTACACCCTTTTTTGTTTATTCAGTGTAGGAAACCAGATTGTATCACACTTGATTAGTCCATTTTCTTCTTTCATAGTAGACTGACATAGATGCAGAATTCCGGTGGCTTTGTTCCAAGTAATTCTGTATTAGCTCCTGAAATAAACAGGGTTGACATGACTCCTTGGGTTGAAAATGCTGCCAGTAAGATCTTGGAGGTGTTATCCAGACCATTCCTAGCTTGAGCTTTGATGATGGATGTGATCCAAGGACAATTTGGAACTGCTGTATTCCTCATGCAATGGAATTTTGCACCAAGAATGTAGCACACCGGTGCTCTGTAGTTTGTTCTTCCTGAGGAAAAATGGTGAACTAAATTTAGATTTGCTTAAAATACCTTGAGATGTGTTTAGCTGAAGAATGATGATGCCTTTGAAGCTGACTAAAATCCTGTGAAGGATCCTTCACTCTGTAGTTCACTTGCCACCACTGCTCCAGAGCCCAGATTTGTTAACATTCCAGGCATGCTGCAGAGCTCATAACTTGCACAGTATTATGACTTGGAGTGGGTTGAAGAGTGATGAAGATTGAATGGATTCATTATAGTTGTTTTTTATTTTAATCTGTTATACATCTCTTCTAGTTTGGATAGTCTTCATAGGGCAGGTCACTTATGGTTTTGCATTGTGAGCTTTATTCCTTTCTTCATTTGCTATTGTTGGGCCAGATTTAGAGCAAAAAACATTGTCCTTATTAATTGTACCAAACATTCTCCTCGCAATATTGTGCTTCAGTTTTGTCTGTCATAACTGGTATTTCAAGTCATATGATAAATTTATCTGGTTTCTCTGAAATGAGTGCATAGTTTTCCTTATACCATATTTTATATGCTGCTTCTCTCAGGATACAAACAGCACTGCATAATACTTAGCAAATATGATGTGGATAAAGAGACCATGGAAATCCAAAGCCCCTATGATTCTTCTGTGAATGCTATAAAAACGGAGAAATATGAGTTTCCCATGCATAGTAAGTGCTGTGGATATGCTGCAATATTCATGCACCATCACTGGAGGAAGGCTTAAGGTTTGCTGCAAATAATAAATAAATTGCAAGGAAAAGAAAGAAAAATGTAGAGAAAGCTCCATATGTATTCTGTTTACTCTCTAATTTGATAGGCACAACCTAATAGCTGGTGGTCCAATTTTTTGGTCCAAAATGTTAGGTCTGGAATCACGAACATACTTGGGACTCATCGCATTCCCGTATGCAGTGACCCTGATCCACTTTCCATTTCCTGTATAATGTATGCTGCATGGCACTATAGCTCCACAGTGGTCTGACATTTGCATTGGCAGCAGTAGGATTCCTGGATATAGGAAGAATGACAATAGCCAGTGTGGGAAGGAATGGGTGACAGTCAAGACGCTAAACAGATGTAAAATATCTTGTCATTCCTCTTAACAGCTGTCAATCACAGGCTCTTACTAAACAAGACATCCCTGAGGGTGAGATCCAGCATCTCTGTTGTCTTGTTATCCTCACAGAAGCTTCCCAGCAGGAAGTATGGTAGGACAGCTTACCTGGGAAAACCAGGCTTCTCCAACCTATATCTTAAGACTAAAACCAAACAAACATAGAAAGTGGGAGCTCCCATTTTTGGGCGGAAGGCCTCTTGGCATCCATGGCCTCACCGGAGAACTAGACACAATGGAATTAGCATCCAATTTGTATCAATTCCATTAGGGTCAGATCAACTCATGTTATCCTATTAGCTTGCAGCAGTTAGAGAAACACACAGATGGGTCTGTGTTCAGAAGAGCAGGACAAAGCCTTGTTATGCTTTTTTTTCCCCTCTTCCTTCCAATGGGATTACAATGGTCCCTGTTGTCTCTCTTTGTTTCAGTACTTCTTGATTGACAATACCCTGGGAGATGTCACTGTCCTTGCTCCATGCATTGTAATAGCCTGGAGTACCAAGGGTGCTTTAGGACCTTGTCTCCTCTTTTTCTTTCAGGTGTTGTAAACATCTGTCATTGCACCACAATGAGAACCTCTTGTTGAGCTTACATGTCTGATGCTCTACCACTCAGCGTCTGAGGGAGATGCAAGGGAAAACTTTAGGTAGTGACATGAATAGAGGGCAAAGAAATAGGGCAACTTTATTATGGACTATCATCAGAAAGTAGCATGTGTGGAATGTCAATTTAATAATAGAATTGACAGCTTCTCTCTGGTTTCCGCAACGCCACAAGTGTTTCTTTGACAGTTTAAAAAATAGGCCCTTTGTAGCAGTCAGTGAGTGGCACTACATACATTTGTGAATGCCCTGCATAACTGAGATTCCCCCAAATGCCACTGTCCTAAGACCAGTCCCAAGAATCCTTCTGCATTGACTAAGGGTGGTGGTGCATGGAGATCTGGGGAGCCTGAGCAATGTAAAATACAGTGTACAGTAACCACGAGGATGTGGCACAGCTAAAAAGATGCTGTGTTACAATTCTGTCTGGAGGGAGCTCCTAAATCAAAGAGGATGCATGTGCAGTGGTAAAAGTTATTACATAGCTGTCAGTAAAATTTCATATGTCCAGTGACAATTATTTTTCCGTCCTTCGTTCAATGAACATTCACAGAAAGCTTCCACTTGTTCACCACAGAAAAATACTAATGTTTAGTGGCAAATTCTAGGTCCCTAACTTTCTTGTTTTTCAAAGAAAAAAAGAAATAAAGAAATAAAAAGGCAGAAGTGTGCATGATTTCTTCCTGGTCTGTTCTTTATCTGAGGAAGAAATTCTAACTAGTTTCTGTTTTTGTGTTTATGAGTACAGCTGTTTTAGAAAGCAAGGTAAGCAGTCTAGGGAATAATATTGCTCCTCTACAGGCTGCAAACACAAGAATAAATTAGAGGTCTCTCTTTTTTTAATGTGTTCTATTCAGTGTTGAATTAAACATTAATTATTTTAGCAGAGAGCAAGGCACATTTCATAACCTGCTTGCAATGCTCAAACTAATCTTCAAAATATTTTTTTTAATTACAACTCTAAAATGACAAATAGATACCACACTTTTGTTTTGGTGTCAGCTGAGTAATTTTTCTTAATCTTTTGAGGAACAGAGTCATTCTAGTAAAGAAAAGGTGACTCAGAAGAGTGGAAAATAGAATAAAATTAAAATTGTAATGTCTGTATCTTGGAAATGATGTCTTCATAGTATAATTTACCCTTCTCCATGGACTTTATAATTAATTTTGGCTTATAAGTTTGAAGAGCTTATTTGCCTGGAAGTCTAAGGACTCATCCAACTTGCTTTTACTATTTTTCTTGTAACAATTTTCCAATATGTAGAGACAAATATATGGGAAATGTATAACTAGATGAAAAAGAAAAAGCATGTTATCTTACTGTTTGTTGCTTCAGTAAAATTGGTTCTCCTTCACAGATGCAATGGACAGTGACTGATGGAAACCAAAAGGAAGCAAAGCCAAGGAAAACCCATCAAGGCTGAGATCCCTTATACCTCCCTACAACAAAGTGAAACAAGTAATCTTTGTTTATTCCTTGTGACATCTTTGAAGAAAACAGTAATTGAGTCTGAAAACATTTTTACCTTTAACGAAAATTTACTTGTTGAAAAGATCTCCAAAATAGTCTTAAGTTTTCCTCCTGCGACAATTTCACAAGGAGAGCAACTACTTGTGTCTGTTATGAGATTGACCCGTTTCTCAAATGCCAGACACACCTACTCTAAGTCAGACAATTTGGTAGCTTCTTACATTTTGAATTGAGTAGCATTTGGACTTCAGAGAGGAAAATAGCTTAAAGATGTCTTCTCTCTTCTGGGAGGGAGGAACCTTTCAAGGTCTTTGTGGTGTCAAAATTTACTAATAGGTGGCACCTCCTTTCTTGTGTGAAGGTTTCGTGCATTATGAAAGAGAAGTTATCCATTACCTGGTTCTCAGAGGTTAGCATGAGTGTTCTTCTTTCTCTGATTCTTTTGTTTATTATAGCTTAGACTTAAAACATTAGTGCACTTGTCAAATATAAACTACATCATTTGTTTCCCTTTTAAACAGTCAATATCTTTGAAGTGAAAGCTGAAGTCAGACAAGCTCAGCTCTGAGAAAAGGCATAGCATTACAGTGCTGTCACTGCTAGGAGATGAACCATGGCCAGTTTGGGCAGTATTATATCATAGGAATTAAACTGGTTTCCTGTCCTCTTGAGAGAAAGGCTTTAAAAATGAGAGAGAAGAAGAAAACAATATTCTTCTTGTTTGACTTTTCAACTTCACGGCCCTGTGCAGTCCCCCTGTCACTTCCATTAGCCGAAGAAGTTTGTTTCTTTCTTTGGGCACACAGGGCTTTTAATTTGATGTCGCCTCTATTGAGGTCTTTATGGCTACATTATGTACCGTAGTTGTATTGTGTTTTACAAGAAAACCATCCCCACAGTAGCTGCAGAGGAGGTTTTGTAGCTGATGGTGGAAACAAAGTCTCTCAGAACAATTTGTTCATTTTTTTTTTTTTGGAAGGCTGCAGTCAGAGTGGAGGAGCACGGCATTACACCTCTCAGGGCTATGGCCAAGAAGTGAAAAGATACACCACCAGGAACTGACAGGCCTTGATAGGCTTTTTTCCTGGTCCATAAAAGTCGGTACAGAGTGTGCTTGTAAGCCCAACCTGCCAACTATTTAAGATCAAAATGCCCTGTACTGTCTTCTGCATGGATACAAAGGCTCTCCAAAATGCCTTTTTTCTTTTCTTTTTTAAATTTCTTTTTTTTTTTAATGTATTTATTTATTTCATTTTTTTTTTTTTTTAACTCAGTCTACAAAGGCAGAGGAGGCACAAAATAACTTTTGGATCTGATCCCGTTTTGGGGGGACTGAGAGTACAGAGAAAAAAAGTCTAGCCCTTACTCACGCCTCTCTGGTCACAAACAAAATTGATTCAAGGAACAACTAAGAAGACATTTCTGAGAGTTTTAGTCTGCTTCCTGTGTGTAAACAGAAGAAAAAGAAGATTTTATCGGAAATGTTGCTCACAAAACAGTTTGCCTACATCTAGCTTGGAGACAAGGTTTCAGTCAGCTTGACCTCACAGTTAAATAAGGCTGGTGGTCCCAACCTGACACCTAATTAGTATTTCCCCACCTTGCCATTACACTGTCTGCAGCTTGGCATGAGCTGAGATTTCTCCTCAGGAGACCCCAAGTTGTGCAATGCTGAGGTTCATATGGGTTGGGAGAGGAAGCTCAGCTGAGCTCCGGAGGGAAGTTTACAGAGACTCAGTCCACACTCAGCCACCATCATCAGCCCCATATTTTCACCATTAAACTGAAAAATAACAAAATAGAGAAAAACGAGTAAGCCAAGAGACTGTAGTTTAGCTTCAGTGAAACAGAACACAGTATACAACAGTCGTGGAGCCTTAATTCCAAACGACCTGTGAAAAGCTTCCAGGGTACAGCTGTTCCCCCATGGCCCATTTGCTCTGTGACTGGAAGGTTGCTGGACTCCTAACAACTACTAATTGGTAATGATAGCACAACCATAGTAGAGAGACTGTGCATTTGTAGAGCTCTCCATAAGTGCCAATAAAGCCACTATGGAGTAAAGTGCAGAACATCCAAGTTCACAGAATTAATTTTGAACATTTTATCTATGGAGAGAAAACGAGTTTGTTCAGACTAAAAGTAGTTTTCATATTCTTTAGGTTGTTGTGAGTTTTTTGTTTGTTTGGTTGGTTTGGTTTTTTAAACTTTATTTTAACATCATCCCTACTTTACCTGGGTAAAATCAGAGCTTTTGCTGATGAGTAAAAATTCTTTTAAAAAGTTTAAAAGTGGTCAAAATATTAGCAGCTCATGACATAAATTTCATATACTGAATGAAAGGAAAGAACCCCTTTCAAACAGAAAAATTTCTGTGATCTAACACTTAGGACTTGTATAGTACATTCTTCAGGCACAGAGTGAGTTGACGATGATTTAAAGTCATCGGAAAATAAGAGAAAGACTCACCTGAACCAGTACAATGACCAAAACAGTCCAACAAAGGAATGCAGTTCTAGTCACTGACTGGTAGAAAAGGTACTTTTCCTGATTCTGCCAGTCTTAGTCCTTGCTTCCCAACAAGAAGATCTAGGAATCACTCCTATTGGCTGGACTTAGTGATCAATTTGTATTAGGGAGGAAAAAATTTTTTGTCTTCTCTTTTACCCTGAAGGAAATCTTTAAAGTCTTATTCTGCATTCCCTTTGCTGAGAGGAAAGCCATGCTCACTTCTTCCTTTATCTTCTAGGCCAACATGAATGTACTTCTTTCTAACCTTGCAAAAAACAACCTTTCTGTACAGATTCTGCCATTATATCACTAATATCCTCTTACTGTTCCATATACTACACCTTCTACTCTCTTGCCAATAGTATAGAATTAGAGAATCATTTAAGTTGGGAAAAAAAATTTAAGATCGTTGAGTCTGTGAATTTTACACTTCCAAATCCACCACTAAGCCATGTCCCCAAGTGCCACATCCACACGTTTTTTGGACATTTCCATGGTTGGTGATTAAACCACTTCCTTTGGCAGCCCATTCCAATGCCTGACCACCCTTTCAGTGAAAGAATTTTTCCTTACGTCCCACCTAAACTTTTCCTGGTGCAACTTGAGACTGTTTCCTTGCAGCCTATTGCTTGTTACCTGGGAGAAAGTCTGACTCCCACCTTGCCACACCCTCCTTTCAGGGAGTTGTAGAGAGTGATAAAGTCACCCTGAGCCTTCTTTTCTCCAGTCTAAACACCCCCAGCTCCCTCAGCTGCTCCTCATCAGACCTGTGCTCCAGACCCTTCCCCAGCTCCATTGCCCTTCTCTGGAAAAGCTCCAGCACCTCAGTGTCTTCCTTGGAGTGAGGAGCCCAAAACTGAACACAGGGTTTGACATGTGGCCTCACCAGTGCCGAGTACAGAGTGACAATCACTGCTTTGGTCCTGCTGGTCACTCTATTCCTGATACAGGCCAGGATGCCACTGGCCTTCCTGACCACTTGGACAGAAACTGGCTTATGTCCAGCTACTGTTGACCAGCATCCCCAAGTCCTTCTCTGCCAGGAGAAGATCAGGTCTGACAATACAGATCAGTCTGACAGTTTCTGGGAGATGTGATCCAGAGACAGCTGATTAAAGATCCAACATGCTTACCAGGTCACTGAACCCTGTTGGCCTGACTTGTCATGCAAGGTCTGTATGAGGAGGAACAGGCTGAGGTCACAAAACATCTTCCTTATACCAGCAAGTTTCTTGGGTAAGGAAGATGAGCTCTTAGAGAGGGGCTTCTCAAACTCGTAAAGACTCACCAGTCCTATACTACCATTCAATACTTCCATACATTTGAAATCCTCTAGTTAGAGAATTTGAGCATTTGCAGGCACAGAGGCCTGTTAGAAGCTAGTAATCACCACGTGCAGGGCTCCCACTGTCACAAAAATCACTGCTTGAGCTGGCACTGACGCTGGGACTCACACTGGAGTGTGCTGAGTTATTTCTCTCTGGTTTGCTGTAGTCTTTGCTGAGATCTCAGCTGGCTTTTCCCTCTGCAGCTGATGCCCTGTGTGCCAGAGCACACTGGGGGCACTGCCAGCTGCACAGGAGTGGGAGATCTTGCTTGAAATGAAGAAGGTCAGGCTGTGGTGCAGCCCTTGCCATGGACACACTCACAGAGCCCTGAGCCTCCTCCTAAGGGCCCTCCTGCACCAGGAGCAGCTGGTGAGCAGATCACGGATGAGAGCAATCAGCATAATATATGAGGTTACAGAACAAGAGAGTGTCTGCTTTGCTGCAACACAAATGCTAAGTGCCAGGATGACTTTTCTGTGGGGAGGATGGAAAATAAACTTAAGGTGGCGCTGGGTGACCAGCAGTGTCACAATAAACTATTTTACCAAAGACGTCAGTTTCCATTTTGAGGCACTTTGGTGCAAACTCTCCCTCTGTAGAAAAAGAATACATCACTGCAGCAAACAGATTTGTCCACTGGTTATGTAAGGCCCTTGTTTTTGTAGCAAGTGCCTTGTAACCTGTAGTGTTTACCCTTAGAATATCCCCATGAAGTAATGAATGCTGTCATACTTACATTGACAGAGGGTGACAGAGGCCCAGAGAGTCAAAGTAGAGTACCAAATTTGGCCCCCTGGTAGCTTGCTGCAGCGTAAAGGTCATCTCCCCACTTCCCTTGGGCTGGTATGGAAATGTGTGCTTCCTGCTCACTGATTAATTTTCTGCCAACAGGATTCAAAAAATACCTTGGATGAGAGCAAGAGAGGTGACGACATATTGAAGCAAAAAATGTCCATGAAGTGGGGCTATTTCTATTAGAGAAAGAAGATACTTTTTTGAAAACAGATAATGATTTTCTGAAGCAGACCTTTTCTTAGCAACACTGCCACTTGTTCAAAAGCAAAAAGAAAACATCCATGTTGTAAAACTTCACCCTAAGTGCCTTACCTCAGGTTCCAGCAGGGCACCAGTGGCTGAATAGACTGGATTTTAGACTGGATCGTTCTTCCATCCTCTCCTAAACTTTTGTTCTATTTTGTTGTTCTGGGTTCCATAAAAGGAGACTACAGGAAGAGAGATTTTTCCTGACTTGATTATAGTTCCGTTAAACACACATGCTCCCAAACATGCTCAGTTTCTTCTACAGTAATGACTCATCCAGCATTACAGTAGAAAATAGTTATGTATTACATGGGGCTGCTGTGGAGAGCAGAAAAGAATGTGGTTGTGCAACTAAAGTCTCAGTATTCGAGCACTAGAGATGGAGAGCTAAGCTAAAATTACATATAAAACATTAATTTATCCATTTCCTGCCTATGATTCTTTGACTGTCCAAGCAGATAGTTGCATTAACACAGGGTGAGTTTTTCTCATGTATAATAGCAAGTTGCAAGTTATTCCTAGCAATTATAATTATTACTGTATCCTTAACCACATATAATTTCTTTCATTAACTTCAGTCTTGGCCTTTTCTAGGGTATGACTATTATGAAGTAGATCAGATTTTAATCTGATCAAATATTCTGCACATTAAAAAATATGGGCATTTACAAACAATAAAACTTATGGATTTGAGTCAAATGTAAAGCTATTTAACCGAAGTTTCACATTTGGGTGAGGTGTCCACATTTTGGGAAGGAGGGAGTCTGGTCTGAGTGCAGCTGTTTGGAAATAAACATCTCAGATGTTGTCTTTAGGAACTACTAATCAGATGTTTCTGCTTCTTTCTTACTAAAAGAAAAATGTTTCCTGAAGTAGAATTTTTCTTAGCAATATTGCCATTTGTTAAAAAGCAGAATAAAAAAAATTAAGTGATTTTAAATGAGTTTCACATTTACCTGAAGAAAAACTTCAGCTCAACCATCTGCAGGAAAAGGCCACTATAATTCACATTTCCATAAACATGCTGTGATGACAGGATTTTTAATACTGCACCTGAAGGAAAAAGATAGTGTACAAATGTAATGCACCTGCTGGCTTGGGTGTTTATATGATCAGCTAAGCAGGAGCTCTTAATACTTCCCAGCAGATCTCTGCCAGTGGGCCTGCCATAAATCCCTCCACAGCCAGACAAGTTGGCCTTTATTTTTTCATATTGCTCTGGGCATCTCACATGACATTCCCAAATAAGGAATTGTACTACAAGCCTGCTCTGATTGCTAGTAATGACTTAACTGCAGAGGAATTATAACAGTATGAATAACAGTGGTTTGCACTGTGAATGCCTAAGCCACTCCAAAAATGCCAGAGCAACCAATATAATGTGCTTCTCACTCATAACTTTGAAATGGGAGAGAAAGTCAGGGCACTTTACAACTGCTGCTAATCTGTAAACATGGGTTGCTCATTCAACAGCAGGAAGCAAAAACAAATGGAAAGCAAATAATACTATTAGCTGTTACTGGGTATTATGGAAGTGAAATTATGCAGACCAATAAATTAAAAATATAGGAGGGGAAATAAAATTCCACCTTGTTTAAAAAGGATAAATGGAATGGACATATAGTCAGCAAAACATTTTTTTTCTGTGCATGCTGGTCCTATTAAGCAGCATTAGGTTTCTGTATCCTAGCTCAAAATAAACCAACACTGTTTGTATATGACTCGCACTGCAAACCCCCTGGGGACAGAATCCTCTTAACTGTTTTTCCTTACAGCTTGTTTAAACTGGCCTGTAAGTTTGGGCTGTGCTTGTAAACAGTTTCTAGAGAGAATAGATACCGAACATCTATCTAATAGGTATCTAACAAAAGACACCAATAAAAAAAACCTTAGGTTTGAAATATTTCAAAAAACAATGATCAGATTAAAAAAATGTAACACACTGGTATCTTTGTCAAGGCTATTGGGTTACATATAGAGAGCGGGAGGAGGTGCTTACAAATGGGCACTGCCTCTCACCACTTGTTCATGGACAAGCTGCAAATTGCTAATATATATGGAGGGGACACCTGAGGAGGGGAAAGTAGGAGCAAAAAGCAATTTGCAAATCAAGCAGGGAAGTAAGGAAAGCTTGGGCTTAAGCTCAGCAATTCACAACCAATTTCAGCCACTCTCCAGGCGTGATTTAAACAAATTATTTGGAAGGACTTCACCTGCAATTGCTACTGTGCTACTAATGAGTAAAGCAGTTTCCCCAGTTGTGGCTGGCAGCACTGCAGGAATGAGAGGCCGGTGCCTAGAAAGGCTGTTTGACAACAGAGTGAGGGGAGAGAGTGGGGTTGTAAAAAGGCTCTGTAGGAGTGTAGGCGGTGCAGAGCTTGTTGAAGTGTTGTTCTGAGCCCTGTCCTGGATGGGAACTGCCAGGTGAGGGGCTCTGCCTCAAAAACAGACTCCTGAAGGATGGGCTTGACCTTTTTGGCAGCGCACCCTGGGCAGGAGCTGTGGGCTGCTGGGGGTGCTCTGCAGCAGAGTGTGGAGATACATCACCTAACCAAGCAAGCTGGTGTGCCTGGTGGGCAGCATCAGGCCTGAGAGGCAACAGGTCTGTCACTGCAAGGCTAATGCATCCACAGGAAAGCTTCAGTGCTGCTGCTTCTGTGGGCAGCTTTGTGATGTTGCGGCACCCTGAGTAGCCCTGATGGTGTCTACCCTGCCACACAGAGCACCTTCAGGACAGACCTTCGCCACAGACAGCTTTGGTATTTGGAGCTACAGCAAGAAACCAAAAGAATTCCTCCTTCCATGCTATAAAAACCTGCATTCCTTCCTCTGGGCAAAGCAGGCTGGATTTCTCCTTGTCTGAATTCTCTGACTTACTTGTGTGGTTTGCCAAAACGTCTGCCTCCCTGGAAAAGAGCAGTTACCACTAATTGTTTTGCCTGAGAATCACTCTTTTGAGTTGTCAACCAAAGCTGCCTTCTGGCAGCTGCCCAGGTTGCCATAGTTCTAGACAAAATGAAAATGTTATTCAATGAGGCATCTGCATCAAAGCGAGAAGCGATGGAAATATCAGTCAGCAAAACTTGTGATGTTCTGCCTGGGAGGAGCTGTGTCCCAGTACTTTGCACCATTACAAGAATGGTGCTTGCAAAGAGGATGAAACTAGGAGAGCTGGCCATGGATTCATAATTCCATATAAGGAAGAATTCCATTTTTCAGATTTTGAGTTCCTCAAGATAAAGGGTACCTTGGGTTGAAATCATTGTTTTCTCATCTACTTGACTACCTGAGTGAAAACCTAAGGGAAGAAAGATCAGTGCTTCATAATTACACATTAGCAATTAAAAATTTATTTCTTTTGAGATTTTATCAGATCCACTAAGGAAAAAAAAAAAAAAAGCTTATTGATGTGAGCAAAAGGAAAAAAAAAGCTTGCAAATCTGGGGCACTGTCTTTTTTGGGGTCACAATTTGCTCCAGTGCTCAGTACTTCTTTGGACTATAACTGCAGGAAAATGCACTGAGAGCCAGATGTTCTGGCTTGTCTTCTGATCTCGAATAGGAAAGGACTCCTTTAACCTTCAGGGTGGTTTGTCTGAGTTAATAGAAATGTGCACTCTTGCTCTCTCTTTGCTTTGAGAAGAGATGGCCCTTTTCTGCTATCTCTTTGTTTTGGAAGCTCTGGTGAGGCACAGCTCACAAGGCATCTGTGAACTAAGAGGGAAAAGTTGAGAGACAGAATTTAGGACACGGAATAACTGGAAAAAAAAGAGGAGGCTAAAATTACAATTCTGCATGGGTAGACAGCTCTGTTTACATTGTCTCTGAGTACTCAAATAGGCTATAGGAAATGGAGGCCTCTCTCCCTTGACCTGCAGAACACGCTCTTCCTAATGCATCCCAGGATACCACTGGTTGCCTTGGCCGTTAGGACACACTGCTGGCTAATGAACAACTTGATGTCCTTCAGGACCCCCAGGACCTTCTCTGTAGAGCTGCTTTCCAGCAGGTTGTTCCCCAGCCTGTACTGGTGCCTGGGATTACTTCTCCCCAAGTGCAGGACCCTGAATTTTCCTTTGTTAAACTTCAAATGGTTCTCTGCCCATCTCTCCAACCTGTCAAGGTTCCAAGGGGCTGCATGTTGTCATTGGTCGTGGCGGGAGGACGACACAGTGATCAGGGATACCAGCCCCCCCTTATTACAAGAGTGCCTCTACTTATATACACTTCTGGGTAACACACATGTACATGCACTATTGGTCTGGCATAAACATAACAACTCA
>JAYRBT010000001.1:5956426-5981019 GCA_036023395.1 Myiotriccus ornatus
CCTCTGCCAGGTGCAAAGTTCCGTCTTCAATATCCTAGCTTACAGAGAGCCCAGGGCCAGCTGGGCTCCCCCACAGCTGCACAGCACCTTGGGGTATCAATCACTCTTCCCAGCTTTGTGTCATCAATAAACTTGCTGAGCAGGCCTCTGCCCCTTCATTCAAATCATTGATGAATAATACTGGGCTCAATATTGAACCTTGGGGAACACCACTAGTGACAGGCCTCCTGTAGCTTGACTCAGTGTCACTCACCATGACACTTAAGGATCTCCTGTTCAACCAGTTCTCAGTCCGCCTCACTGTCCACTCATCCAGTCCACACTTCCTGAATCTTGAGGATATCGTGAGAGATATTATTGAAAGTTTCACTGAAGTCCAGGTAGATAATATCTTCTGCTCTTCCCTCATCCATCCAGGTCTTAACACAGCAGTCAGGTTGGTGAAGACTTATATACCTTCAGGCTTGTGTGGGAATGCCCTGATACCTCCCCTGGAGGGGAGGGACTTTTACACTGCCCAATGCAGTTGTGCCTTATTGGAAGGAAGGAGATTGGCATGATTAAAAGCATTACCCCACCTCCTCAGGATCTGCTTCTTATCAGTATTATAGCCTTATCTGGCACAAACCCACTTTGTTTAAGACATCAGTCCTGGGTTATCAGGGAAACAAGAGATCCCATTACTCAATCAGCACATCCAAGCAAAGTTCCGGTCTTCCTCCTTGTACTCCAAATATATCAGTTTGGGCTTTGACTTCAGAAACTGCTGCTGCCTGGGATGTAGACTTTTTTAAAAATTGCCAGTTAATTGCTAAGAATTTTTGGAAAGGTTTGCTGTAGTATGGTAGGATATTTAGTAATTTGATAATTTTCCCTCGAAATAAAGAAAATTACTAAAAAATACCTGAAACTATATTTGATATTATCAACATTGAAAAGTAATTTGGAAAGGACTAGACAAGGCTGAACTTAAATTAAAAAATAATTTTTTTTTGTCCACAGAGGAAGACCAACTGATGCTCCTATTTTCCACTATGGTGATTCTCATTCTAATGGCTCACATGTAAAGCATTTTGCCAAGAAAAAATTCTCTTGTGTAGTGTAGGTTTACTCTTGATACAACTAGTCATTATCAGTAGAAAGAAGGATAGGCTGACCTTGCCTGTGACTCCTATCCAGGATTTTCCTGCGGCATATACATGGCCACATTTATGAGGTATTTTTTTTTACCAGGCAACCTTGGTGTTTTTAGTCATCTCCTTAACATTTTGGATTAAGGGATTCTAGCACCTGTGATAAAGTCACAAACATAGGCTAATTTGCAGGGATGTGGGAAAGAGATGTGAGAGCTCCTGGAGAAGCCAGGGAGAGAAAGGCAGTGTGTGCAGATACTCAGAGGTGGTGGTGTCGTCCCACGGTGCAGCAGAGCAGGACGCATCCCTGGTAGACCCCCTGACAGGGATCTTCCTCAAATGACATTGCTGAGTGACTGCAATAATGTCTGGACATAACTCCAGGCTTCCTGCTGACTTGGCTGCATCTAAATTTGAGGTAAGCTCAAATCACTCAGGGTCTTGACCAGGTGGGTTGGGAATATCTTTAGTGTTGAAAATCCCTCCGTATCTCTGGGCAACCTGTTCCTGTGTTTAATCAACATTTCTGACTTCAACCAGTATTCTATGTTCATATGTTGAGAGCACAAAGAAAACATGGGGGTGTGAGGGGGTGAGTGTTGTCTGTACATTCACTTTAAAAAAAACCCACCAGGTTTGATATTTATTATTTTTGGTACTTATTATTTTGACAATTTCTTGATTATCTTAGTTATGCCACCTCCCAAACATGCAATAATTATCAACTGACCTTGTGCCTCACAAATCCATTTTACCGCAGTTTCAGCCCCGGACTGGACTTTATCTTCTCCTGTGGCCGATCATTTGAGTCATCTGGTGATATCTCAGAACTTCTGACTGGAGGGCAAGCTGTGTAGTGAATATGGCATTGTGTGGTTGCATGCTTGCATGAATAGGTAAACCTTCTAATACACAATTTCTAGGGCCCAAGAAAGCTCCACTGTGACTTAGCAGGCTGTGAAGGTAAAGTGATATAAAGAGTTTTGATCGTATGCAGTGATATAAAAATACAACTGAAAGAAGTGTACTATCCCAACAGTTTCTTTTTGTGCTTCACTCTCATTAATCTGATAAGCATTTCTATCTATCTCTGGAATTTTACTGACTGTTTTAACAATAGCAATTGTGTGGAGTGCAGTCACAGATAATTTGCACTGGAGTTTTTCAATGTGCATTCTTCAGAGTCCCAGGGCAATAGTGGGATGCGAAGTCTTGTTAGACTATTGGCTTTATTATCCAGCTCATGATTCACAGGGAAATGTTGTAATGACCTCTCACACCAGCAACTAATTCTTTTAAAAGATGAAAGTTATTTCTTCTCCTGGCACAGATACCAGAATCTGCCTTCAAAGAATGATATGGCATTAATAGTACAAGCTGCCCAACACTTCTAAAGGAGTAAAAACAGCAAAAGCATTTCTTTTTTCAAGTGTATACACAAGCCAGCTGTATTTTTTTTTTTATCCTGTGCTTCAGAGGCAGAAATGTTTCCTCCTGCTAGTCAGACACAGCACATGTTAGCAATAAGTGAATCATATTTAAGATGGAGAAGAGAAGAAAAACAACTCTGAACAGAATATTGACCCAACTCCCAAATCAAAATTAACCTATAAAACTTGGAGTCACTCAGAGAACCTTTCACAACTATGCTGGCTGCTCTTAGTATAAAAGTGCACAGCTTCTTATTCCAATCTGTGTACCCTAAAAGAGTACTTAGATAAAGAGATTTATTTTTTTTTTCTGCTATGAACATTCATTTATCTCTTTTCTGAATTACACTACTGTGATTTCCTCTCCTAGATGCTTTTGATAAATACCTGCTCCAGAATATCACTTTCCTTGTGTTTTGACCCCTTAAAAATTTCTGGTCAAAATTAATTAAGAGTCTACTGAAACTATTTGGGTGATGTTGTTCCTTAGGTTAAATGAATTACCTACTTCCCTGGTGGTTTTAGTCCACCAGGATAGACAGCAACCATTTCATCTTAGTAGGCCTAGTGAATTACTCTGTTCTACAGTTTTTCTGATCATACTGCTTGTGGTCCAAGTGGTTTACAGCCATGTTTTGCTTTGGATTAGTTTGCTTGTGGTTCAGGTGTTTTGTATCTGTAGTGAAGAATTAACAATGTTTTCCACTTTCTTATTTCCGTGGAAAATGTAGCCTGATATGTCATATTTGTCCTTTCACAGTGATGCATCACTGGTGGTTCATCATTCTGTAGGGCTTCCTCCCTCTCGGTCGGATTTGTAGGAAATATTCTTATCAAATGCTAAGTGAATAATCTTTGATTTCATATTCCATTTCACTTCACTTACATCAGTCCTCAAGTTTCCTCAGACCATTTTGCATTGTATAACCATTTCGCATTGTATAACCATTTCATCCATTACACTTTGGTAAACTGTTGCATTTTTGTGCCACCACCTTTAATTAAATACTTAGTCCCCATGTTTGCAGAGTTAACTCCTGTACTTACCTCCATGCCAACAGTTTCCCTGTCAGCAAATTGTAATATTGTTTTCCCCTTACCTGGATCTTAACCTGCTCTACAATTTTCTTCTTTTAACAAAAGGTAGGAAAAATATATCTTTTATACATTTTGTATGTGTTAGACCAGATCAAATGGGCTAAGCATGTTTTGGATTGAAAGAACTCTTTTGCTGGTAAAACTGCTACCTTAATAAAATAGAAGTTGTTTATCAAAGATACCTTTAGTGAATGCAGGCTGCATTTTCTCAATTTTCTTGTTTATGTCTGTTTTTAATTATCTCCTCCAAGACTTTTTCATAGCTCTTGAATATTTCTGTCCCTTTAATGTACAGGTATTATTGGTCCTTGTTAATCTTCAGCTGCCTTAGTTTGACACTCTTTAAAGCAAATAAAAACAAAAACCCACCTCTAAAACCCTTCTCATAGGACCTGTATTTCGAGGATACAATCTGTCATCATTTTAGGGAAGAAAGGACTCAGCTCTTCTTATCTGAATGTATTAGGGGTAAATTTGTGGCAATATGCTTCTCTGTTGCATGTAAAGACTCCTCATCTTGCTAACTACTTTACCTGCACTCAAAATTACTTAATTGAAATTGGAGGCAGAATATGAATGTAGCCTTAGAATATGAGTGTGTTAATTTTTATCTTAAACTTACTCCTCTAGTACATGGTAAACTAACTTCTATTCTTCTACATTTTCCCCCAGTATCTGCCTGCTGAACCATGTGTTATTTCTATTAATTTGCTTCTGATTCAACTTTGAGCAATTCTTGTGCTGAGCCCACACTTTAAGCTCTCCCTATAGATTAGTCCCTTTCTTGATCTTTGTTGCAAAATCCTTATTTCTTCTATCTTAATACTTTTCACTTTTTGGAGGTAAGCATGTTTGGTCCTGTATTAAGTTTATATAAAGATGGGGAAACACCACTGATCCCCTATCTCAGGGTGCACTTGGTTAAGTTCCCATTTAGCTGTTGGAGTTTTCAGTCCAGGGGAAATCCTCCACTTTCGCAACTTGCCTTTTTGAAATCGTAAGTTTGATTCTATAATCTCTTCTGTTATAAACTTAAAACAGAACCATTTTTATGACCAGTTTTTCTCTAAGGTCCATGCTATGCTTACCTTTCAAAATTGTATCTAAACCTGCATTATCTTAACATAAAACATGGTTTCCTTAGTGAATGCCCAAAGCTAACTTTCTATTACATTCAAGTGCTTCTGATCATTTTATTACTTACATTTGCTCTCCATTCTTCATAGAGGAGGTCAATGTCTTTTAATAACAGAATTTTAACTATTGTCTCTGAAGTTCATCTCTATCTTATGGGGGAAATTTGCAATAGACCCTTACCTGTATTATCTTAGTTGTCTAACATGTTTCTGACCCTGCATAAGGGATCCATACTTTTCTTGTTCCTTGTTCCCAGAATGCCTCAGTGTGGCAAAATAGCATTGCTAAAACCTTCTCTGTCTGGAGACTTAATACACTTAATAAGCTGTTCATAAAAGGAGAACTAAGGAAAGATGACAATTGTTCTTCGTAAGTAATTTTTTCTATGCCTGTTTTAACCTCTTCTTTAAGATGCCTCCATTATTTTTTGAGCTGCTGAAAACTGCATTTTCCAACACAGGCTTTGTCAATTCAGAATCAAATGGAAGAATTTCTGTATGAGACTATTAGACTTTCTGTTTCTATATCCCAGGATTTGTTTCTTTTGGTTTGGGGGTTATCTTGTTTTGTTTTATTAGGTAATCTGCTCTAATTCCAGGTCATCTTCATTAAGTTGTTTTCTGACCAGTTTCCCATTCTGTTTTGTGCACATCCCTGCCTAAACACAATGCCCTGTGCTTATCATTTGGAGGAATTTTGAAGTTTTGCACTATATTTTGAAACTTCTTCCCCCTTCCTCACCCTCACCTGACAACTTCTTAATTTCTCTTGCATCTTTTTGGATTTGAGGCCCTTGGTAGGGCCTAGGTACTTCCAAAGTAAGGACACTGTCCCACCTCATTCAGGTCTCTACAGAAAATTTCTAACGGTATCAAATGCAAAACAGTGCCCTCCACAACCCTCCCCCTTTCACTTCCATTTAGAAAACAAATCACTGATAACTACTTTAAGTAATTTTGGGCGAGGGTTTTTTGTGTGACTTTATTTATTTATTTTTTTTAAAAATATACCATTTCAGACCTGCCACTCAGTTCCCATTCCTAACGGGCATGTGACTCAGGATGCCACCACGTCTTCCTGACGTCAAGATGGAAGGTTATCTACTCTTGTTGAGAGGGAAACCAGCTGAGGTTGATACAGTTTGTTCTGTTCCGATCCAAGGAGAGGTCTCTAATGAACACAGGAGCTGGGAGAACTTCAGATGAGGCCATCACTCCTCTGCTGAACAAAGACTAATTTATAGCCTCTTTGCTGTGGTGGAGTACTAAAATTGCATGCTTTTAAAGTTAATGGCCAATCAAAGCAGTTTACCATCTAGTACTCAATTCTGATCCAAGCGAAGAAAATCTTACAAAGGCAACACTCGTTCTGTTTTTGAAAAAAAAAAAAAAAAGAAAGTTGAAAACTTCAACACCTCCCTTCCCTTTGGAACTGAATTTGGCCTACCAATGTCCTTAGGAGACCAAAGCAGCACAGCATAAGGCTGGGCTGTCACCTTCCTGAGGATCCTTGGTAAATTCACAAAAGGGAAACCCCCAAGATCTTTACATTTACGGGAGCGATACCTTTGCCTTGGGTTGGGACCAAAGGCCTGCAGTGTAAGCAGTCAGTAAATGGCAAACACATCTCGGTGCAGTGCTCCATGACTGCGAACCTGGCACTTCCAGTGCTCCATAGCAGCACTTGTCAAAGCAGTACTAATGAGAGAATTAAATCCCTGTGATTAGAAGCAAAGTACAAATGATCTAATAAAATGCTGGGGAGTATCCCATGATCTGAAGGTGGGGGTGAGCTAGGGAAGGAAAGTTACACCTTGTGCTCTGGATGTCAGACTTTCGACCATCTCTGGTGTCCCTACCTCTGTTTTCTTTTCCTCTCGCATGTGCTCAGCACTGAGTTTTCTCTCTGGCTGTGGGGCATTCACAGAGCTGAGGAATGGGGAAGATGTGTGGGTGCTCTGCTTTGGTTAGAGTTATGTCCCCAGCCTTCACGGCCTTGTCACACCCAGTGGCCCCACCCCTGTGTGCACATATGATGACCCTGACCCAGCAGGTCTTTTCTCCTGCATCCCATAGGAATTGTCAGTACTGAATGACATAAAGCCTGATTTCAGGGATGTTGTGCCCACTGCTGCCTTGATGTTTTCAAGGTGCATTTTGCCTCCCAGCTTTCTGTTGCTTTATGGAGAAAACTGTCCCTGCAGTCACATATATGGGTATGGCCTCTAACATTGCATTCCATCTTTAACCATTCTGCAGCAACAGATGTGACTGTTCATTTAGCATGTTAGTGGGTGATTTGGCAAGTTCCGTAAACTACTCTAGAAACAACTCAGATAATCCACGAAAGTCCTGATATCTTCCCCACAAAACTTTATGTTTCTGCAGAAAATGCCCTTACTTTAATTTAATTTCCACCACCCACCCCCCTCCCCAACCTGAAAATGTGAGTGGAAAGTTTGAGAAAATGTACTGTAGGCTAATTCTCCATCATTTAACTTGGGTGGAAGTCCCTAATTACTAAGACATCATCACCTAAGAAGTTTTCTGCTACCAGAGCACACATGGGTCAGCAGTAAAGCTCTGTCACAGGCTGCCTGTGGCACGGTTTTATCTGCTATGGTAGAAGATTGATACTTGCTAAGGTTTTTGTTTTCCTAAACTGCTCACTGCATTTTCTGTGCTGTATATAACAAAAGAGAACTTGTTTGCCTCATGCCTCTTCAGCTGTAACTCTCATAGTCTAGTAGTTGTGCTCCTAGAAACAAAAAATTATCACTTAAACATCTGAGTAAGTAATCGTGTTAGGCATTCTCAACCCAGGCTGTCTATTTGCATGAATTACCAACTTCTGAAAGGCATTATTCTGCATATTTTTTTTCTTTCTCGTATCTTGGCTAAATCTGAATAATTTCTCTAAATTTATTGTTTGTTCTACCAAGGCAAAATGAAGTAAACACCATTTAATAATTGCTACAAAGCCAGAAAACTTTGATTCATTTTAATTAATAGCTGCTGCCTAACCAATATGTAATTCCTGAGAGACTGATCCTTCTTCCCATGCATAGTGGTTGTGAAAAATAGGAAAATGTACTGAGTGGCAAATAGAGTTTGAAATAATTAAAAGAGGATGAACAAAGCACAAATTCTAGGAAATATGGGCAGAGGCTGATTTTTGCATTACTCATTCTTTTTATTTTTAACTCAAATTAGGGACTGACTTTTTCTGTACAAAATCTAGTGTTGTGGCCTGGGCTTTCTTCTTGTTGTTGCAATATGGCTAAATATGAAAGTACTAATGAGGTTTCTCAATAAAAATACTTGGTATTTCAGTGTTCCAGCTACAAAGTGTGAACATCAGTGATGGATGGTTTTCAGTTGGGTCACTGGTTGGTTTTTTTTCTATTAGTTCTCTTTCTTTTTGCCACTGGATTTCTTCAAATTGTTCCCTTTCTGGTAAATTGAATATTGCAAAATTACTTTCTGTAGATTAAGGCTGAAATGAAACTGGAATAAAAATGAAATTGTACTCTAGGTATTAATTACAGTGCTGGAATGTTGTTGCGAATCGGACTTCCTTAGAAAAGGGATTGTGTCTATAAATGCATGAAATACACATGCATAGACAATACAGTCAAGAAGTTCAGCGAGAGGCTTTTCTATTTTTCGGTAACCCATGAGTGAGCTAGACTTCATCACCTTTCCTTGTGGTGACTCTTGTGCTCCCCAGCTCTTAATGGGCCTGTAAACTGGTGGGGCGCCGTTCCTGCTCCTGCCTTACAGCTTGACACGAAGGGACCATTGAAGATTTGGTTAACTTCTCCTGCCACCTCCTGGACAGCGTTATGAATAGCTTTTTCTGCTCTGCAGCCATAAAACCTCGAGAAATACAGTGCTCACGCTTATCAGGCATTGACTAATGAAATTATCTTGGCCTCCCTGCTAGCAACTTTTCAACACATACTAATAAGTACCATGACAGCAATTAAATTTCTTCTCCAGGAGAAGAACTCAAACCCCAGAGTTAAACACCAAAATGTTAAATGAAATATTTTAACTCCTGTGAAAATAAAATCCTTCAGCACAAAGTCCTAATTAGCAAGTTAACTAGCTGAGACAATGCTGCCTTTCACTGACACCAGGGTGTAAGAGAACAGTCCCACAGATCTTGAATAGACTTTTTAATAAATAACTTAAATGTGTGGATGCTTAGACTTTGAAACACATCATGGGACATCCTTGTCCTAACACTATACATAACATTTTTAAAGACTAGGTTTTATGGTAGATTGGCCTAAATGAAAGAGGAAATGCTGTGGAGAGGTAAATGGCAGGGTGGATTTGATGGCGATCATTACACATCTAGCCTTGCAGTTCATGGCTTTTACTTTCACTTGGATGCAGAGATGCTATCTGTACTAAATCTGACCAGCAAGTTTGAACGTTGCTTCCTGGAGAGGTATTCAAGAATAACGTTTGTAGTTCTGGGCCAGTGGTGAAAACCAACTTAGTTTCCCTCCTAAGCATCCTGAGTGCCTGTAAACACTTCTGCTGATGCTGTTTGCAAACTCTGATATCACCAGAGACGTTCTATATTCTGAAGTCACAATAGTAAATAAATAAGCACTATACCATGTGCCTTCTGAATGCACTGATCTTGTTGTTTTGAATCTACTGTAATGAATTTATCTCCCTGAATTGCTATGTTTATTTTATTTTGAAATTTAAAATCCCCTAGCATGATAGTTACTTTGAAATCCTTGGTGTGTGTCTCTAGTGCTGTTACGTTGCAGAAAGACAATGTATACCTGCCAAAGGGGTTTTGTGTTTTTCAGCAGGTTGCCATGTAGTTTAAAAATCATACTTTCTAGCTTTTGCCTTCCTCTAGTTAGTGAAATGAAAACAGTGTCTTTCTGATCTTCTGGAGTATTTCCCTGGCATGGATATTCCTAATTTGTATTAAGATGGCATTGTCTTTCGTGAAAGATTGAGTTAACAGAAGCTTTGAGAGGGAACCACCAATTAAACAATATACTTCTATTTTATCTCCTGTGTAGCTCAGGCTATAACATCTTATGTTGTCATTCCTTCATCAAACTTGTCATTTCTATTTGAATATAAATACTCCACCTCGGAGAAAAGTAGCCAGACATCAATGTGTAGCTTTCCTTGGTCCTGTGTCCCAATGATGGATTAGTTTTTCTTCAGATTTACTAACAGAGCAGCTAACTCAGTTTCAGGCCAATGCATCTACTGCTGATGTGGAAATGGAATGGTAGGAATCCATTATAGAAATCTACCATAGAAATGGTAGATTTGCCTCCTCAAATTGGAGCTCTTGGAGCAATTCAGTACTACGTCAACTCAGATTAAACTTCGTAAACAGTTTGATGCTAAAGAAAGCTAGAAGTTATCTTTATATGATATTGCCAACCCTTCCTCTCAATGTTTTCAAGAGAGCTGGAACAAAACTGTATCTGGTTTTGAAGTAACTTAAAACTTTAGTTTATCTTTCAGCAAGCAGAGGAGGGAAGCACAATATTTTCCATACATTCCTCCTTAGGGACGTGACTTCACATTTTTCCAGTTTCCATAGCATGAAACAGTTTTACATGTGGAACAACAGCCACCTGTATAATCAGCCAACTGGGAGGTGTTTTGTAGTTTCAGCAACACTGCTTTAGGTAACATTCCCCTTCTTATTCCTCAGTGGATCAGTTAACAAGCTTTAGTGTCAAGGACTCTCTTAGAAGACAGAGATTGGCCCATAGTTTTATAGCTTACATAATGAACATACACTTCGTGAAACATGTGAGGAGATCTGCTAGCCAGAAACCACCCTCTATATAAAGCACTTCTAAAAGAAAAAACAATTTGGAAACACAAAAAGAAAGTATCAAGACTGTTTTTCTCACCGGGAGACAGAGAGGGATAGTGTGGCTTTGAAAAAAAGGCATAGAGAAAACACTAGCTGCCACAAAATCATAAAGGAGTCTGGCTGAGCTTAAAACTCATCTCAGATCTTGATTTCTGGCCTGATAGCTCAGCATAAGAACCTTCCCATTCGTCACGAGAAACCTGAAAGACAGTTTTGTGGCATGGCCCTGGCCACAACATTCCTTAATGAGCTTTTCTTCTTCCCTAAGATTGGCATTTGTGTGAACCAAGCCCTGACACACATACAGGAGAAAAGTTCCTTTTCTGGCTTTGATAGGGCTTTCAGCTGGTAAGAACATTGCTGAGAAATCTTCAGTTCTGTAATGCAAAATTTGAACTGTAGGTGCAAAATCTCTCTACGTGAGTACACTGAGGTGAAGAGTTGTTATACCACTGTAAGGGATTAATATTAAATGAACCAGAGGACTCAATGGGATGTTGGAATCCAGCATGTTCTTACGAGTCAGATTAGGGAGTTACAGAGCCAGAAGTGAACCCGAGGCACTGAGAGATGCCTTGAATTCTTTACAGTCCTTTTAAAATATTTGTTTCCCTTTGTAAATACAATAATTGTATTTCTGTAAGAAAATGGTATTAAATTCTGCAAAAGAGCTCTTTTTGATTTATGTTGTGTTTATGTTGGTCTCTTCTAACAGTAATATGGAAATATATAGGCCAAATATTTGAAACATGCTAGATTACTGAATGTTTTTGCATGATAAAAACTTGGGGCAAGAAGGAAATAAACTGAAGAATTCTCAGGAGGTCATTAACATTTTAATTAAGTGAAAGTTGCTTTTCTTTTTGCAAAGATCATTTTTTTGCTGGCTCCCTGCTA
This sequence comes from Myiotriccus ornatus, assembly GCA_036023395.1. Lineage (NCBI taxonomy): Eukaryota > Metazoa > Chordata > Aves > Passeriformes > Tyrannidae > Myiotriccus > Myiotriccus ornatus. The sequence continues at coordinate 5,967,999 of JAYRBT010000001.1, forward strand.
ATCTATGGAGACATGACGTGAAAATGGTACAAATCACCACCGTGCTTGGCTCTTCCTCTGAGTCTGCAATCTGAATATCTGCACAATTCATGTTTAACTGAGCTACATTTAGGGAATCTGGGTTCAAAAATGGATTCCAGTTTCAACTGAGGCCGGCATTGCTCAGCTTGCATCTTCCAGAATTTAAGTTTTTCCACCTCAGATGAAATGTGTTGCTTTGGAGGTTTTACACCCCCAAAGTCTTCAATGTTGTGCTCAAGTGTTGTGAGAGACCACTCTTTTAGCATGTGGCATAATGCCACAGTGTCTGTGGCACTGTTCTGTTGCTGCATAAAAATGATCTCAGTCAGTAGAGAAGGAAATTGGGAAAACGTTTTGTGTAGTCGAGAATTTAAAATATTTTATTTGACAGTTTTAGAAGACCTGTCTCCTCGCAAGAGCCACTTGAAATTAATGTTATGAGAATCAAGATTTTCAGCTCTTCCTTGATATTGAAAGCATAGAGGCCAAAATGTACTTTTTAAAAACACTCTGATATATGAATTTATAAAAGCACCTGATGTTCAAACAAGACAGCATTCCAGGTTAGGGAATACTAGGGTTGCTATCTAAGGTTGCTTAAAGCAATTAAAAAAAAAAAAAACAACCACAAATTTTCATTTAAATCTATGGCTACTATTGCCTACATCTGCTTCCTTCTTCTGTTTTGCAAACGTATTTGTAATGTGCTGTGTGTGCCACTGGGAAGGAAACACATGGAAATCTTTCCATAGTTCACCAACCACTATACTGGTAGATTTCCTGTGCCAATACTGTAAGGTGTATTGCTTACCAAGGTTTAGAAGAATTTCAAAGGAGTTTTGTGTATGGATTAGTTCTGTCAGTCAGCTAAAGGTGTTGGCTATTTGTTTTGGGGTTTTTTTGATACTACAGGTAGGAGCAGATGTCCAGGGAGAAGCCCCAGAGATAACCATGGAATTCAGCAAGCAGTCTTGGAGCTTGAGTGAGAGAGAAGAAGAATGCTAACTCCACCAGAGTGAGACTGTGCCACGTATGCCTGAGACCAGAAGCAATTCTGAAGCAAAAAGGCTGTTTATATTAGTTCCATTTGGGGACTATACATCGGTCAGTCAGCTGATGGTAACAAGTCTGTTGCAAATTGGTTCATGAAGAGTTTGAACAGTTTGGAAAATGAGTAGTTGTGTGATGGAAAGTTCCACACATTCCCCTCACCCTGCAGTCTGTATATCCCTCTGCCAAACATCATAAACTGCAGCGCTAATGTGTAACAAAGGATTCAGTTTGCCCCAGCTCAAAAAGAGCTCAACTGTATCCTCGTAGTACCTTTTAGTCGCAGCAACCACAGCTAAAGCAGTGCAATGTCTAAGGAACATTTAATTATGCCAGTCTAAAAACGCCCTCTATCCTTGTTCTTAATATGCTGGCTATATTTTACTGGAAGTCAGTTGGACCAGGAGTTGCCAAACCTGATTTAACTGGGCACCACCAAGCAGTTTGGTCCCTGCCACAGCTCCAGGAATGGCTTTGTTGCAGCCTGCATCTTCCACTTTTACCTCCCCCGTCATCAGTTCCACGTCCCTGCCCTCACCAGTCCTGCCAAAGCAAAAGCTCTCATCCTGGCAGAAGATTGGCAAAGGCAGCTTCAAACCCGAGCTCCAAACGTACACCTGCAGTGGATGTTCTTGATGGAAATAGAGTTGAGTGAGGAGCAGTAAAAAGAGTTAGATTTGACTGAATTGCTGGTCTGGCCTGGTGTGTCCTGGAATGCTGCTCTTCAGCCATCGGTCCCATGGCTGTTCTCTCTGAGGCTGTGCTGGCCCAGGGATGGAAAGGAAAGACTTTCTGGTCTGTGGTTCTTCCAGGCAGGCACCATGAAAACCGAAGCACATTCACAGGGGTGGGAAAAGGTTGCATGAAGAGGTAAATTGTTTTTAAGATGGACCCTTGGGCCCAGCCCAGACTCAAGGGCTGACTTCTGGGCCAGGGATGGACATGACCAACCCTGGTGACCAGCTCTGGCCCAGCACGGCTTGCCACTGTAGTCTCTGCCTGTGCTCTGATGGTCATTTGGTCAATTATTTTTGTACAATAACTTATCTTTTAATAAGTGTCTATTTTCTAGGGTCTTAATGCATAAGAAAGAGGGAGGCTTGATTTGCCATGGATCAGCAAACCCTATTTTTGTTTGTTCTTTATCATTTGCTTAAATGTTCCTTTTTTTCCTACTCTGCTTGCTTCAAATTTAAAGTGTAATATACCTCCAACTTCATTTCTTTTCTTTTCTTTTTTTTTTTTTTCTCTTTTCCTTTTCATTAAGGGCAAAAAGAATTTCCCCACATCGTTCCTAACAATAAGATCTATAATAGAAACTCTCAGGTTGTTGTGCAGACGGCCTCCAGCTTCATTTACTCTTTCATCCCCACCTGAGCCTGAGCATTATAAATATCCTACCTTTTCAGTGTAGCTGAATGAAAAATAATCTTGGTGTATTAAGGAGAGAGACAAGAAATGAAACTTGCAGGGAAGGGAGGGGAGGACAGCTAAATGCAGAGAAGCAGGAAAAGGGAGAGAACAGCCAGACTGTAAGAGCCACTTCAGTGCAGCTCCCGTATTTCTTCCTGGCAGCCAGCTGAAGCCGTGCAGTGGGCAGAAGTGCAGGGGCAGCCACACCGTGCCCCCTCAGCAGCTGCAGCTTAAACAACCAAATGTTTTTGCACGGATCCTGTGCTTCATTTTCTGGCTCTGGGGCGATCCAGCTGCCACTTCCTCTTTCATCACTGACTCCAGCGCAGGTTGTGGTTGCAGGGGAGCCTTCCCCTTCCCTTTGTGTTTCCAAATGATGGCTCTGCCACTCCCTTTCGAGCTTTTCCCCTGCAGTGCGGTTGTTATGCTTGCTGTTGCCACATTCTTTTGCAGCAGGTTGACTTTATGCCTGCACTTCTGAAATCCCCTTAAAGAACGCGCCTCTTTTTCTGGGGCGCTGCTTGTACAGTGACCAGCAGTACAAGAGGTCAGGTTGCTTTGTCCTTTCAGGTATGTGCCTGGTTGGGGATCCCCAGTTTGAATGGTTTTTAGCACAGGTGTCTTCATTGCCAACTGAAATGATCTCTCTACATACATCTGTTTAATGAACTTATAAGTCAGTACATGCAGCATTCCATAAACATTTTATTCATGTTTATGCCTCACAGAATGAAAGAGGGAGAGACAGATTTTCTAATTAAAAGAAAGACTGTATATTTGTCTGTTGCCAGAGTGTTACATAAATGCAGTTAGCCTCTTATATAAGCAAAATTTGATGAATCCCAATTTTCATTAGCTATCTTGACTGAGGATGGATTATTGCACATTTCCTGTAAGCAGCTTAATTTTTATTGTTATATGACATTCCTTACTTAGCATAAAAAAATGAATAACTGAATAGCATTAAAAAGGCTGAGAACTCTCACCAGTAGCTGTGGGGGAGTATTTTTGATCCTAACATGACAAAGATGCCATCTGTATGAAATCATGTGTAAATTTTCAGAATTTTTTCCATAAGACAAACTTTCTTCTCATCACTGGCTTTGAGAGCCGCTATACTTTAGTAAGGGAGAAAAATCCTAAAGCCATTGTGATTTCAGAGACAGACTTCTCTAGTAGTATAATAAGCCATTTACAAAAAAAAAAAAAATTCATCAACAGCTTGCTGTTCTGCATCGAAAGGAGCCATAACATAACCTCTGTGGTATTGATTTGCTGTTTGGATTAGCCTAGAAGCCAAAATAATTCCTCTTAAAGCTGTTGAAAGAAACTATCCTTGTCTTTAAAAGTTGATCTAAGATTACAGATGTCCCAGAAGTTTTTTAACTTGTAGCTGAACATTAAGCAAATAATTTACTGTGTGTGAAGTGTAATTATTAGCTAAAGAAAAGAAATCTGTAAATAATTTCAACTGTTGAAATAGTTTTAGATGTGACCAAATAATTCAGGATGAGTAATGGCTAATTTTGACCCTTATTTTTCTGCTCACGGTATGCAGACAGCCAGGTCATGGCTTAATTTAATTTCATTAGCAGCATCTGATGAAGTTCATGAATGATTTTAATTGTCCTTGGTTTGTTGATTTTCTGAAGACAATACAGGGGAGGTGTTATTCTGTGTGTTATCTGCAGATACCCCCCTGCTTGATGCTCTCAGAAACTTCATGCTGAGCAGGTAGATGTTTGAGCTGGCCTGGTGTAACTGTTCTTTTACTCTTGTATGACCATGAACACAGTGCATTAGAGAGTGGTTAAATAAATGTGCCAGCATTTCTGATTCAAATACTCATGCATAAAATTTTACAGGTTTTTTTCTGCAGGAAGTCTTCTGCACGGGACACTGAAAGTTGCATTTTGCTAATTTTAGTAGTTGAATTAAATATACAGATTCTCTTCTTGCTTTAAATTTCCTTCCTTTAGTAAGAAAAGAAAAAGAACTACAGTTCTCATGGAGGCTTAAACTGTAGGGTATCCCTTCCCATTCTATTTCTAAGCATCCTGGCCAAAAAACCCCCAACCAAACTTGTTTGGATGGATATGATAGTTTAAGCTTGTTTCAGAATGATAATCCTTATGCCAAGTGAGCTGGATCCATGGATTTTCTCACTCAAAGAAAATCCATTTTCAGATGAGATAAATTTTCTCACTCTTCTTTGCAGGGAGTTCCTGTGAAGCTATTAAATAAGGTGTCCAATAGCAGCTTGTCACCAGGGAGAGAAGATAAATCAGAAATATGTTTATCTTTAAAATATTTCAGTTCTTGGAACTGATTCCGCCTTTTAACGAGCAATCCCTTATACCCACGTTGATTTTACTGATTTTAATAAAGCTCTGTTTGGCATAAAAAGATCAATTTCTTTTTGTTTCTTTCCAAGGAATCTGTTTTAGAACTGATTATTTCATTAGATTAGGGAGAAGGAAGGAAAAAGAGTTATCAGTGGCTTATGGACCAGACCTGCTGTTCAGATAGTATCAAATTCACAAAATCTAATTTGAACAGATGTTGTCTGGCTAGGACTGTGAAGGAATATTGTCAATTACTCCTTTTTCTGTGATTCTCTTATTTTCTTTTTTTTTTCTTTTCTTTATTCAGCAAGTCCTCCAAGGGACGTACATTAACGTATTACCCTAATTACTCTCTCAGTCCCATTACTGGGGGATGTGGAGTTAGTCACTCTGTTGTATGCAGCCTTGCAGATGAACATGTAATGAAATTCCTAGGCTGTAATTCACAGCTGAAGAAGGTTAAGACATAGGACAGAAGTGCCCTTGGAGGCCGTATATTGCAGGGAGGGTGTCAAGAATAACGATCACAATCCGTACTCTGACATACACAATCTCTTATTGACTCAAATTAACACTGGATTAAAGGCTGTCAGTGTGGTGGCAACAAACAACTGGAACAATGAAATTATAGTCTGACTTCTTAAAAATACCTTTCCTTTTGGATTGTTCTGTGCAAATAAATGAAAGGTAGGTAGTGTGTTTCTGTTGCACCCACCTTGGTCTGTGATTTATGTATCTAAGAATGTAATTTAGGCATTGGTTTTGCATATTTTGACTGAGTTCCACTCCTATTTTCTTGGCTCTGGCGCTGGACCCATCACACTGGCCCAGATCCACCAGTGAGTCTGAGAGTAGTTATGCTGAGCATTACTACACTTAAATTTCAGGCAGCTGCTTCCAAATTCTTCAGATTCTTTCAAAAACCTCAAGAGGGTGCTGAAACTGCCTGCACAGTGCTTGAGGGGGGGTACATGCTCCAAAAGCAAACTGGGGACACGTTTCAGATGGCCCACTGGTGACGAAGGAGGGTCCAACTGTGCAGTTTGTGACCTCAGGAAACAAAGCTCTGGTGTGGTATCTGCTTATGGATTTATTTTCATTAGAGCTGTTTTACCTGGGCAGCATCTCAAGCAGGTGTTCTTTGGGTGCCAGAACAGGGGAATCCTGAGTTTGGTTCCCAATGCCAAGGAAGTTAGATATCTCCTGGTCCGTGATGCATTGCAAGTTACCTCGATGCAGAGAGCAGAGCCTCTCCTCAGGGAGGTGTCTTTACCACTTGTCTACCACATAATTCTCCTGCCTATGCCTTCAGGGAATATTTTAGACCCTCAAAACCCCAGTACTTCAAGGGGAGGACTACTCGTGGCTCAACCCTTCTCTAGGGAGGGAGCTGTGAACACGCCTGGGGCTGAGATCAGGATTCAGGATTGCAAGAGGTCTGGCCTCCACCGCTTCTGAACATTTGTTTTTAGCATGCAGATCCCTGTAGCTGCCATGCAGCTGCATTTTAGGGCCTCTCAGCAAATTGCAGCCCTAGAGGAGTAGGTTTGCAGAGCAAAACTATTAGTGCAGAAGAGTCAGCAGTCACACAAGTTGAAAGGTTTTCCTCTCCTAGCTAGGACATAAGACAGCTTCATGACTCCAGTAGTGCATGAAGAAGCTTATGGTATCCCAGGTCCTTGAAAATTTAAACTGCACATCTGGATTTCACACAGAAATTGCTTGGCACAAGTGGCATCTTCAGTGTTTCTCTGGGGTGTAGTCCTTACCTTATTCATACATCAGTTTGCTTGTCTATAAAGGGTGCATACAAAGGTGTTCTCTTATTCTTCTCTTCAGGATCCCAGGAGCAGCCTAGGAGTAACATCAAGATTATATAGACAAACAATTTTTATTTTTGCCCCATCCTCTCACATGGAAGAATACTAAGGTTGGAGTTGTTATGTTTTTCTAAAGGTTCAATACAGGAGATGAGCATCATTTCAGCAAGAAAATACGAACTGCTGGTGTCACCAAACAGTTTTCAACCATGCAGTTTCTGCTGTGGCAGATTGCCAGTAAGTGATGACATTGGGTTGGCATGGTACTTCTGTCTCTGGCCTTTTCCCAGACCTGAATGCATGCTGGGAATCCTGCCTTTTTTTTTCCTTTTTTTTTTTGCTGAGATATATTGACAATTAGGAAGGCATAGCCTGCTTCATTCCAATGGCTCAAAAAAAGATGAAGGAACACTGCCAATATTTCTTTCATCACAGATTCCCTCTTCTGCAGTGCAAACCAAAGGTTTAAATATAATTCCTACACAGTTAAACAGAAAAAAAAAAATAAATTCTGAAACCAGCAATTCAGGAAAGTAGGAAATCAGGAACTCAGTTTTCTGGCATCCTGCCCCATCTGCTTCCCTCACCTGCAATACCTGCTGTTTACCAGCCCTGTGCTCCCTTTCTCCTGATCCTGTGTCTGGATTAGGAATTGGAGTTTAACACTGATTAGCTTCTTCTAGCCTGCTATTTACTGAAAAAATCTGGGGAACAAAGAACTGAGCCATACAGGAGTGTAGCTGGTACAGTATCTCCCTTTGTCTTGAGGTGCTGACCCTATGGCTCCAAGTAGCCTCCCCACAGGCAGCTACCTAGGAACTGTCTGGGTGGGAGCATGCAACTTCTAAAGCAGTGAATTAAAATAAGCACAAGGGTTGATGAAAACATAATGAAGTAATTTAATAAAATTTTCAAATTTCTTCAAAGTAGACCCGGTCCTCCTCTATAATTTAAGCAATTGCTTTATTTAAACATTTTTAGTCAGCCCTCCTTAATCTCCCCTCAGCTGCCCTACGTCAGAGCCCGGGAGGTCATTTCATCACTCATGTGAGAAAGACATAACTGCAAATACTTTACCCAGTAACACACATGCAGGTGCCTCGTCCTCTCCTCATGTTCATTTTGGCTCTAGTACAGTAAAAAAAACCTTGGCAAAAGGTTGGTGCATTTTGGTGGGGTGGATTCTGAGAAGCTGATGTGTGCACTGTTCTATGGATTATTGCTCATGAGCTGCTGCAAAACTCAGTCCGTCTGCACTCTGAGCAAATAACTCCTTTTATTTGGCAGACTCTAAAAAATAGAGGAAGAGGGAAATAGAGGCCATCAGACTGTTCCCAAACAAGAACATCCAGAATAGTAACAAAAAATGTTGCTCCTGTGTTGCACAACCATTAGAATCGCTCACCGTCAAAGGTCAAAAGCATTAACCATGTTGGTAACATTTATAAATAGACTCTCTATGGAGCTTTACCTTAAGTGGAATGGATAAACACTTTGACTCAGGAAGACCAATTAGAACCAGTAGGATCTTTTAATTTAATAGCTGCATTAAGCAAGATGCATGAATGTTGGTACACATAGACAGAGAACATTTTCACTGCTTATGGAGTCTGAAATAGAATGCAATTTCAACTTGACTCACAGAAAGCCACAGCACAACTGGTCCTGTGTGGCTGTGTAAGAGAAGGAAAATGGAGAAAGGTTTTTTTCTAGCCCTATGTGACAAATAATGCACCTCTTTCCATCATTAATGTGTAGAGGCACGTTCTTTGTATCCACAGGGATAAAGTGACACAAAAAGTGGATTGGAGCTTAGACCCCCTGCACAAATGGCAACCACCGGTGGGGTCCAGACTGCATTCCCCCAGGAATTTAGGATGCAGGTATTTTTAGTATACCATTTGTAATGTTTAACATTACATACTGGTTAAAGATGTTTGCTGAGTACTAAAAACCCAGGAAATGTTACAATTAAGTGTAATTTGGGCATTTTAATTTGTACCAGTTTGCCCCTGCCTAATATGTATGAGTGGTTAGGAGTATATGCAATATTTTTCACAAGCACATAGGTTGGTCTGTGTTTGAACTGGTTACTGCCCAGTGGGAAAAAGGTAACTGGTAAAACCTGGTCACTAGGATTAATTACTTTCAAATCCACATAGTGAAAGTCTCTCTTGACTGTTCAGACTGGTTTGTTGTACTGAGAGCAAGGTATCAGCTCTTTCAGGGAATCAGATGCTGGTCTCCTTACTCAGAGCAGGCAGGAGGTCAGTGGCTCTGTTCTGTGCTAGGCAGACCATTGTCTGTCTTACTGGGATGGCAGGCAGAAAGGCCACAACCAGAACTGTCTCTGCAAAAGTATCCTAATTTTGTTTTCAGTTTCTTCATTGTGGTGAGGAAAAGTAATATATCCTTATGGTCCTAAATGTTCTTGTTTTCAGTCTCCTCTTAAAGGTTTTTGGTGAGAAATCTTGTGATGAAGTTGCACAATCACTCCTAGTTCTGCATTCTTACCCTCCACTATTAAATGCTGAGGTGGTAGGAGGAGGCTACTTAGAGAGTGATGCTTAGAGGCACTGGGGATTTTTGTTAGTGTGAAGAACAGGAAATATGCTATAAATACAAAGATAAAATTGTAAAAAAGCAAATACTTCGAGGTAAATTTCATTTCCTCCCCTTAGTTCCTCTAATTCCAGTGACACGAGTCAAGTCAGTAAAAGGGATAAGAAATTAGGAGATGATAGTTTAATGGCAGGCACTGACTTGATGCCAGCAGTTGATTTGCCTTCATTTGCTTAAACATTCCTCTTGTAGACAAGCAAGTGCAAACAGAATTTAAAAATAATCACACCAGGAGCGTAGTGATGCCTTTTTGATTACTGGAGAGGAAGCACAGTGGGTTATCAGGTGTGAAACCTTTCAAGCTCATTCATGGAGCAGGTGTTTCCAGCCTATTTGTATACAAACCAGCATCTCCCCTCAGGGACTTTGATTTACTCATAGCTGTCAGGGGTCTCTCTGCAATCTTCTACATTTCTACCTTTTGCTGCCTCTCTCTGTCCCCAAAACCAAGGACATTAGTCCCACAGCAACATTTTTTTAGACTGCTGGTTATGTTTCACACCTTCTGAGATGTGTGTTGGATTGGAAGCTAGGGCTGTGATGGACTGCCCATCTACTTTGTATCCACCTCTGCCATCCTACACTGTCTTAGTTTTACCTCTTCACTACTGCTAGGTAACCTTATCAACAAAAAGGAGGCAAGAGTAAACATATTGAAAAATAAAAATTACAGATAAATAAATACAAAATTTTTCAAGCATCAGTGGGATCTCTTAATCATCCTAATAGAATTTAATATACAGTACAGTCTTTCAAATGCTAAGTGATCTTGAGAGCTGATGATCAGTTAGTAAAAATGCACCTGAAACTTCAAAATCTACTTTCACTCAGGATAGCTTTACTGCATTTTTCCTTTGTTTCATATTCCGATTCACTGATCACTTTGATGAACGGTGTTTTTTTCTATCCACAAGCTTTTCTGGTTTTCGCTCTCCTCACTTTCTAGCCACTTTTCCCCGCTTTCATTTAATTTCTTTCGGCTACTTCCTACCCAGATGACCTAATCACTTTTTCTTTTTTTTAGTATTACTAAAACTACCTCACAATTACGGTATTTTGCTTTTCTTTCATAAATATCGAGGGCTAAGTTCCTCTTCTCTTGCACTTTCTCTCTCCTTTGAAGGTTCTTGATTCACTGGAGTGGTGTCATAATCTTGTAGCCAAATCATCCTCATTTCCCCACTTGTTTTGATGCAACTGCAGAATTAAAACAGACAGGACATAACTGATTGTCCCTACTTATTTTTCAGCCATAGAACAGACTTCAAACATAGATAATAGAGTACTGCCTAGAGCCAGTGTCTGCGAGTATGTAAGCCATTTTAAGAAGGATAATGAGTTCTAAGAATTTCTGTTATAATTCCTTTTTAGCCTAAGCTTTCAAAACAGCTCATCATTTTGTCTGCCAGACTCGAGAAAACTAAGAGTACTGTGATTTTCTAGAGAATGTGAAGCACCTCTATTCTGAAAAGAGACTTGTTTACATATTACTTAAGACAGGTGTTTCAAGAATTGAATTGGTATTTGAATCACCAGTCCATTTTAAAAACATAACCCTCCCCTCCAGCTTTCTGCATTGTCTGTGTTTGAAATTTTAAAATGATTCTCTAAGAGTTACTTGGTTACTTACATAGCTGAAACAGGCAACCCAAATGTTCAACCCAAACTGATGAGCCCAAATTTGTCTCTTAAACAACTGAGAGAATGAATTAAGGAGTGATATAATCTTCTAAATTACATCTATTACAATATAATAATGCAACATGCCAGAAGGAGTATGAAACTCTCATAAAGGCTCTTAATTTAAATTTGCTTTGAATTGGCGAGAAACACAGAAACCCAACATACTCGATTTAACTCATTTAAACAGTGTCAGCATTTAATTAGACTATAAGGATAAAGTGATGGGATGTTACAGTCCAGATTTCCACGACATCTTACTACTTTAGGGGCAAGAACTTATAGCACTTGGTACATAAAATAAGGTACTAAATTTAAAATATAACCCCATGCATATTAGCATCTATAAAAATGCCAAACTTCAAAATGCAATTATCAAGTAATAGCAATGCCATGCATCTATAATGCTAGAATTTCCTTAAAGCACATTAAGGACATGCAACACTCAGCAGATTCCTAACTACTACTTAATTACCCTTTCCACTTATCGCTGCAAAGATGCAGCGTATGGAAAAGATACACATTTGCCTAACTAAAAGAAGGATTAGGAGATTCTCTTTTGTAGTTGTTGTGCAGATAGCCTTTTAGTATCTACTGTGTACCTTGCTCCCTGAGCAGCTAGTGAAACCATCTGTAAATCTAAACTTCAGAACTGCCATTTGAATACTTTAGTTAGCCTCAAGGACTCCCCACTGCATGAATCTCTATTACCCTTGTGCGAAGTTCAGCAGTGTAGGAGTTCCAGAGTGCTCCTTAAAAGTTCCTTTGTCTTTGTACTCACCAACCTGTTGCTATTCAAAAGGAAGGCTAACCTTTAACACATCAGTCCTTCTGACACCATCTCCTGTAAAATCAGTGTTGCAGTTCTTAAGAAGACAGTTCATGTTGTCATACTACTCCAGTCCCTTTCATGTAATTATCATAGGGTTTAGAGTCCATTTAGAGGCTGACTTCCTTCCTCTTAAAGCTTCTACAAAGTTATATGTTTGAATCTTGTGATTTACGTTTTTCTCTCTGTCTTCAGTGAGAACAAAAGAAAATCTGATACTTTGCTTATATGGCCTTTAAGATCAGAAATAGTTACATGAGCTAAGGCCAGTTTAGGCTGTCTCTCTGGTCTGAGATACTTTTCATTGTCAAATACTTACTTCACACAGTGCTGTTGTGCCACATGGCTCCAGAGGGGTTGGGAGATGGGGAGGAAGAAGTCCTGAGAAACTGCATCTGCAATTACTTTGTGCAGTGCCTTCTCCCTTTGGTGTTCTTGGACATTTTGTAGGCTACCTGTGAATAGTTTGCCTTGTGTTGTGTGCCTGCTGTTGTTACCTGGCCAGGAGATTTGAGAGGAATGCATCTCATACCTTGCACAGGGAACATCCTGGTTGAATTCAGGTGTGAGCTTTCAGGGTCCCCAGGTGATGGTAGCTGAGCCTTCTCTTGGGACAAGCCTTGTAGTTATCACTGAAGATTTGGTTTCAGCTTCTCTTATTCTCAGTTTGAATGTCTTCACATCTGTGCTGATTATAAGATTATAAAGTCCTTATTCTGGGAAGATTAAAGAGAAATAAAAAATAATAGGGAAAGAAACCCCAAAACCTTTACAAAGGAATAACACACCAACAACAGGAATAGAGGAACACTGCTGAGGAGAAATGTTTTTTCTTTAAGAAAAGGATAATGGCATCTGGAGAATGGCTTTTACCACAAAAACTCACTCCCTCTGAACACTTCTTAAACTAGATATGTGTCTTTTCCATACTGTCTCCACTTTGAACAGAGACAGGCAAGAGTAAGAGGTTGAGTTACTTCCTCCAGCACCAGCCCAGAGACTCTCTGAGTTGTGTTGGTGTCAGCTCCTGGAGCACTCTGTTCTCTCAGGGAAGGTATGAGGCATTACTTCCGAGACACAGGTGGCTTATGTCTAGTTGCTGGATTTTTTTCTTTTACCACAAATCCTGCAGAGAAGGTGCTGAAAAGCCTATGCAGGTCGAAAACATAATAATAATGGCCAGACTTCGCGAACGAAGAACCGGGGAAGGTCTTTACACCTTCCAGCCTGCGCATTGGATT
>JAYRBT010000001.1:5985762-5997969 GCA_036023395.1 Myiotriccus ornatus
ACAGAGTCACAGGGGATAATGGCTTTTGAGTCCACCCCTGTTTCCTGTGGAGGTCCCTCCCCACGGGAGAACAGTCCCTGATAGACCTCTCCGACATGGGTCTGGCATGGATCCCTCACTTGGATCCCCACATCTTACCTGAGCCGTTCTCGCTCTGGCCATGTCTCGTCTCTCAAGGTCACAAATCTTGAGCAGCAGCATGGATCCCACACACGGATCCCAACACCTCACCCGGGTCGTCCTCACTCCAGCGTAAGTCTCGTCTCTCTCAGGGTCACAAATCTTCAACAGGATTTATTTTTCAGTCTTTTCCCTGCTGAAGGGAGAGAGTGAAAGGGGAGGAGAAACAGCCCCCCCCCCTTCGAACTTCTGTCTCCTCCGACTGCCAGCTTTGACCTTGGAGGTCCCTTATCTCTCTGCTAGAATTCCTTCTGCAGCGTTTTCTCATCCAAGCAGTCAGTTCTTCTCTAAAGCTTTTCTTCTCTACTACCTTATAGGAGAGAAGGGGGCTTCAGTGCCACACCTGCCCCCAGACCAGGGCCAGGGGAGGAGGGGGCCTGGTCCCCACCTGGGACCTGCCACCGCTCCTACATGGCTACCTAATTTCAGCCGCTACTAATTTCAACTGCGCAACCAGCTTCTCTTCCGTTTTCTTAAATATGCAATTGGCAAAGGTGTTACTAAACTTTTGATAGGCCTTTCTCTCCGGAAATCCACCTGGACAAAACCATCTTCAGCCCCAGGGGCTGCCTGGTGGGCAAAACCACGACACTGTTCACAAGCCGCTGCACCCTCCTAGCAATGGGCATGTCAGAGTGCAGCAGTGCCTCATCCATAATGGTCTGTGAAGGTGGGGAAATCAATACCAGATACACATAAGAAGGGGAGGAGTGGACTGCAGGCTGCAAGGAAGGATTTAGAGGTGGTTTGGATTTTAACTCTGTTCCCCCTCGACTCATCCACCCTCCTTCCCCAGATGAATTGCAGTAGCAATTTTTTAAAGGGGATTTAATTTGATTTATTTTTGTCTATACAAAAAAGCTGAATTATATTTGCACACAGATATCCATTTTTATAACAACTGCTTGTCCTTCTGTGACATCTTGTACCTGTGTGCATGCAAGGGCTTTTATTTTAGAAGAAATTACATTTTTCAGATACAAATCTTTTTTCTTCTTCATTGCATATTATGTCCAGGTTCACTAAATAAATAAATCACAGAATCATTTAGGCTGGAAAAGACCTCCAAGTCCAACCTTTGAACGATTACCACCTAGTCGACTAAACTATGGTACTAAGTCAGTCATTGAAATGGACAAATTTCATGGGGTTTGGGCTATGTGTTATGGATGCCATCAATATAGATGCCAAACTAATGCCATCAATACCAAATTTACTTTATAACACATGATCAAATTAAAATAAAAAAACTTTATTCAGTGGATCTTGATTGCTAAGTCAAAGTTTTCTTTCCACACATATTTTCAGTGTCAGGCTATAGGGACTCAAATGTGAGCACTTCCTCATTGGGACATAAATTAGTGACCTACCCTTTTTTTTCCCCAAAATATGTACTAAAATGATATTCCAGTGCTGTCAAATCTCAATTTTATATTGTTTAGTCGTGCCTTGTGTTTGTACTCAACCCACTTGCAAACAACATTTTCTCAGACCATTTTGGGGTTCTTTTAAGAGGAAATTTGTGACTATTTTAAAGAGAAAGCTTGAAAAATGTCTGAGCATTTCCTATATTCATAAATGAGAAAGCAAGCAAGCAGGACCTAAGCCTCTGATACAGCCTGAGACAGCAAATATGACTCCTGAGTTAGGAGCTGCTTTGCCTGACACCCCTGAACTGTAGCAGAGAGCCAAGGCTGCAGCAGGAGCTGCCCCTGCCCCAGAGAGGCAGACTGAACGTGATGTGCTGTTGCTTGGCTGGTGTTGGACCACAGAGGGCTTTGTGGGAGCCAATGCAAGAAGAAACGAGTTCCCATCTGGTGCTGTAGCTGAAATTCTCCTGCAGTCTTTTAGTGAAATAAACTCGGGAGAATTAATTTAGCCTTTCAGTTCAGCTACGTGATATGTCCCTCTCACATTACTGAGTATTACGTGGAGTTTCTTTCCCTGTCTCTCTTATTTCCATCCCAGCCCTCAGCTCTGGTCTGAAAACTGACAGATATATGGAGACATTCCTGCAGATGTGCTTGGAGTTTGCTGAGCCATTCAGGGGAGGTATGAAGCAACACTCTGCCTTGCAGAGATGAAGCCAGCTACAACCTACAGGACTGTTGGCTGTGGGGTTTCAAGACAGTGGTGCTCCTGATTGCACATCCCTGCTTAGCTGCAAGCAGAATTACTGCACACAAACTCTACATGAACAATAGGATCTTACCAGGGAACAATAAAAATGCTGCTGCCATGAGCCAGGGCAGCTGGATACCAAAAACTGCTTCTGGGCCTCACAACTTGAGAACATGGAACTTGACATGAGGCCCAAAGTGCAGCTGAAAGGTGGGGTACACTGGCTGAGGGCTTGGGGACACATTTGTGGGTTGTGGACTGTGTGTTGGAACTAATTCACAGCTGGCAAAGCCAGAGTGTGCAGTACTGCTTAGGCCTGCTGCTGGTCTGAAGATACCTTTTTATTGCTCTAGTCTAGTGTATGCTAGCGAATGAACAGTGTTCATTTCCCAGGAACAGTCCTGGGAAAAGGTCGCAACACCAAATCTGAGTGAGCTTGGCTGATGGGTTGGGATATTTTTTGCTGTTGTAGTCATTTTAATAGGCAGTCTGAACACTGACTGCATTTCTTTTAAACATCTTTGCTTATCAGATTAGTCTGGCCTGGACCACAAAGTCCAGGAACCACTCCTGAGGCTGTGTACTTTCCCTCCTGCCACGCATGCTGCTGTCCTCGGAAAGGAAAAGCGAGAGAAATCCTGTTTCATAGTAATTTCATAGAGAGGCTTTTCTTTCCCCTGTCAGTTTTATGAATGTGAGGTTCTTAACTTTGCAGATATTTGAAGTTTAAAAGGTTTGGGCATTTGTATTTATTTATTTATTTTAAGGATCAATATCTCATCTATTTCAAATACTGTTACACTCATACTTGCTAAAAAAGTTTCCACTCCAAATCCATTTCTTTGCATGTACATAAAGAATTTCTACTTTTAGCTATTTGGCTGTTGATGATTCAGAGTGAAAATAAAAAGAAAAAAAAAAGCTTGTTTTTTTTTTTACTGCTACTAAGCCTGAAATACCTGTGGTTTTAAGTGTTGTCTCAGACTGTGTACTTGAACCATTATTTGGATTCTTGTTCACAGAGAGTAGATTTGTGAAGGAAAAAGACTCTCAATGTCATAATTCCCTGTTTTCAGATTGGGAATAATTGGCATCTTACTTTTCATTAGGGACAGTTTAGGAAACAAAAGTGGGTGAGCTACAAAATAATTTCCCCAATCTATTTTTTTTTTACATTTTTTTCAATCAGGAAGCTCTGATCCTGCAAATTAAGCATTGCAGGAGAATTCCTGTTGCTGTGCCAGATCCTGCTATCATTAAAATCAGACAGTCATCAAGATGTCAGTCATCAATTTCTGATTTTAGCAAACCAGCTTTTACTGAAAATGTCTTTTTAAAAGCTGCTTTGCTAAAGCTCAGAAACATCATGGCGTTGCTTTGCAATGCTTTGCTGTGCTGTGCTTTGCAGGTATCCAGCCACACACAAAAGAGCCCCACTGAGACAAATATTGAACACCAAAAATGCAGGAGTAGCTGAGGCAGTGCTGAGATTGTGCTGCAGAACTGCTTTCTTTATGAGCATCATCTTGACCCACACTCATGATTCCAACAGATCACCTGGAGAAAGAGGATACTCTTGAAAAGCAGAAAACCTGACTAGTCCCTTGCTTGGGGGGTCACAGAAGGTCAAATCCCTCTCTTTCACTCTCAGTGACTGGTGGAATTCTACTTTTGTACAGGGTGGAGAGTTCTTGGAAAAGTTTGATGCTAAAACTAAACGAAAGCCAAGCTATTCACCAGCACAAAGGAATATTAAAAAAGCATAAATATTATTCTCCTTTTGAAGGTCAGAAATATTTTTCTTATTAGTTATTAAAAGATATATTCTAGTATATATATAATTATGATGCATTTTGTCTTTTAGTGGTTGCCAGAGTGAAAGCTTCCCCATTTAGCCACGTTTCACAGCAATATAGTGATCATGTTTATTTAGCAAAGATAATAGTGAAACAAGACAGGCCTGTAAGACCTGAAAATGATACAGTCATAGAAGTTAGTAATGTTTATTTTATTTTGTAGAAAAACTTAGCAGGAGATTTCTTTCTTTCATTTCAACCTACTTCATAAGGTCATCATTCAAATACCCAAAATAACAGGGCTGGATTTTTTGTTTATTTATTGCAGAGACCCCTTGTTGTCTTTCAAAGTCATGCTAGAGCAGCAGTTCACGCAGGCTCAGACCCTTAGCTTTCTCAATTATTAATATAAACAGCTTGGAAGTCTTTAAAAATGTATGCCACAAAGAAAAGAATTAGAAAGTTTTGACCTGAGCTGTACACAAGTGTCACGGTTGCAGGTGGCACAGGCTTGTGCAAGTGAATTATCCCAGTGACCTCACTGGGATTTACTTGTTTGGGCAAAGTTGCTCACAAAGAAAGAGCATTTCGCTTCTGAAGCCATGGTTACTTCTTCCCTGCAGAGAGAAGTAGAAACAGGTTGGTAACCTTAGCTATGGCTGTACAACATGCCAAAAGCAAAAATGTGTTATTTGCAGTCTGATCAATGATAATAAATCATAACAAGAAAATCAATTGTTTCTTTGAATCAGGATTAACAACAGCTAGAATTACTTGCAAAAGTACCACGAGCAGCCAAGAAATATCAACAGCATAAGCAGATGGACGAATTAACATCAATTGCTATTAACATCCTTCCCCTTCTCTGATGGGCAGCAAATAAAAATACAGAAGCAACACAGCAACTAGTTTTCCTGTGTCAAGTCTCTCCAATGTTTAAATTAGGTTCATAAATTAAATTAGACATGTTATTCTATACAAGTTGCTGTTAAAATCGAATACTGTTTACTGCTCGTATCAATATATTATCCAATTCCATTTGTGGCTTCACCAGTGGTCATTAGTTTGTCTGGCATACCCTGTGGAGTTTCTACAGAGAAGCTATTTAAAACATGTACCTTTCCCTATAAAGTCCAACCATGACACCAGTGATTTGAAAGCATAACCTGCCAGAATTGCTTTTAAGAGTAGCATCCTGAAAATTTACCATCTGTCCAGGTCAAATTACAAAGTTGCAATCAATGAATATGAGACTCGACTAGACATTATTTTGTGGAGGGAGAACATCCACACATCTAAATCCTACTGATGTACAGTGTTCTGGTATTCACTACAGCTCCCTGTGTCTGTTTTTTCCAGATAGTAGTTGGTTCCCACTGTGATTGTGAGAAATAAAAGACCAGTATTATTATAAGCAGATAAAACGAACAAAGAATACTAACAAAGGGTTATTTTTGTTTTACTTATTACTAACCTACAGGTGATCCGCGGAAGTTGTAAGGCACACAGTTCAGTCTTGAAATGTATGCCAGGACTAAGTGTGAAGGAATAGGGTGACTGCATATTAACTGGAAATATGGTTGACCCAGCTTCATGCTGCATGGATGGCCATGGGGGTAGATGGAGGCGGCTGTGCTGTCTGAAACTCCCCCCCTGGCATGAAGGGGAGCACAGGAGAGCCAGTCCGAGGAGGAGAAACACCCCCTCCCTCAGTGTCGTAAACAGGGTTGGACCTTAGGAAGGTTTACAAAGCGGGGATTTTGAATCGGTGGTGTGCTCTTGGGAATTTTGGGACCTGAGCACTCAACACGTGTTGTAATTAAATTTTCCTACTCGTATTATCGCTATTATTATTTTCTCTGTTCTGTGGAATTTTTTTGCCATCGTCGAAAATTTAAAAGAGAGAGGCTTCTCTCACATGATCTCCTGAAGACTCTGTAAGAATTTATTGTAACAGTACAAAGGTGATCATGTGAAAAATCCCTGGGCAAACCTCTGGCTGCTTTCATAACTTCCCCCTCCATATGCCTGCGATTTTCAGGATGATTGGAAAAGCTTAATTATTTATTTATAAACAGGATTTAAACAAAACAAAACAAAACATTTTTCTTGCTTGGCTATGTTTACTTTTCTCTTTCCTTTTTTTTGACTCTGTTGTTTTTGGGTTTTTTCCTTTTATCATAGCAAAGGACAAATCAAGTTTGGGCAGAGGTTGTAGGGTCTTTGTCTCTTGAGGCAATGATCATCATGGTGGGAATATTTGCTGCAAGAACTCACACTGTAAGTGACAGAGGTTGTTGAGCTGTTGGCAAAGACAGTCTTTATCTTCAGCTTTCATTATTCGGTGAAGTTAAATATGTTTTAACAATGTCAAACAAAAGGCTTTGTCTGAGGTGAGAGAAGGTGGGTAAGGCATATAAAAGGCAAGAGAGTCCATTTAGCAAACCCACATCTAACCACAGACACTTTCTTAGTCTAGACAAAAGACACAGTCTTAAAAAACCAGCATTTTATTTATTTTTTTAAAAAATTATTATTTTATTTTGTTTTCCTTCCTTGTTGAGATTCTTGTACCAATGTCATCACTTTCTAAAGTGCAGTAAATTACTGCATATCTACTGGTGTGATTTTTTCCCTCTCATTATTTCCCCAGGTGAAAAAGAAACACCTCAGTATTTATTCAAGTACTTTTTTTTTTTTCCCCAGAAGACCTGAGTTCATTCAGTGTTTATTTTAATTTAAATCATATGTGTATTTGTGTATTTCTGTGAGAGAAGGCAAGGACAAAGAAAATTGTGGGTTGCATAAGTAGCACTAGATGGTGCTAAGATATCTAAGGTAACTATCAGCAGTCCAACTCAGGTGCTGAAATTTGGATAGCCACATTCATTAACTGTATAAAGCACATATACATTGCTGTTCTGGATTGCACTAAATTGCTTCCTTTAGGATTGGAAAGTGATGAGAACCATCAGTTCACAGTACAGGTCAGGTCCTCTAGCCAAATGCCACAAAAATGTAGGTGTTATATATGACCTTTACGTCAGAGCCACAGGTGGCTGCCAAGACATGCTCTCAAACGAGAACCAAAAGGTAGGACAGGATTTTAAAATCTATGGAAAATCACTGTAGAGAGTGGAACAAAGCTATTACAGTTCTGTTGCAGCCAAAAAGATGCTGAGCACCATTCTGAACTAATGAAAACATCAAGGTTTTCATATCCTGATATAGATACTATGAAAGTCATAACTACAATTGCTGCTAAGAGAGAGAATTTCACATCAGGAGGAAAAGTACTCCTCTACCCATTATTTATACTCTTTCTTGACAGACAAAATCATCTGCTCTGATTCAACCTCCAGGCTTTGTCTCCTTGGGGGAATTTTCCCTTTGTTCTCCCTATCAGCATGGGGCATAAGCAGAGGAAAAGGTCTGCAAACGCAACTGCAGTTTGTAGTACCCCGTGAGCTGACCTGCCTCTGCAGGCAGTGGTGCTGAGTGCATGGCTTCTGGGCCGCAGCAGCGCGGCAAAGAGCTGGGACTTACAGCTTCAAGCCATCCAGCTTGAAAATAGTCCAGTCCAAAGCTAACAATGAGATATCTATACTCATCACCCTCGGCTTTGCAAGTGGCTGAGTCCTGAATTGACACCAGTCAAATAGTTTTCCCCCAGGACAAGTGGTGCATGAGATTATCACCTGAGAGACAAGGGCAGCCCCACAAGGTGTCACGTACTCAACACCTCCCTAACTGCCTTAGAAATGTCCAGTGGCTTTGCAGTCTCCCTGGTCACCATCAATTCATTCAGAACAAGCCTCTTCTGATCTTCTTTTCCCTAACTAACTGCTACAGTCTTGAACTATGAAAAATGGATTAGTTCCATTTTATCTTTTGTTGGTGTTATTCCCAAGCTTCAAGAGGCATGATTCATTTGGCCATCCTTATGGTGTTCCCACTTGTTCTTAAAACGCTTCTAAACACAGAAGATATACAGAAAGGAACTTAAACGTCTGGTGAGCAGGGTTTTTAAGTTAAAATTATAGTATTTTAATACTTCACATGCAATGATCTCTTTGTAAAGTTTTCATAATGTCAGAGAAGTTCATAGAGTAAATGAGTTTAACTTCACTCAGAGTGCTAACATTTATAAATCTACAGTGCTGCCTTTCTGAATATATTTACTGCTGCAGAGAAGAAGGGGGGATCAAAGGGCTCTAATACTTATTTCTGCCATCATTTCTCATCTTCAGCACAGTTTGAATTTTGTATACATAGCAGTTTCTTGCCCCAGAGATGTCAGAAATTACCTGGAGACTGTTTACAGGACATTAGAATAGAATATGGACAAACCTGCCAAAGAGTAGGTGCTGCATATATTAAATATTAATGGCCCACATAAGTTACGAATCCAGATTCGTTTGCAGATTTGTTGTATTCTGTATTTTGCAGTGTGAGCTTGGAAATAGAACTAGAATTTGTCTTTTCTGAGTGCATTTCTCTCCCACATATTATTTTAGCCTTGACAGTAATAAGAGGAG
The DNA here is from genome assembly GCA_036023395.1 of Myiotriccus ornatus. Taxonomy (NCBI): domain Eukaryota; kingdom Metazoa; phylum Chordata; class Aves; order Passeriformes; family Tyrannidae; genus Myiotriccus; species Myiotriccus ornatus. The sequence goes on from JAYRBT010000001.1 coordinate 5,994,398, forward strand.
AGAAATAAACAGTGCAACATTAGTGATCAAAAGCATCAAAACACATGAGGCAAGTGTCTAATTGCAAAATATCACCAGAGTAACACCAATAGTAATTTCTGCTTCTGCATGGCTTGATGCCTTGAGAAATTAAATTCGTAGAACTTGGGAGGAGTATGAGTTCTTATCTTATCACCCCCTGTGAAATGCCAAACCACCCAACAATGTGCCCTTTTTCCCCTCAGCAAGAAGAGACTCTATTTTTTAATTTGTCAGCAGCATGGCTCACTCTAGGATACTGCTATTTGAGAAGCTCCACCAGACTGAGTCATAGGATCTCAGGGGACTCTCATGGTTTTGACAGAAAAAGTTGAAGTGACCCCTAGAAGTTTAAACCCTCCCCAAAGCAAATAAAGAGAGCCAACAATTTCTTGACCATTGTTTCCTGGCATGGAGTTCATAACTTTTTTAGTATTTTGGGATGGCAGTACCATGAAGACTACTTCCTGCCCTTATTGCCTCAGTAATTTCCCGTGTGACTGAATGAACCACCACCACCACAGCAATTTGAAGAATCACAGATAATATATTTCTGGGTGAGAGAGGGTGGAGTGAAGATGTGGCCCCAATTGTGTCCGGTTTTGGGCAATATTAAGTACATCTGCAGTTAAAAAATTAATAAACAACTCCAGTGATATATTCTGTGAATTTAGAATTGTTGGGGGTCATTGCAGCCGTGGGGCATGACATTTTCTGTAGCACAGAGCAAAAATCTCCCCATGCATCTCTTCTTGGAGTCCAGAATATTTGAAGCATAGAATTCTTTCTGGAGATAGCTGGTCTTAAGTGCTTTCAGTGTTTGCAGAAAAAAGGGACAAGTCTGTTAGTGTAATTATTACCAAATGCTATTAGTAATATTAGAAATCTAATGATGGGAGTAAGACCAACTGGGGTGACTTCGGGGCTGTTTGAACTCCAGACAGTTCTGCTTAACCTGTTCTTTGCAGACTTCCACTACTGAAGCCTCCAGAGCCTCCACAGGAAGGTGTCTCCTAGCATACAGTTGGGCCCTGGGTGACAAACACCTTTAATTTCTTTTTTTAAAACATCAAAAGGCAGTTTCACCTGGTGAATCAGCTGGGGGAAGTTTTACACTGCAATTTTTTCTACAATTCTTGTCCATTTCTACATTTTACCACTTTGCCACTGCTGAAACTCCCAGTCCCCACAAAATTGTCTGGTTGAGAAGGATTTTTTTTTTTAGGAGGTACCTTCAGTGGCTGTGGAATTTTGTGGGAATCAGAACCTCTCTGTCATCCACCATGCAGATTTTGCTGTTCCTTCAAAGCCAGGGAAAGGCTGTTTTAATGTGATTTTAATGATCTCTCTTCTTTTTTTTAAGAGTTATGGAACAGAACTGAAGTAATCACTTGCCCACATATCAGCTAAAATTTTGGTATTACGAATAGACATTAATAAATGTGACTTGCTTTCTTCCAGTTTTCTTCTATCCTTAGTTATCCTGGTTCTGAACTGCCAGTTTTGTGCCTTCAGTCAAAAGAGGGCGGTCAGAAAGCAAATGAACAAATGGTGGTTACTTGTTTTGAAAATCAGGCATGTTTTAGAAAGTCACTGTGCATATATTTGGGGAGATGGGAATTTAATCTTTGAACACAGCTCCCTAGGCAGCTTCCTGCACAATCTGGCATTGTCAGGGAGCAAAACGAGGTTTTGGGGGTCGTCTCACACAACTGCTTCATTTCTTAAGTAGAAGTATCCCCAAATCAACAAAGCCATAGCATTTACAAGCATCCTATCACCTTCTGTAGCACTGTGGTTGTGAGCAAAGAAGGCAGAGGTGAACTTGTTAATCCTCATAAAATCAGGGAGAAGTGCTTTTGTAACAGAACTTTGCAACATGTGAGGAGATCAGTGGATACACTTTTAAAACTGCAGCACAGTGGGTTTTGTTCCTTCCTCTTTTTAATTATCCTTTTTATTGTCTGAAGTAAATTTTAGCAAGTAATTTAGTAGAGCATTGTGGTATTTTATTCATTACTGAATTAGGATCCTATCAACAGTATTATATTTGTTATTATTGTCATTACTATTGTTATTATTCTATTCTTTATCTTCATGACCACACAATGCAGCTTCTGGAAAATAAGTGAATGCTGGCACTGAACCACCAACAAAATAAATACAGTGACTAATATTTAACATATTCACTTCTTTTCCATGCAACACTTTAATATCATTTGCTTTTCTATTTTATGTGGTAATTTTATTTCTGTCCACTGGTAATTTAGAATTGTTTTCTGTTTACATCATTAAACTCATCCTGAATTATGCAACTGTTGTTTGCAATCCCCTGCATTCTCACTTTACAGTTTCACTGACTCTTCTTACAACATCAACATATTTCCAAGGAAGGAGTGCAAAATATTTGTTTGTAAACTCATTTGGTATCATTTGGAAAGGAAAGAAGGTAAAACAAAATGTGGATGCTACAAAAGACTGTTACCAAGAATATTGCTGTGGCTGAACAGCAATACAGAGGACAGACTGAAACCAGTAAAATGTGAAACTTATTATCAGAACTGTAATTTAGTTTTGAAAAAGTGTTTTTCAGTCTCTTGGTATCAGGAAATAGTTACCAAGCAACACTGTAGATATTGGTAATGCAAGCAGATCTATTCAAATAAAGATTATTCAAAACATTGCCATTATCAGGGGAGCTATGTTATTGCTTGATTCATAACACTTGGTATCTGGACACTTTCATATTCTACTTCTCAAGCAAAAATTTGCTTTTCCTGAAAAAGTGCCCTTAATATTTTCTCTGTTAGATTAAGCTTGCAGGGATATGCCACCATCTGCTGTAGTTCCACCTGTATTTTGCTGGGCTGAATTCAGTAAGGGATGCCAAGCACTGAAGGGCAAAATAGATGGTGAGTACATGAACAGTATGTGTGAGAAGCAGCAAAGGAATAGCTTTTTCCTAAGAACACTTTTGCAGTTGTAGACTTTGGATTTCAGTAAGAGCCTTTGTATTGAATTGTTCAGTCATTCCTCAGGAAAACAGCAAATAAATGGTTTTAGATCCAGAAATCTCTCTTTGTTAACTAGAATCAGTCTACTTTTTTAGAAGAAGCAGAGTGGACAGCCAAATTGGCTAAATTGGGTCTTGCAAGCTGGCTGTGATATAAAGAAAGAGTCTTGCTACAGAGCCAGGGGTTGGTATTCCCCTGCCATGTGGTTTTGGGTAGATGCACCTGGGATGTTGTTGATAACTGGGCCCCACTGGTGGGACAAATTGTTGTCCTTCAGGTTGGCTGCAAGAGATTTTAGAGCATCTGAAAGCAGAGAGCTGAATCAATGGTGATCTCCAAAGCTCAGAAAGTAGTCTTTCTTTCTGTTCAGTCCAAAGATGTGTGCAACTGGAACCCCACTGGTTGGAGTTTCAACACTGTGTGTTGGACTTGTTAAAGTAACCATGCTTCTAAGATGGTGTTTTGACTTTTTGTGTAACCCTTCTTCTCCCCAAAATGCTTCACTCTTATCTGTACCTTGGAATGTCCTGACAGATAACT
>JAYRBT010000001.1:5998069-6019252 GCA_036023395.1 Myiotriccus ornatus
CCCCCCCGGAGCAAGAGGTAAAGGGAAAGCCTCTGGCCTGGGGTTCCCTCTCCCTATCCAACTTCAAGTTCGTCACTGTGTGTAGGTGACACACAAACATGCTCCGTGGGCAGACAGTGGTGATTGTTGCAGAACTGCTCAAGTATGTAAGGTGAGTCTGGCCTAAGGAAAGGCCCTGGGAGACCCTTTCAGAAAGGAGATTTGAGAGTATGTTTTCCAATTCCTTGTAAAGTGGCAAAAAAAGGAGACTTTGCCTTTCCTTGAGAAGGCGCACAATTATCTACCAGTTGTCATCTGTTTATTATCCTGGATGAAACAGGCTGCAAGACCCTGCATCTTTTGTTTGACTTCTTGGGCCAAGCATGGAAATGTTTCTGAGACCTGTGACAGACAGAAGTGGCAAGAATACAGTGAAGAGCTCTAAAGAGCGAGCAGCCATTTGACAGACCTGATTTACAGCAATAATACCTGATCACCTCAACCTGTGTGTTAAAAATTTGCTCTAAAGATGCAACTCTGCATTTCAAAGAAGGATCTCTTGTTTTGTGCTTTTTTTCTGTACGAAATGGCACAAGGAGAACCTTTACTTGTGGAGTTTAGGACATCCCATTCCCAACTGGCATCTGACTATAAAACGCTCAATATCTGGCACAAGTTAAAAAGACCTGAGCTTAGGCTAAATCAGCAAGTCATAACTGTCAGCTTCTGCAAACGTTTCTGAGGCAAATACTCATGAAAGGCTGGGGAGACAGGAGGGGTGTCTGCCTTTGCTGTTATCCGTCTCCTGATTCAAGCAAACCAGGACTGCTGTACGCACCTCAGTAGTGCAAAAAGCAGAAAATGGCAGCAGTCAGCAGGGAAGGGATATTTTCTCTCTAGCTCCTCTCTCTTGTGAGGGCTAAGGAAGCTGGGGAAGTCAGCAGCCTCCTGGTTCCCCTTTTAAATTTAGACTGAAGGAGTTGCATCCATTTTAACATGTACATCTTCTCAAATGATAGCAACATCTTTCTTTCTTAATGCAAAGCTTGTGAGGGCCACGGTTTAGATCCTCAAGGGATGCATGCTGTGGGCAATTAAAGGGTTCTGATAAACATAAAGGTAATCTTTTATCGCAGCAATCTCTCTTCATAGGCAGTGGTGAGAGTATCCCTCTTACCAGGATGATAAACATTCTAAGCTGATGATTACAATTTTTAAAGGCAAACCCTGTGACAGAAAGCCACACTGCTGATCTTATCTTGTAAAGATGCTACATGCTGTATGTGTCTGAACTTCTGTCTATGCCTATCTTCCTATAATGTAGAGAGAAAATTATTTGTTACAGTGTTTGTACCCAATTTAATTTGAGAAATCAGTGAGAAGGAGGAGAGGGTTGAAGGAGGGGGGGTAGGACCTGCTCCATTTACAGCTCTTAAAAATAGCATGTGAAGCCAGAAACTCATATAAAACTGAACTAGCCATCATCCACACGCAATGCATTTCCAAACAGAGGATATCTACAGTACTTCCCAATTATGTTCAGTTCACTGCAGTAGGTGACCCCAATTTCTTTGAAAAATCTTTATAACAGTTCTTTTCAGAAAAACTGCATGGGGTGCTGAGAATGAAAGTCAAGGCCATAGAGTTTCACTTACTTGGGCTTCCTTCAAATAAAATGTGTGTATTACATGACCAGGGAGAAAGCCGGAGGACAAAGATGTGTCACCTGCACATGGGCATTTAAACATATTGGCAAAATGAGTTGAGGATTATCAAAATGAAAATTTGAAACGTCTGTTGTATTCGCCACCTGGAGGGTCTGTGCCCTGACTCTGTTTATTTCTCTTACTGCTCTGCTATGCCCTGTGGCTGCCATGGGCTCTCGGCAGCCAGGTGGGGTTGATGCTGCTGGGCTGCCCCTGGCGCTGGTGATGTTGCACACAGGGATGTGTCCTGGCCCTTGGGCTTGGGGGATTCAGCAGCCCTGGTGCAGCAGGGAGGTCCAAGCTCATCCCAACAGCACACAGCCATGTTCTGTGGCTGTTTTTACTGCTCTGACTCCTGCCTGGCACATCCATAATGGTGTGAAACCCTCTTGGACTGTGCCTCCAAAGGAGCTCTGTGGTGAGGTCCTGCAGCAGGAGGGCCTGTCCTGACAAGGCACAGAGACCAGAGAGTGCACACAAGTCAAGCTGTCACGCCAGCTATCTGTGATGAGTTACTGGTGGCACCATGGTAATGTTTTTGGTGTTGAATTACGCTAAAATCAGCCTGGTCCACCAAACTCCAAACACACATCCTGCTCTTTTTGAAGTTGGTTGTGATGACAGCTAAGCTGGTAGCTGGTCTGTAAATTTGTGACTAGCAGTCAATCACTTTATACTATAGGAGTCCAGTCCCCTTTCATGCAGTCAGGTTCTTCTAACATAACCCTTCCTGAGGTGTACGTGAGGAGATTCCTGCCTTGGGCTGGGGATGCCCTCCAAGGATACTCCTCAAGACTGAGTGAAAGAGACCTCCCCATGACCACTGGTATGGGTGAGTTACACCAGATCTCTACTTAATAATTATTTCTTTCTGCTAGTTTTATTAATATGATTGCTTCAATATAGTGCACTATCCTACTATACTACTAGTAGTTTTAACCTTTATATTGTGTAGTAAATAATTCTGATTAAGGTTTTTTGTCTGATCACTTGTAATAATAAATGATTTATTTAATGTAAATATTCTCATTTTGCCAATTGTTAAAACGTAGGACAAAAGTGGTTCAGTCACATCTCTGCAATTACTTAAATTTATACCTTTGACATAATCTGTGGTTAATGGGATTCAGCTGCACCCAGACTCCTCTCTGAGAAGGAGTTTAGCAACAAGGGAGTCCTCTGTGCACCTCGTGACTCAACAGCAGGGCTTTTAAAATAAATTTTACCTAAGCTTTCCACTCCCACCCACAACAGGTCCTTAATGTGGATGGATCTGTATTGCCGGGGGGGCACTTACTGGGATGTCTGTACTCGGCTAAGCAGTTTTCTGGCTCCAAATCTGTGTCCTTGTTAAAGGAATGGGCTCACTTTGGTTTCATGGATGTTTTCAAAGCAACGCAATAGAGAACAAGTCTGGTTTTACTTACTATTTATTTCGATGGTGTCGGCACAAGAATGCATAAAGGGCACAAATGAAATTCGCTGATGACACCATGAGGGGGCACCAGTGTAAAGAGGATCAGGCTGTCATGGGAGGGAGAACTGAATGACCTCAGGGGAAAAAGTAATAGAAGTGGAATTAAATTTTATAGTACAGAGTGTAAATGGGCTTGGGCTTGGGGACTATTATCACTTTTTTGCTCTACACTGGGAGCTCGTTAGCTCGGGATGACTGACGCTGAGAAGGATCTGGGTGTATTGGCCATGGGACAACTGAGAGCCACCAGTGCTGTGAAAAGTCAATGGCAATCCAAAAATGCCTCTGACAGGTTATTTTCAGTAAAGATGAGAGAGAGTTTGTGCCATTTTACAAGGTACTGCTTAGGGGTCATCTGCAATACTGCCCCCAGTTTTAATCAGCCATAGATAAGAAAGATGAATTCAAACGGGAGCAGTTTGCAATGAAAGGTTTGAAGGTGTCTGAAAACTGAGGAAAAAAAAGCCTAGAAATCATCATGCTCTGGGAAAATATCAAATTACGTTGGGATTTGTCTTATTTGTTACATTATCTCTCTCTCTTTTTTTTTTTTTTTTTTGCTTTAACACTGGACTTTTAAAAGCTAGATAAACAAAACAGAATTTGCTTTACAGTAGAGACTCTCTCTTCTATCAGTTTGCAATAATAAAAGTGTGTAGCTTTGTGCAAAAATGGCCAGTTTAAATTGGATTACAAAGTCATAGTTCAGCCATCAACTCGAAGTTTGTTGTAACATGGGGCTGAATATCTAAAACAATTTCCAATGGTCCATAAATCACTTTATGGAATTTAGAAGTGTGTATAGTAATGGCTCCAAAAACAGCAGATGTTAATTAAAATGGAAAAAAAACCCAACAAAAAACAAACAAAAAAAAAAAAAAAAAAACAAAAAAAAAACCACCAAGAAAAATGAGATTTATGTATTTTCATTGCAGCCTTAATTCACTGTAATACCTACTAGAACATATACTATTCTTATGTAACCCTGGTTGTATTTCATCATCCATGTTATGCCACCACGCTCTTTCTGGCTATTTTATTCTCTTTTCACTGCTTTCCACCCAGGCTCCATCTGCATGGCATGGCAGGCTCGTGCTCCGTGACCTGAAGCTGAAGCAGTACACCTTGACCATAAACTGAAAACAAGCAGGAGCCAAAACACCACAGCTGTCTCCTCTCTCACCCTTTGCCCTGGGTCTCTCTGGAGGCCTGGAGCCAAGGGGTAGTTTGGAGTGGGGGAGTCTCTGCAGTGCCCAAATTGCTCCCCAGCTGTCCTGAGGTTAGTGTGGGACCTGGGCATTTTGTGATGGTGCCATCCATCCTCAGCCTGGTGGTTCTCAGCTCCCACAGAGTCACTATGGAGACATTGTAGTGGGAGATGCACAGCTTCAGCTCTGTTAGATCCAGGGGGCTGGAGGGAATTGAACCACCACTGTTGCCTAAGTGCTATTTTCTGAAATTTCCATCAGTTTTCCATAGACCAGTTGAGGAGGGAAAGTCTTTGAGGATGGTCTCATTATTTTTCTTCTCCATAGGTTTTCAGAAAGTGAGAATTATATTTTTTGTGTGCAGATCCTTGTTCTGAAAACTGATACATTTCCTTATTTTTGGGATTGCACTATCTGTTTACGGTAAAAAAGGTAATAGATGTTTAACTCAAGTGAGATCTTTTCTCAGAAGCTGCTTGGTTTCCCCAGATTTGGGCCCACCATCTCTCCTCACCAACCTTGAAGGTGAGGAATGGTTCCTCTGAGACACATGGCAGTTACCTGCTCCTTTCGCTTACTGCCAAAATACCAGGAATTTAGAAGAATTCCAGGCAATTTGGATGGAAACCTTGAAGGAATGAAAGGTCTGAAGTACTGTTTTATTCAATAAACAATGGTTGAGCAAACATTTTCTTAGAGGCAACTCAGGGCAGGCATGGGTAACCCTGTGTCCTGCTTTCCTCTAACCTTTTCTAAGGGACACTCACAGCCTCTCCCTTCTCACACGACCTAATGACCATCTGCTGCTTGACTAAAATTCGGGTATTTCAGCTGTCTGATGTGTAGGAGTGGGGTCATGTTCAAGAAGCACTTATATACTTCATAGCACGTAGCAGAAGGGTATTTTCCCTGTGTTGCTACTTGTCCAGATGACTTACCCAAAATTACTGGATACATTTGCAGGTATCTGTGTACCTGCATTTAGACCACCTGGCAGCTGATGTCCTATCCTACAATGGAGGATTGGAATAGTCCCATGCCTTCTTGCAGGGTGCAAGTCATGTCTCAGTCCAAATGTTGGGCTCCAGTGGCCAAACTTCAACAGCGCTGCGGTTTGGTGAAGACAGAAAAAAAGTTTTAAGGCATTCGGTAGATGATAAATGGAAATATTTGCACTGAGCATCACTGTGCATAGTCTGGAAACCACCTGCTGCAACATTTCACAAAATATATTTTGAGACTGAAAGGCCAAACGGTATACAGATGCTAATCAGCTAAACCCATCAATATCTGTTTTCTGAGCATGGATCAGAGAACAGTATCTTGGATACAGCACAAACCGACAGACAATATTATTGTTAAGCAGAGAAACTATCAGGTCATACTTTAATTCTTCTCAGCTGTCCAGGGAGTTTATTTAATCTCCAGTGCAAAGGAAGGATTCACAGATATATCTAGCTGAGGCAGAATAGATGTTGTAAAGGCATGTTTAATGGCATGTTGTTAAGATTTTATCATGCCCACATGTGAGTTTGGAAATGTGGAATGTGCAACAGTTCTTTTGCCATAGCAAAGAAGATACTCTTTTTAGTATAGTTTGTGATCTGCCATACATAATCTTTACTGCAGATAGCATCCTGAAGATTACAGGTTTTATCTATTTCTTGGTCAATCTGACTTTTTTTAAATTTTTTTTTTTTTTTAATAGCCTGTGAAAATATCTGTATGTACTTTTGTACATGTCATCCAAGAGGGTTTCTAATGTGCAGGAGTATTCTCTTTGGTTTTGTCCCATTTCTTTAGGAGTATCAGGGATGTTTCTGTACTAGAGGATGAGTCTAAAATAGTTCTAGTCTGAAGCCTCCCCATATAAACCAGCCTCAGATTGATAATATTTAGACAAATAATTACAATTACTGTCAATGAAAGTTACCCATGCACTCCAAGGCCTTAGTCCCACAAATATGAGTTGTACCATTAAACTGAACAAGCTATTTAACCTGCAGGAGGTTTCTCAGGCAGAGAAGGTACTGGAAAGATCTGCACGTGATACAACACATTCATTCAGAGGAGGGCACGTGCCTACATTGCCTAGGGTATCCAGAAGGAAAATGATGTACAATATCATCAGTGTCTGGGGTTTTTTTGGTTGGTTGTAATCAGAGGGGTATTTTAAGTGAGACAGAAGTGGATCTGTAGAACAGGAACGTGCAACATTCAACATCTCAATCTTAACGAGATGTTGAAATCTGGGAAGAGCATCAGGCAGTACAACAAAGACACATTGGATTTGTCCAGCTCTAGTAGGATGTGACTGACATTTAATCACAAGGGAAGCCATATAAGATCTATAACACACATCTGAACATCAAGTTTCACAGCTCACAGATGAATCAAGTTGCTGGCAATTTGCATGACTGATGCATCATTTGTCCAAACAGAGACATCCTAGAACCTCTTTTCTTCCTGCCACAATATTACTAATTTCACTGTGAAGGAGAAGGTAAAACTCTTTGCCTGGTGTAACAGAAGAATTTGAAATAACTTGTGGCTAAAAAGAAAACCCTTTTTAGCATCGTGGTAGGACTGAAGGATATTTGAGGAAGTGGAAACAGTTGAGCCAGCATACAACATCAGAGAGGCAGGTTTTTTAAGGATATTATTGCATTTCTTATTAGCTTAGTTTTAGTGCAGCAATGCCTATAAGCTTCAGTCATGGACATGGATAACAAAGAGCAGTAGCAACAAAAATACTACTTCCAAGTAGTTTGAAATCTGCAAATTCAGACACACAAAAAGGAGTAGAAACTTAAATTTTGGTTTTGGATGCTACTCTGGTTTGGGCTTCTCACTCCACTCCCATGTAAACTACGTCGGGTGTAGCAAACCCCACAGTTCTAAAGGTGATATGCTAACATTTTTTATTTAAAAATTTCAAAAGGGTAGACATTGCTGGGTATGTGTATGTTGAACTTGTCTAGGTTCGTGTGTTTGCTTAAGCCTTCAATACAGCATTAATGGTAGGGCAGGTAAGCTACTGCCACTGCTTCTCACCCGCATCAGTACAATGTCATTACAAATATTTCCTTACTATATTAAGCACCTCCTTCTAAGTCACTTGCATCAAGTCACATTTATTACAGCACTTCTTAACTCAGGAGCAGAGTTACCAGTGCTATTGATATTGCAGATGACTAGCCAAAATTTCAACTACTAAATCTAGACATATCAAAGAAACAGATTCACCCACCTCATGCTCATTTGCACAAATGTCAGTTTCTTATTGGCTAAAGGAAAAAACAAAAAAAAACCAAAATCAACCATATTCACAATGACTTTAACCACATCAACTCATGTTATGCATAAATTGCTTTGCTTTCATCTCTGAAAACTCACAAATCTCAAGAATTAGTATGCTAAAAAAAAAAAATAAATTAAAAATTCAGTACCTACAGACAACACTCTTGTGGGGAAGCCAAGCCCAACAAAAGCCATGTGTATTTGAGGAGTACTCTCAGCCTGTAGGGATAAGAGGCGATAAAGCTGGGTTGGAAAGCATTTCTGTTCTGCATTTGTTAAGATATCTGGTGTGCAGAGGAAGAATAAGACCACAACTGACAGTGCTATTGTGCTGGCCTATTTGGGAAAGAAGAAAGCACAGAGGACATAGCTGACAGTTCTGTTGCATAATACTGCAAATGCTGTTCCTAGCCTTTCTGTAATCACTTTTGCCTTTAAACATATGATTTAGCTATAAATTATCCCCCTGGCCACAAGCACTACCTTCATAAACTTGCTGAAAAGCAAATTAACCTTTTCTGTCTAGAATGAACTCTCTTATTAATATGAAAATCAATTCAGTCCTTTTTGCTTTGGTTACCCCTGCCTGTTTGCACTTCCCAAGCTGAATAGTGACTGTCTAGTTAGCCACTTAAGCAGAATTAATTTTAAGAACCAATTTAAAAAAATCCAACCCAATAATATAGTAAGTGATGTTCTGGAAAGCTTTTCATTACTGCATCTGTGGTTTCTAATTGCAAAGCAGAATGTCTAATTATTGCCCTGATTCTTCCATCCTGACCTTGGACCAACTCCACAGGTGGTGAACACCAGTACAGTTTAATAGCAGTCCATGTTCCACACACACTTTTCAGCTGGCTGCAGATCCATTCCCTACATGTTCCTGGGCTTATCTTTTAGGTCATTTGTCCGTCTCATGTGTTTATCAGGATCAAACTTTCCTTTTCAGGTTGTAAATATTATTTAGCACCTGTTTTCAAGTGGCACACATAAAATCTTTCTCACAGGAACACGTGGACTTTTTATTACCCAAGGAAAAATTCATTCAAAGAACAGAACTCTACTAAGATCAAAGGAACAAAGGCTGCATGCAGTGAGGAAAGAGCTGTAACAGAATCCAGGTGCTGGATGGGTATGGGCATACAGGGTAATGGGAAAGGTTATACAAGGTTTTCTTTTGTTCTCACTTTCCTACAGGCATAGCAGATGCTTAAGAGTATTTTCTCCTCTGCTTGTCAGGCTATCATCACTCTCACCAACAGACAAATACAGTTGGTAAAATAACATTTCTTCTTGCTATGGTCTCACTTTTTTTTTTTGTTTTTAAACTAAGTGATACTGCTTTGGTTCTCCTGCACCTACCACTATCTTTTGCAGCGAGGAATGCAGAGCAAGATGCAGCTATATCCAGTCTCACTAAGGAATGGGCTCTAAAAAATTAATGCATTCAGACTTCGGATAGCAGCAAAATAATTAAAACTGTAGTAAAACACTGACTCATGTGGTACCTTAGCAAAATGTCAAATTTCATGGTGGCACAGCATCACTTCTGTCCCCAGGCTCTCAGGAGTGCTGTTTTGCTCTTTGATGATCCAAAGGAGATTGAAGACATAGGTTTTCAGGACCCTTTCAGATGCATATTAAAAAAAAAAAAAAAAACAAAAAGAAAAAAGCTGAGGTTCTTTGGCAAAGGCTGAAGATTCTGCTGAGGAGAGCTCTGCCACACAACTCCTGTCTACCTGCAGTCTCAGGGACATGATCCAAAACCACCAGTGAAACCCCAGATCACTCCCTACTGATTAACATTCTAATTTTGGAGCTGCCCAAACACCACGTGCAACTTTCTTGTGTCCCTGTAAGTATGTGAAGAATTGCTACATTTCTCAATGACTCATAGCAAAGCTGTGACCTGGGTACTAAACCTTCCTCCAGATGAGGACTGCTCCATGGTGTTTTGGAGGACATGTAGAGAGAACACAGAGGCAACAAGTTGTTCTCTTTAAAAACATGGCCAGAGGAGGAGATGGGCCCACTTTTCACACAGCAGCCTTCTTGTGTGGGCAGTCACCCAAGAGACAAGAAAATGCGAGCTGCTCCCAGGACTGTTGCAGGGGTTTATATGCTTTGGAATAAGCCATTACTGGATAAACACCTTTGGAAATGAGGGACCTCCTCTTTCTTTTCAGGCCCAGTGTACCTTGGGCTAGTTTAAGTGAATGCAGCACATTCTCTTTTTGTCTTTGACCTAGCAAATATTTAACTATTTCTCACAAAGGGAAACATGAGATTTCTTCCATTTCCCTAGGAATAATTGCCACATTGCAACCCCTGAAAAACTTACACTCTGCCAAAAGATAAAAATAAAGGGGAATTGGGAGAGCTCTCCCAGTTATCCTGGGGGATAATTGAACACACCAACGTAGGTTCACGTTGGCTGCTGTCACAAGCTGAGATTCCTCCCAGACAAAATATGTCAGCACAGAAAGCTCATGCTGCCCATGGAGTGCCAAGAGTGACCCACCAGCTACACATGAGAGATGGAGGGGAAGGGCTTTCTTTCCTGGGTGGAAGAGTAGGCATTAGGTTTTGGGAGCCATGCGCTGAAACTGGCAGTCCAACTCCCAAAATTGAAGATGGATGAAGATTTCTCCCAGAGAAAAGGTGCCACCACAGAAAGATCTTGATGCCCATGGAGTGCCAAGAGTGGCCCACCAACTGCACGTGGGAGACAGAGGGTAAGGGCTTTCATTCCATGGTGGAAGGGCTGTCATTCACTTTTGGGAGCCCTGCAATGGAACTGGTGAGCCACTCTTGGTGCTCCATGGACAGCAAGACCTTTCTATTGTGGCACCTTCTGTCTGGGAGGAAACTTTGTCCATTTTGAATTTTGACAGTCACACTGCCAGTTTCAGCACAGGGCTCCTGCAAGGGAAAAACTGCCGTTCCACCCAGGACATAAACATTTGTAAGGGGAGTCAAGTATACATGTAGGTCTGGAACAATTTACCTGGCATTTGGGAAATGGAGAGGTAACCTGGGTACAGAAAGGAAAGTTAATGAAGAGGCCAGGGAGGGAAAAGGTAAGGATGGATTTTCCTGCCATATCTACTAATTGTACATCTACATGCTGCTGTATTTTGGGCACAAATGCTACTAAAAATGTCTTTTTTACTATAGTTGTCTCCTGAAAAAAAACAACCTATCAATTCACTGCTTTAGAATAAATCTTTACCTTTTTGCCAATGTGTACATTTATGAAGGGAACACATAATTCTTTTCAGAAGTATAAAGTTAGTATCTGTAAATATATTGCTAACCTCTTTATCTTCTTGTTCTGCCACTTGTCATGTGCCCTGGGCCAATGTTGCTCTAACAGCTGCATTGAGCAGTACCAGGTGAGCTGGAGCTTTGAGGTATTTTTATGTCTGTTCACTTGTTAAACTCTGCTTTTTCTAATGGTGTGGAGCTGAACTCCCTAGATTAAGCAGTTAATAAAAGTCAAAATTAGTCCTTCAGTGACGGGCAGGGCTAAGCTCTGGTACTTGTCTGCTCATTTAGTTTTGTGGTGTTGTTGGGTACTTTCGAGTATTTTCAAATAGGAGTAGTAGCTTTGCTAAAATCATGTGTCTCTAAACCTCCTTTTTAATAAGCTGCTGCCTCATTTCTAACTTTTTTAATGCTGGTTCAGACCTACTTTAATAAGGAGTGCCTACACGTTGCCTTTGCCCTCATAAACAGAAAGACCTCCTTAAAGCTTTCAAAGTACTTTGCTGCCCTACACGGTGTGGTGAAAAGGGTGAAATGGAATATATTATGAAATGTCATACCCAGTCCAAACTGGATGAGCAATTAGTGAACTAATAATAAGGTTACAGCACTGTTTCTTCAGAAACCTTTAATTTGTACATCAGTAGGCATCATACATTTCTCAGTGTGAAATAAGTTTATAGCTTTGGTTGGCCTGATCATAGCAGTGCTTAGAAAACAAAATAAAGGCATCTATGACACTGTTAATGGAACGATTAAAGCTGCAGTTAAAAATGCACAGGAAAAGAAATGTACCATTAGCTAATTTACTTTGTGTTTTTATACTGCCTACTATGGGAGACTTGGATTCCAGCTCTGGTTACACAAATACAGAATGACTGCTAGCTCACTGCTAGACATATTAATCTCCCTGGGCTGCCTCTACAGTCAGTGAAGAGGCAGAAGCCTTGTGCAGCTGCCCTGAATTGCCCTGTCTCATTAGGCAAAGTTAATTTTCACGAATTAACCCTTCTGCCTCCTGTCATATTGGTTTACTGGGTAGGTTAAAGTTATCGCAACTAATCCTCACTGTTTCAATCCCTGATGGTTGCAGATGGCAGTGGAAAAACTTTGTTTTTCACTAGCATGATCTCTTGCATAGAACTTCCTTGTTTGGTTGTTTGTTTGGGGTTTTTTTGTTTTTGTTTTTTTTCAATAAGGAGAAAGGGGGCACTGTCCAAGTTTAACAGCAGTTTAGCTTTATAGGCCTCAGCACAGGATCCATCATTAAAATTAAGCATGTACTTAATTGGTTTCCTGCATATAGATGGATTTAAGCACATGCTTAAATGCCTTGCTCACTTGAGGCCCTAATGGACCATGCAAACTTAAAAGTTCACATCTCATTGAGTTAAATGGACTGGGTAATCATAAATTTATCAGAACAGAAGCTGCTGCTCACTGTATGTGTAGGCAGCATCTTCTAGTATTGTCCTCTTCCACTGGCTGGGGTATCTAGAGCTTGCTGAAATAGAAAAGAAGCAACAGAATAAGAACTGTTTTTTCTCGCTCAGAACAGACTAGCTGTACAGTATTTCAAGGTATGAGGTCTGTGCATTTGCCACAGACACAAGAAATATTCTTCTATGAAATCTCATAATTTAAAAAATTGATAGAAATCATGTAGAAGCAAAAACCCAAAAGAAACAAATGGGATACTTAGGACTAAAGAATCCACCAACTTCATGGCTGTGCCCTGTCTCTCCTAGATGCGAATTTAAGACAGATTTTTTGTATGTTTTAAAGAGACAACTGTTGTCTCACAAGACTTGTGCTAAGGAACTTAACAAGAATGTCATACTTCTATTAGTAATAGCAAAGACCTGAAGATATTTCTACTGCAGGCTGTGGTAGAATGGTAATGTGAACCTTTTCGGCACTTTGTGTTCTGATCTGATTGTTAAGGAGTATAAACCTCTGATTCCATTCCTATTAATGGTTCTTCTCTTTGTCATTATCTTCATGCTTCGTAGCAACAAATAGAAAATTAGCAGAAAAGTCCCACTGTGGTTACCAGAGTGCACACAGCACTGATGGTGGTTGAGGAACACTAACTTGCCTCCCCTTTTCCCTTGTCTCTGTTATGTTTACAGGGTGACAGGGTGAAAAGAGCAGACTTGTAGCTGATGGAGAAAGGTCCATTCCAGCTGTTTTTTCCCTAGCTGCTCTTCAGAGCAACAGTTCTGCACCTCCTGTGCTGATGTGTGGGGAATCAGAGAAAAACTGTGGTCTTGTTGGCAAGCAAAACTGGAGCAAGAAGGCGGAAGATGGAAACTTATAAGGGTCTTAAAACCACCTTATCTTCTCCCTGTTTATTCTCATTTATCTGGCAATTTTTTTTCCATCTGGACAAGAGCTGTTGCAATGGCTAGCACTGATCACTGCCCAGCAACCCATTAACTGGCCAGCAACCTGTTCCGTGAGTAGCAGCCCAGCAAAGACCAGTGAGATGCAGACTTCTGTTTGAGTTTTTTTCTTGTATTTGATGGGGGTTTCTTGTATTTGATAATGACTGAACCCATGCTTCCTCAGTTAAAAATCAGTAGATGACTTGTCCCTGTTTTGGATTACACAGAATGTGGGAAATGGTACACAAACTTTTTGGTAGTAAGGGGAAACAGGCCAAAATAAAATATCCATAAAAGATACCATGACTTCAAATGTCATTCCTTAGGAAAAAAGAGTATGAGATTTCATTAAAACTAATTGTAGTGGATACGTGTTGGATAATCCAGTGACAGGGTCTGGACATGTGATGCATTTAAAAGTAAAATGTACAGGATAGTCTCATCAGTTGTTGCCTTTGCTTACAAGGCTCTCCATCTACCAGCTTTTTCTCTTTCTTTATATGTTACAATTCCTAGGTTTGTTTTAAGCCATATTGGATCACAGAATTAAAAATTCTGGAGGTTAAAAGAGCAAGAAGCAGGTGACAGCCAAGAAATTGAGTACCTTGTCCATTATGATGAATTTCACTAACCTATACGTGTTACATTATGTAACTATTTTGCTACCACTACCATGTAAATGTTTTATTGAAAATCAAAAAAAAAAAAACAAAGTAAAGTACTTATAAGAATTGTAGAATAACTTGGGGGGTGAAACTTATGTTTTACAGTAAAAACATAATGAAGATAAATCTGTTTCATGTTTCTAAAATGAAAAGGTATTATGTAAGATAAGACTGTCATTATGTAGATCTGCAGTACAGTATTGTCATGGTTAGTAACATGCCAGAAGCTTTGCACTGAGTTTGCAAGTTGTCAGGACTTGCTCTGTCTGAACTTTCCTTGACCTGCCTGCAATGTTTTTTTTTTTTTAGTTGGTTTGGTTGTGTCAGAAATTTCTCTAACTCTTCAGGACGTTATGGCTGATTTGCTTTACTTTTGTTTATTTCTCTGTGGTGCCACCATGGTTTTGCCAATACAGGTAAATACAGTCCAGGCAAAATAAGAGAGACACGGGGTGCAGTGTGGAGGGGTACAGACTTGGAATGATATCAGGCACAGGTTGACACCAGAAACCCCACAGCTAAAGAAATGTGGACCTACAACTGGACTACTCCTGCTTTTTAGGATATGCAAGCAAACTAAAAAATAGTATTTAAATTATGTAAAGCCACCATAAAAATGGCTATAGCATGGAGGTGCAGATTAATGAAATAAAGGCTAGCTGTAAAAACACGTTAGCAGACATGTTGTAAAAGGGACCCTGAATGAATCTGAGACAGAGAAAGAGGAAAACTTCAAAGTGAAATTATATCCCTCCTGGCAAAAGACTTCAGATGCTGACAACTCGCTGTGAACACAGTCACCACCCGAATGAAACCCCCAGCCTTAGGGGTAAGAGGAACACCAGAAGGGTGAGCATAACTTCATGAAAAGAGGTAAAAACTGAGTGCATGTGTAAAAATGTAACTGCATTACTATTTTTATTACTGAACGTTTTCTGCATAGACTTTCTCTTTCAACTATACCTGTGCTAATAGTCATTCTTAGACTGTTAGGATTTCAATTGTACTAATGATAAATTTTGACCTTATTTATAAGTTATGTTTCTCCTTTGCCTGTAAGCAAGACTTCAACTACTTAAGGAAGAATTTTTGAAATCATACAGCTCTAGCAGAAAACAGTATACTAAGATCCAGTGGTCAGAACTTGATGGGATAAAATAATGAAATTTTATTTGTTGTTTTCTGCCCGCAATAATAAATACATACCAAAACAAAAAGCAAACTGTGCAAACCCAGGAAAATGGTCTTAATAGGAAAACGTTAAGCAGGAATGTGCATTTCGCCGCAGGAGTTTGTTTTGGCTTTGTCCTTTTGCCAATGGCAAGCTTTAGGCAAGAGGGAAATAATGTACTACTGTGGCTCATGAAAATAGTCTGCCCTCCCTTCTACATTTGCCAGGGTGTTGCTGTTGCACTGGCTGCTGGCCCTGTCAGGCTCCCTGTTAATGCTCCCACAAGCTCTTCAAAAGAAGTGGCACTTGCTCGGGCTCATGGAGGTTTTCCATTAGGAGAGCGGAGCGGGGAGATCATCTTCATGCTTCTTAACTCTCAAGCCCAGGAAAAAATGCTCTGTGCAATGTTCACTGAGAGACCTTGGTTTTTCAGGGGCTACAAAAGCTGTACATACAATGAATTTTTACTGCCAAAATGGATGTTATTATTTCGAGTGTTTAGGCTACATTTGTACAAAGCAGCAGGTAACTGTTCTTTGGAGAGCTACGGAGAGGTTTCATAAGAGCATGGAATGGAAGCAAAGAGGTCACATTAATTTATGCTTTCATAATATCGAGACTGTAAGGAAATACATTTTAAATAAGAATTGACATAGGCGACCTCTATGATAACAGCTTATATTGAAGGAAATCATTCTTATACAATGTATTTCTCAAGGCTCATAAAAGATAGCAATAACAAACAACATTATGCAGTATCTGGGAAATTCTATTTACTTAAAATACTTTCTGCTTTTATTATTATTCAGTCTCATACCTTCAGTGGAAGTTCTGATTGCAGCTTGAGCAATGTGTATGAGCTCATTACAACAGGGCTATATTAGAAAATCTGATACTGATAGTTCCAACAATGGCACCCCTCTCTTAATATCTGTCACCTGGCTACAACAAGAGCCGTGCAAATTTCCTGACATCAAATTTTGGCAGGTGGCTAGAAACCAATATAATATGTCATGCATATTCCACGTGCACCCTGTTGCACTCTGGTGTTAAAAAAAATGTATGCTCAATATCCTGGCTGAGGTTGTTTTGGAGCACAGGCAGTGTTGGGTCGTGGGCACGTTTATGCTTTGCTGGGAGTGCACAAAAGGGTCACCATGTAGGCCGAAATAGGGACACACATCAACATGAATCTTTTCACTGTATACCTTCAAGAATGTTTACCTGCATATAGGCATAAATCTCCTTTCAGGTTTTGGTGCTGTGATGAGAGAGGTAGGGAGGCAGAGTTTCCTCTAGTTGTTGCTGTGCAGCAATCCTACAGTGATTCAACATTATTCCTTAGCTATCTATCCTCTACTTTTGTGGGATTTGTCAGTACTGACAACTACACCTGGTGTTGTACGGTTACCTGCTCACAAGCCCTGTACCAGGAGGGCCTTGAAATAAAAAGCAAACCCTTCCCATCAACCAGAAGTTAATGGTTTTGTAGCCTTTTGAATCAGGATTTATTAGGGGAAAAATAATTCTAAAAAACCTCACACACACTTAAATGAGCAGGGAAAATTCAGAACCTAAAAAGTGAGAAGTAAAACATATGAAGGCTGGAAACCCAATATTCTTCTTGAGAACGATGGGTCCTTTTCTCCCAGACTTTCTTTCAAATTTTTAGTAACTTCTATTGTTTCTGTGTTTGAGATAAAGTGACCTCTCTTGACTTCTCTTTGAAGTCCTTTTTGCTGCTTTCCTCTTCTCCCACCACTTGTTCTGCCCTTTCGTCCAGAGGAACTGGGAGCCTGGCTTGTTTGAATGCTCTAATGGAAGGTGTAGTTCCCCTTCCTCTCTTATTTCCAGGGTGTTCCTCTTCAAACCACAGCACCAGCCTTCTTCTCTGCTATCCCTCTTCACAGCATTCCTATAATGATATAGCATGATATAAATTCCATTTGCCAACATGTAAGTACCTGCTCAGGAATAACTTACAGTCACATTAATCAGCCTGGCCTGCTCTGAAATCTGTTTGTGGCAAGAATCTCCTTTCTTCCCTCTTTCAGATTCCATACACTGGGGGGCGGTTTGCTCCCTTGTTTACAGTTCTTGGTGGAAGCAACATTCTGGCCATTTTGAAGACATTTTCTGACAATCTGGTAGATAGATCTGCTGACATAGAAAATTTCCATTTTGAGAATGTTACTTTTATTTTTTTCCCAAAAGAATAAAGGTTTCAAAGTTGCTAAAGAGAAGCTAATCTTTTCCCTCTGTTTATAAGTGCACATCTTGATGAAATTCTGTGACTAGTTAGCTGCCAAAAACATTTAACATTATGAATTAATAAACCCATGAATTTTGTATAAGATGTTTTCTTGGATGCCCTTCTTGTTGCTGATTGCCATCTTTCTCAGTGGAATAAAGCCTCTTGCTTGGGGTTGCTTCTGACATCTCAAAGTAGCTCATTTATTCGGGCAGTAAAACAGATTTAATGAACCATGGGAAACACATGATTTTTCATGAAGTGACCACAATGACAATGGTTCATAGATAATAACGGGCTATTTACCTGTGCCTGAATTGCCTCAGATTTATTTTCTTCGGACAATTTCCTCACCTCGGCTACAGTAACAATATGATAGAGCTGTAGGGCTACAAGCGATTTATTAATTAAAATTAATGTTGCATATTGAGCTGTTGCATTAAGCACTTAGGCCTTCTCAAAGAAAGCAAGATCAGCTAACCAAACAAATCTTAAGAGATGAAGGATTTCTCTCCTCAGCTGCCTACAACCTTCCTGGAGCTTGTGTGCACTTATAATCAGCATATCCTTAGGATTATTGATTCTCCTCCGTAAAGTGTAAAGCTTGTTTCTGTTGAAGTCTGGGTTATCAGACTGATGTGTTTACCAAAGGGAGTAAGAAACTCTTTTACATTCTTACGTGAGCTAATCAAATTTACACATAATCTGGCCAAGTATGATGGATTAGATGGATGGGTGATTACTGGAGACAGAATCAACACCACAGCTTTTCCTGCGTGACAGATGCTTCCTATGTAGAGTTAACTGAACTCTGGGAGTGAAATTAGAGAGGAATTTGGTTTTACCTACGTCAGAATCTGATCTGATACGTTAGATGGCAACAGTTGCAGGGTTAACGTGTATTCACATAGAAGAAATAGATACATAATTAATCAGGAAAAAAACACTAGGGAACAAAATAAATTCAGCAGAAGCAGATAAATGCCCTGAGTAAGTTTTCTGTGGGATTTAGACAACTGAATCAAAGAACAAAACCCTTTCTTAATCTCCTTGGCACCAAGGGCTAAGGATACTTGGGTTTTCACCAGAAAGTTCCCTTCTGTACCTATCCTGCATCTGATCCTGCTCAGAAGTAACAAAAAACACCTTCTCCCTTCTGATATCCCCCTCTCTATGAAGAGCCAAGGCTTCTCCTCCTTGCTTTTGAGGACTGTTTTGTAACTCCATGTAACTCCCACAAATTCAAGACACTGATCTCACTGGACCAGAGAATTGTGCTCCATCTGCTGTCTCTTCCCTTTGTCTCCAATAATCATATTACTTTGTAACAAAATAGAAAGAAGTTGTCTCTCCTTGGATGCTAGATTTATGTACCTAAATCTGTGAGACTACTTGGGTGCTAAGAGTCTTTGATAGTCTTAGAGTTGGAGGAGCCCAGTGTCATTGGCTCGCATTGGGCAGGCGGGATTTGGTCTTGGGGATCATTCAAGTGCTTTAAAAATTTCTGTCTTAGATCTAATTATGGACCTGCACTGAGATTTACATTAGTATTTTTATGTAGCATAAACATCAAAATACATAACACAGCTTTCACAGACGAGCTCGCATTTCAAAATGAACTTCAGGATCAACATGACAGAATATGATTTTAAACATTTTTAAGAGACAATTTTGGCACTTACATAAAGAAAAAAGAGGCAGAGGAAAGAGTTGCAGTGATAATTTCCAATGAGCCAAGTAATCTTGATACTTTTTTCATATGCATCCCACACCTTTAAAAGGATACACACCGTGTCTTCTGTAAGTGGAGAGTTTTGAGATGTGCAACATTTCCCGTGTAACAACATATCAGTTTCAGGCTGTGATGAGAAAAAATTGCTTTCAAATATCATGAGTTCAAAAGTGCAGCTCAAATTTTAAAGTATTAGTTTCACATTCTGCTTAAGAAAAACTGTGAAAAGAGAAGCAGAGAGGAGACTGAGGATAAAATTCCAATAAAAATAAGATATCTATATCTAGCCAGACAGTTGGTGTTATATGTATCTATATAATACTGTGTGCATGACAAATATGGTAACAGAGCATTAAGGCTGCATGGTTAGGCAGTCAAAAGTTTGGAAACAGCCTAGTTAAGGTTGCTCGCTGTGCTGCTCTTATCCCTCACATTGTGAACACATTATGGCTTTCTTTAACTGCAATACTTCTCTACACAGTCTTTTTTCAGATAGAATAAATATTTCTTTTATATAACCTCAGGAAACTTCAAATGTTGTTTATTCCTCTAAGCATTTGTGGATTTTCATTATCATAGTGGTGCAGACAGTAACACAGATGCTCAAGCTGGTTTTTAGCCTTTTGTACCATTCAGATGGCACAGAAGGGCCATAAAACAGACAACACCAACCCACCTCTCCACCCTCCTCCCATATTTCCTTCTGTTGTGTCTGATATGGATGCTTTTCTCCTGCCTCCCTCCCTCTGCCATTTTTGCATTAAGTCAAATGAAACACAGCAGTACAGCTTTTCAAATGAGGAAAAAGAGCTGGCAAGACCCTTCCTCCATCAACGCTCCTATGCATTAAAAAAGTTGCAAGGCAGCAACTCCTGCAAGTCCTGGTGTGATTTGTCCTTGTCTGCCTCTAAGGCTGGTTGAAGACCCTTCAAGGCTGGAGAATCTAGGTCTAGCTTTTATTTTATACCAGTCATGATTATGTTTTACCTTTCCCACCCTACTCCCACAAACACATGGTGTCCCTAAGTCCTCTGTTTGGAAGGACTACTGAGCCTGGAGAGAGCAATCTTTTCCCACCTGAACTTCTGAGCTGTCCTTCTTGGCTCACTGCTGTGAGTCAACAGAAAAGCCCCTCAGCTACAGTGCTATCTCAGAGTCAGCTCACCTACAAACTCAACTGCCTGATAAATAAGCAAGTTTTAACTGCTCTTCTCTCGAGGTTTTTCCTTGACCCAGAATAGGATCTCTGAATTTGATTCCTTTAATTGTCGTGCTGGTGACTTGAATGTATTCTAACCTTTCGTTCTTGCAACAGTGCACAGTACTACAAATCCTGTACCCACAGAAAAGGGGTCCAGCCTACTGCCCCCTTAAAATAAAGGTATGCAATCAAAAGCACAGCATCTACATCAATCCCTTGGACACTCCTCCAAACCCACTGATATCAGTGGTCTCGCAATGGAGTTTTCCTGATGCAGACCTAGACAATGACTTCTAATGACAGTCTAACTCTGAGGGTCCAAATAACTACTGGATCATCTTATGGAGGGATGAAAATATTTGTAATAAATCTGAAGATAATCAGCACATCCCTATTCTACACTGTCAGATAGTCTGGAGGGCAAAATCACAGCTGCATGCCAGTGGGTAAACACCCTGTTTTGGATTGGTAAAACTTTACTAGTTCCAGATGTTTATCTACACCCACCTGATACAGATCACTCTTCTTAATTCTGGAACTGCAGAACGTGAATGCTCTTTCATTCACTTTTGGGTCAAATCTGCAATGTTATTTTACATTGTATTCATCATCAGTTTAACCCAACCTGGAAAACTCAGAGACGGGGAGTACTACTGGTAGCTTTCTACCAGGACTTCTCTGTGCGTGCCACCACCAGCAGAGAAGGAGGAACAAATGGGAAGGGCTGCATAAACTTGCAAAGCAAAGGCATTTTTATGCATAGAGGGCTCTGCAGAGAGATCTGGATAGACTGGAGAGATGGGCTGACTCCAATGGAATGAAGTTCAACAAGGCCAAGT
>JAYRBT010000001.1:6021911-6064449 GCA_036023395.1 Myiotriccus ornatus
GCCCGGGGAGTGGCCCTGACCAGGAATCGAACCTGGGTCTCGGCGGTGACAGCGCCGCGCCTTAACCACTAGACCATATCTGGTTGTATAGAGAAAGGAATTAGAGAAGGTGCTGGTGTCTGACAAGTAAAGCAACCATCACATGCATACATGTCCTTTTCATGGAAAAGGGGTCATAATGAGTCTCTCCTGATTGTTAGAATCCGTCATTATTTCACAAATTACACCCACCATAGAATGAAAATATTTTAGTGGATCTTGGTCCCTTTGAACCCAGTTATCCATCACTCTTTGCAAATAAAAGCTGTAATAGAGGGGAAAATTCTCATCTTTTCTCTAGAAAGAGAAGTATCAAACCAAAGTTTATGACAGTTCATCTTCTTACACAAAGACAGAGGAATTAAACTGCACAAGGACCAATTAAGGTTCATGATATCTGTTTTAATAACCATGATCAAGGGGGTGGATTTTCAGTCAGATTTTTACTTTGAATCTAAAACTCTAAGAGGTTCCCTGGAGACTCCAATGTTAACATTCATTGTAGACTATAAAACATATATAACACTCAGTTTTAAGAATTTTAACTAAAACTAATTGTCTATGTTTAAAATTTTACCTTATTTTTATATTAGATAAAAGCATTAACTCTATTTGTTACATAATTCTTTTTAATCTCATCTGGTTTTTTTTACTTTGTAGGATTAAGAATCCTATGGGAAGACTGGAACTCTCTTCTGATTTAATGCATACACAGATTTCTCTTTCACCCTACTCAAATCTCTGTCTTGTTTGCCAGAAGACATTTTCAGGGAAAGGCATTATCTCAAAAATAATAATAAGGCTGGTTTTCAGTCAAGTTTAAAGGACAAGATACCATAATAGCTGCTGTATGATTGATTAAAAAAGATTTTTTTTTTTTTAAGTAAAGGAATGAGACCAAGCAATGTTAACAGCAGCAGAAGCACTCAAAGAAAAGAAAATTCAGCACTATTGTGTTGAATCCCATATTTTTTTTAATTTGGTGTCTAGGCCTTTTATTCTGTTTCTAGACAAAATGAAACTGATTAGATATCTCTCTCCACCTTCATTTATCTGAGCTGTAGATTCATTAACAGTGAAATGAGGACCACAACTCTACCCTGTTTTAATTACTAAGGTGCAGAAAAAGGCTTCCTACCTTTATGCTCAGTATAAGTCTTATTTTTATAATCTGTGAGCACTTCTTCCCTCAAATTTCTCTTCACCTGAATAAGGCAGTTGGTTCCTTGAATGTTTTCATCAGTCCTTCCCTTCTGTCCTCTGTTTTATGGTCTCCACATTTAAACAAACACTTTAACACATAAAATTCATCCTCCATGCCCAGAAGAATGTAAGACAAAAAAGGTGAATGAAATCTATATTTGCTTCCCACCCTCCTTTCTTTTCTTCTGCAAGTGTGTGACAAGGATGAATGTGTGCAAGGTAGGGCAGACAGGGAGGCAAAACTGCAAAATAAAATAGCTCCTGAAAAGCAGTTAAATATGGTTTGTTTGGCATTCACACAATAGCAGAAAGCTAAATGCAAATTTGCCCTTGAAGAAAGGAATGGGAAGGAGAAAGATACTGGAAGGGATTCAGGAGGGTGAGTTTAAGTTTTCTTTTAAGTTTCAAGTTTGTCTGAAACAGAGACAGAGTTTGACTCTCAGTGCTGCTGACACTGCATAAAGTGAACC
Source organism: Myiotriccus ornatus (assembly GCA_036023395.1). NCBI lineage: Eukaryota > Metazoa > Chordata > Aves > Passeriformes > Tyrannidae > Myiotriccus > Myiotriccus ornatus. Next base: position 6,023,624 of record JAYRBT010000001.1, read on the forward strand.
CACCAGTGAGGCTTAGATGAAACCAGGGTAAACAGCAGCAGATTTCATGCTGTTCTAATACAGACCCCTGTGAAAGCACAACTGTTCAGAAAAATGTGTAATATACTTCAAGTATTTGGACCTACAAACCTCCAGAGGCACCACTGCAATGGTTCTAGTCGAATAACTTCTAATTTGACACTGAGGAGGCAACCTACCAAGTAATAACTATGAAAACTGCACAGGGACAATAATTCAGCTGTGTTTTAAGCACAAGGAGTTCTGCTATATATTAGTGCTAACCTCAACACAAAGCTTACGTTGCTATCAGATCGTTGCTCTGTGTTTTAGCGTGTGATCCAAAGAAAAAGCAAATCACAGAGCTTGTTGCATAGTAAACACAGACAAGTTTGATGTACCACGTTGCATATACTAATAGAAAAACCAGAAATATTTGTCATGGAAGAAGTAACAAGAAAAATAAAAATAAAATCTTTTTTTTCTCTGACACAGCTGGCAAATTATCCAGGATTTCACTGGACAGAACAGGTAGTCTCTCTGGATGTTTTATCTTAGTCAAGACTCTTTACTGAAGCCCTGTTCCATTACAACCATAAACCTTCCTCCCCATATAGCACTTATGTTTTCAAAGACCTGCTTGGGCAGCAGCTGGACAGCGTGATGGCTCAATGGTAAGTGCAAGCAGTGTGTCCAGTTCCCAGAGGCACAGTGGAATTCAGCAGTACCAATCCAGGCCTGAACAGGAATTAAAAACACTGAGTTCTGACCTGACAGTAGTTACTTCTAGTCCCTATGAATATAAAAGCAAAAATTAAAGAGAAGAATAGACATTTATTGATGCTGGTCTGCACTACTATTCATAAGTTGCATATTGAATTCCCAACTCCTTGCTCTGCAGAGACAGTGAGCACTTAAACCAGAATGTCTCATCACTCATCACACAGGGATCTCCAGTGTAGGGCAGATGGGCAGCAAAATCCGAGAAAGTGACTGATACTGTTTTTCGTGGTGCAAATGCTGATTCTCTAAAACAAGAGCATAAGAAGCTGCTGCAATGTGGTGTTATTAAAATTCTTAAATATATGTTTATGAAAGGATATGTGAGTTTCATTAATCAGCTGGACCCCTCTGGTTTTGAGAAATCCTTTTCAATAAGGTGTGACACAGGCTTGAAAAATTAAGATGCAGAAAGAAAAAAAAAACAGAAAATTAAACAAATTTTGAGCTCCCTGTAAGGAAAGTGCAAGGCCCAACGTACAGAACCACACCACAGAGACACCGCAAAACCCGCAGATACCTCGCTACATAATCAGTTTGCTAATCCGGTCATCAGTCAGGACTAATAGGAGCTGTACATTTTTATTCCACATTGCTTCCAAATCTGGGTCAGCCGAGCGCTCCCCCCGCCCCGAGGCCGGGCGGCACTGCCGGCGCCCGCCGCTCCGAGGAGCCAGAAGGCAGCAAAACCCTGCCTGAACAGATAAAATCCAACAGGCAGCGATGTCCATTTTGTTCCTAACACAAATCTCTTTGAGCGTCACGAAACTTCGGAAATGCTTAGCACCTTCTGGAAGTCGGGCGCGATCGTATTTATCATATCCCTGCAGTGAAATGCCTGACCTACCTGAATGCAGGTAGGAAATTATGATGGCGTTCGGAGAAGGCTAAAAAAAAAAAAAACCGCTATTTGAAATGTTAGCAAGCCGTTTGCGAGTTGTAGTGTGAGCACCCGTCACGGGAGGGCCGTGCGGGCGGGGAGCTGTGGGACAGCAGCACCTTTCCCGGCTGGATCCCGGCACCCCGACCTCGGCCGCATCCTCAGCATCAGACGGATACCGGAAAAACATTCGTGGAGGTGGGCTGTGCTGCTGCCTCTCAGAGTCGAGGGCTGAGGAGACAACAAGAAAGGAAGCAAGGGCTAGCAGAGCAAGCAAGAATTCCAAACGGGAGGTGGGGGAGTGGGGGGGGAGCACTGACCAGCTCTGCCATCTCATGCAGGCTCAGCTGTCGGGCTGGGGCCACCTGGTGCTCCAGGGCCCTGGCTGTTCAGTCCAAAGACAAAAGCATATACGTGTGTATACACCAGAACACCGAGCACCTGTGACTCTAAACCAAGAGCTGGAGTCAGCACTGTCTGCCCTCTCCTCAAGGAAATGAGGAGGATGAAGAAAGGAGAAGATGCAGCTGTGCCATTGCCCCAGGAGCTTGTGCAATCCCTCCAGTGACTCTTATGTCAAAACCCCTGTAGTGGCTGCAGGTTTCTCAGAAACAGCCTTTTGTCTGAGGAGGTTCTGTCCAGCCTCTATCAAAGACTTTGCAAATTTTCCCAGACCTCTGAAATTTTTAGCTGTATGAAGGCTCTGCCAAGTGCCTGGTCCTCTCAGACATATTAGGGCTCTGCTTTGGCTGTGGTCCCGGCATGCACTGGAATGCTCAGGGTTTCTGCATTGTGCCATGTAACTCTGCTCGTCGAGGCTGATGCTTCCAGGACACGTTCTCCAGGATCTGCTGAGAAGGAGCTCAGTGTATGATACTTCCTTGAAACATTATCTTTACTGTTTGTGCACTGAACAAGTGTTTGGCACCCAGCTACATGATTCTGCCTGGGAAATCCCTTGTAGATATAGATGTGTGGAAACGAGAGAGAGAAACAGTACAGCAGATGTAGCAGGGAAAACAAAGCTTTGAAGGCAATTTACCCCAGAGGAATGACTCAAGCGCAATGACTTCCTCATGCTTTCACCTATACCATGCTTAAAGCACAAACTTGGATATTAGAGTGCAAGACACTCTCCCACAGACTCCTGCATGTCTTCAGCATCTCATACTTTCCATTATAAGTAACAGCAACACCTTGCTTTTGTGGCAGAATTGCAAATAAAATCTCTTTCAAAATCAGCCAGGGCTGTGCAGGCAGCTTCAACCCCTTGCAATCAATACTTCATGGATAAGTTGATGCGCGCACTCTGAAGAAAATGAAACGAAATGTACCATGTCAGTTTGCATAATCCAAGAGCTGATAGCCTTCATTTACTGACCCACCAAAACAAAGATCTAAAATAAGGAGAAGAAACAACTTAGAGTGTCATAGCATTTCAGACATAGGTTGAGAAAATGGTGTAAGTTGTGAAAAATGCTTCATAAACACCCCTCTTTCTGTATCTTGCTGACTGCCTGACATATTAGATATGTAAAAGGTAAAAAGCTTTCAGTACCAAGTAATCTGAATTTACCTCAGGACTTCAGTTTTCAACTTTATTTAGGTTCCTGTAGCACCCAGAATGAACCTGAGGGAAATACTTCTGGGATTGTGGACAACAGGTGCAAGCCCATGCTGTAAAAACAGGGTCTCACAGTACAAGGCTCTCCTTGTCTTCGTTGCAGTGCAGGTACTAGATCCATAAAATGCAACTCTAAAATGTTTTGATGAGGAGAGCTCTTCAGGATTCCTTGTTTAATCACCATTTTCACAGGCACGTGATGGCTTCAGGTACTGGTTATCCATGTGAAGAGACACATGGGCACTCTTTTGTGTATGGCCAGATGTACACAAAATTAATGGCTAGGTTGGAAAATATTGTCCTGTATTAAAGATGGAAACATTCATGCTTGTCCTGTTGTTTGAAATAGATTTCTCTCAAGGATCTATTTCTTCCCGTGGAATGACCTCAGACATGGCTTATCAGATGTGTTTATGCGAGAGGCAGCTACACGAGAAATAAATAAAATATGTATTTTCTATTATTTGTAACAAATATCGTGGCAATTGTCACATAAATAAATGTTTAAAAATACTGTGAGATGCAACCTCATGTCTTCCAAGCTGGCAGTTAGGTGCCTAAATACCCTTACAGGTCTGGAACACCCTAGTGCTACAGATGGTCTTACCTCTCCGAGTAACTCTGTCTTTATTTTCAGGGAAAAACCCCAGCAAGAAAAAACAAACCAAAACAGCTGAGCACTTTAAGAAAGGAAGAAGAAATAGGTTGTACTTTATGTAGACACTCATCCTTTTACTGGAATATTTACATATATACCTTTACATATGCAGATTTTTACATTTACTTTTTGCATTCCTGCACAGCTCTGTCAATTGTCATGATTTTACGAGATGAAATGAAAAGTGAAAAAGCTAAGGATAAAGCAAACACTGCAAAATCCCTGAGCCTGAACACTGATACAACTGATACATATTATTTTAATCTAGTACTTCTTGGGCAACATTTACTTAATATTTAATATTTTTTATTTAATATTTAATATTTGGTTCCATTTAATCAGGTAAGGTCTCAAGAGAAAAAGCTGACTAGCTGCTTTCTAACCCTGAGCATCAAGCAGGTTATCCTAAATCCTCAACTTTTCTGCAACGTGCTGTTAGAAATGGCTCCATGTTAAGTGCCCAAGGCATTAAAGAGATGGACCTCACTATCTAGGGGACCTTGTGGCAAGGGCTCAGGCCCTGCCAGGAAAGCAAACTTGGAGTCTGCATGGAAAGTCCACCTTTCAACTCTGTTGAATGAAGGTCTGAGGAAGAAGAAAGTGTTTTAGGGTAAATGGAGATATCAAAACCAACAAGGAAAACTCGAAGCAAAGCCATCCAAAGCAATCAACGCAGCACCAATTACTCAAGAGCAGAATTTGTTGCTAGGTGCTGGCCAGGAAGATAATACATTCACTGTCTTCCCTGTTTTCATCTCCCCTGTAAGCTTGCCCCAATAAGTTATTTCTGTACTACTTTGTCTCCTTACTTCAGTCTTCATTCTCGAATTTTCATCATGGTGCCTCCCTGGAGCTTTTTCCTCATCCTGGTCTACTAATCTCTGGGATGATAAACCCAGGAGACGAGGCTTTTTTTACTGCTCTTGCAGTAAGCTACCTTTTTTTTTCTCTTCTTGCTCTGTCTGTTCTCCCATTCTTACTGATCTCTTCTGAAACACACGGGGCAGAGGACAGTAAAGAAACACAGAAAGAGAGGGGAAGTATAAGTGAAGTTATTGCTCAATGCAGAAGAAGGCTCACATTACAACATCCTTAGGAGGAAAAAGCATCAGAAGTAAGATTTTAGAAGAAGAAATGTCTTCCCTGCTGACAGCACCCTAAGGGATAGCTGCAGGGCACAATTTTAAAGACAGAGGTTGTCTTGACCTCTCTGCAGCCTTGCATGGTGCTCAGCATGATAGATAAGGGGAAAAAAATCATAGGAGGTTGGACACAAAGGCACAGCACATGCAGCAGAGATGCAACAGCACCCCAGATTTTTCCGTGGTTCTGGATGGCAAGAACTAGGAACTGCAGCCAATATGACCACAAGAAAGGCTGGGAAAGAGAGAGTTCAGAAAAGAGCAACAAAATAATTAAGGGACTGGAGTGATTTACCCTTGAGGAAGATTAAAAGAACTAAATAACTATGTATAGTTTGGCTATAAGGAGAGGCATTCTAACCATCTACAAATATTTGACTGACATACAGACTAGGGAAGGAAAGGAATTACTTAGCAGAAAACAAGCAGGTATATCAGGGAGTAATGGGATGAAATTAAGAAATGGAAAATTGAGGCAGAATTTAAGGCAACTCCTCCTGACTGTGAGTTCTAATAGTCTGAGGAAAACATACCAGCATATATACAATAGGGAACAGTCCTGCACTGATAAGAAGGGGGACTTAAATGACTTACTGGGCCTTTCCAATCTCAAATATTTATGATTATATAATTAAGTATTATTAAATTTAATGACATGTGCCATTTTTTTTTCCAGCAAAGTCTGAATGTTCCCTCAGGTCATAAGTGTGCAATTATTTCCTAACTAAAGGTCTTACATTTTGACTTATGAATTCTCCTAGGTTGGTTTTTTTTTTTTTTTTAACTTAAATTGAATTTCTGTTAATGCAGTTTCTCCTATTTTCAAATAGCAGCTATCTCACCCTACTAGCAACTCGTAATTCTCTCTTTATGCAAGACAAACCTGCATGCTTGAAGCTTCATGGCTCAATGCCTGAACCTGGTCAGCCTCAGGTTGAACGCCTGCTGTGTTCAAGGGAAATGCTGTTCCAAAGCCCAGATGAGCACGGAGGCTCTTCTTACTCCGAGGATGAACCGCATGCAACAAAGGGAAAAAAAAAACCCAAAACATGTTACATGGTATTTTCAACTAAGAGCTGTTTATAGAGCTTTGAACCCAGATCGTGGCCATATGAAAAGCTTCATGTCACTGCTTACCCCCGTGTCACAGCACCGTTCAGAAAATGAAAACAGGTGTTTATGTGGTAGCTGCCCAAGCTCCCAGCCAGTATCACAGCTGGCAGATAGAAAGTTTCCTCTATCTTGCACTGGCAAACTATTTCATTTTGGTGCATATGCTTGCTTATGCCAACATATACTCCAAATTGTCTCCTGAAATAGACGCAAACTGGGGGACCGATCAGAAGGCTGTGGTCTCATTGTGAGCAGTCATTTTGGGGATCCAAGTGGTTTGTTTTGATCTGTCTCAGACAGTGTATGCTGCCTGAGATAGTTTTAGAAGGCAGTGCTGTAGTTTTTGCTGATATTTTGCCATGGGATGTGTTAGATGTACAGTCCCTCAAGAGACTACATACAGTTTAATTCTTTGTGAATTATTATCTAAATATATCTTTTGTTCAGGTAAGAGTGCTGCTCACCTTCCACTGTGGAAGGCAATCTGTGACACCTATTGCTTTTGTCATACTTTCTTTTGGTTTTCCCCTGTATTGCAGCTGCAGACTGGGTACACTATATCATCAATATCTGACATTCATGCTCCCTTCATTCTTGACTACTCGCTTACAGCTCCTTTTTATTATATGTGCTGGACTTCAGCCTCAGCCGAGGCAGTAAATGACAGCAGAGTTTCACCTGGCACCAGGATGTGGTGACAGTAATGCCTGCAAACACGCTGGAGTAGCACAGCCAGCATGGGCTTCCTCGTGAAGGATGAAATGTATCTCTCTCCAGCCCCGACAGACACGCAGTCCCCTCTTCGTTACCTGCCAGAGGAGTGTGTCTGATCCGTGAGCACTTGACTGCCAACATGCATGATAGCTGGTCCACCAAGGAGATAGAGAACGTGAGAGGCTGGCTATTTCTTTCTGCTGTGAGTAAATCCACTGTGAAAGATCCAGGGTGCCGGCATTGGAATATTCTGATTGCTAATTACCAGAAGTCTATTTGCCAAATCTTTGCACTTTTAAGATAACACTGTAGAAATCAGCCTGAAGTAGGATAATGAAACAAAGCACTCGCTCCTCTCCCCTCATCCCCCAGTGGCTCTTCAGCCCTGTCTGTCATTTCTCAGCACTGAGCTGCTGAAGTGGGGGTGGCTGAGACGAAAGCTCAATTTGCTGTGCTCATTTTACTGGAGGTGTGGTCTCGGTGCAGCTTCCTTACTAGGAAGGGGCCACAGGGAGCCCCAGCTGCTCGTGTGGATAGTTTACCACTGGACTGAGTCCAGAGAGAAGTAGGTGAAAAGGATGTAAGCTAAGGAAGTGAAGAAAGAATGAAAATATTGACCCCCTCTCCCGAAGCAAGAACAAGCTCTTGTTCTTTTAAAACATGCGGACTGTGAATCCAGTTTTGACAGCCATGATAAATGTCCTGAAGGATCTAGATATTTGGGGTGCAAGAACTGGATTGCTGACTGTCAGAACTTGTCTATTTTTAACAATCTGTCCAAAGCATCAAGCAATTCAGTAATAACTTGCTATCGACAGGTCTGCATTAAGGTGCAGCAAGCTTCAGCCACTAGTTCAGTACACAGTCCTCTCTTTTCTCCACAGCTTCTATTAAAACAGCTTCTGAGACCCTTTACGTGTTGCAGTTTTGGTCTTAAACTGAGAAGAAGGATTATGCTTTCACGTCTTGCCACCTTCTCCAGATCTGGATTTTTCAGGAACCTTTAATAGGTTATGTATAGATTTCCAATTCTGGAAATTCTTTCGGAGAACCCATTACAGTGAATGTCAGTTTAACCTGTGTATTACTGAATGAGAGGGAGAAAAGGTCTTATGTTTTTAGATTGAAATCTAAAGCCAAGACTTGTGGCTTCTGAATATACATCTTCAGAGAATGTATGGAATTTTAGTTTCGTGTGCATTTTTTCATTCAGTAGCTAGGCATTTTTTTTACTTCACTAATATTTTTCAGGATTACAAAATGCTTTCCACTAGGTAGTCTGCATTTTTACCTTCTTAATTTTAAGCCAAACTTTCTTCTCCCATACGCCCAGCCCCTGGGAAAACAAAATTCCCAACACACGTATTTTTGTATCATTCTGCTTACCACAGAAAATAAAGAGGAAAAAAACCCCACAAACTAGCTCCCTTGCATTTTCTGGAGGCTGTTTGCTAAACTTTTTCATTAGTTAAATTTTTCTGAACTTCTCTGAGGTGTCTATTGTTGCTTATATGTTCAGTTTCTTGATTATTTCCCTAGCTCTCAGAATAGACACTCTTCTGAAAAAAAAAAAAAAAAAAAAAAGAAGAAAAAAGCACCCCACAAAAAAAAACCCTAGAAAGACACAAATATAAAATCAAGAGGCTTCTTTTTCATGCTTCTGAACTGTTACTCAGGCACTCTGCATAGTTACCATATAGTGCTAGAAGTAATTTATATATTTACTTTCACACAGAGTTTTTGTTGAGCAGGGAAAAAAATACATAGTTCTGGAGATGCACAAAACAAAATAGCAGTTTACTTATGCATAGGAAGCAAATTACTTTTGGGTAGAATAATAATGTTGCAGTTCAGAATTGATGTGGTCTTCATGTTATCCTAAAGAAAAATCTGAAATGTTTCTTCACTGCATTTTTTTAAAATGAAAATGAGAGATAACTTTGCACCACTGGGGTACTCAGATTCAGGACATTTGCACACTCTATGAGTCCTAGCAGACTCCTGGCTTACTTCTGTGAAGGTAATTTCACTGTGACAGCTGTGAGATAGCATCTATAGATTGTTCTGCAAAATGTAACTTTCCATTAGGAGCTGGGGTGAGTATTCTCTAGCAATCAGAACTCTTTGATAAACATTTATTTTTGTCTCCTTCACCTAGACAAGACTCTGCTACAGCACTTGGAACATCTGCCAGGCGAGATCTAGTTGTATTTCTTGTAGCTGCTGGAAATCTATATAGTGACAGTTGCTAGCAGTGATAACAGTGGTCAGACAAGAAATACCATTTTTTTTAAATTGTCCTGTTTATTAAATCCCATCTCACAGTGAAGATCTTGTCTCTTTACTGCTCAGCCATAGCAGGGAAGGGGCTGGTCAAGGACAAGGGGACACACTGCAATTGCACCATGAGCTGGTGCTTTTGATATCTCTTGTGTATGTCAGAGCAGTGCCTGTCCCTCATGGAATGTCTGATCTCTGTGACCTAATGGTGGTAGTGGGCTCAACTTGCAGTTTTTGTCCTCTACGTTAATCCCTCTCCTGTGGGAGCCAAAGGAGCTGGCTTTGTCTCCATCAGTTTCCTCTCAACAAGCAGCTCATCTTGAGAGAGTGAAGTTCTGGACAAAACATTTGCAACAACTTCAGATTCAGTTGGGATCATTTGGGTAATGCACAGTCACTGGAAGAGTAAAACTGCTACTTCCCTCTTCTAGTGAAATCCTCATTTGACACAGCTGGATATGCTTTTTTTATAGCCAACTTAATTCTCCTTCTTACAAGAAAGGTGGCATCCCATTTCACTGAGCCAAGCAGCCTGTTTGGTGTTTTGTATGTCTTCCCTGTTAATCTTCAGGTTTATCGTGACAGCAATACTTTTTTTTTTTTTTTTTTTAATTATTAATTTAAATCACATATGGTTGTGGGGTTTAAAACTCCACAATTTCTCTCTTTTGCCTGCTGTTGCTTTCTGCAGAGCAGCTAATTTTCATTCCAAGGACGGTGTACAGAGCAGCCCTCTAGTTAACACAAGAGGCAGCCATATGACAAAGACTGGGAAAGGACTTGGGCTTTCTGTTCTAATAATCACAAGTGCCAGTAACAGGACAGGACGAGAGACTCAAACACAAATAAATTAATTAGCAAGGACATTATTTATGCACTGGGAATTCCTAGAGTATGTGGTGTCTACTCTAATAACCCATGGACAAATCACCTCCCTTTGCTGTAACACCTTAGGGAGAGGGCCAGCAGAGAAAGACAAATGTAAGTTCCCATCTAAAGGGGAGAGGATAAGAAGCAGCTTGAAAAGCTGCAAGGAAAGCCCCTGCCCATGCATAAAGAACGGGGCAATCCATATGGACACCTGTCCCTCACAACAGCTCCTCTTGCCCCTGGCTAGACATGTTGCAGAGTCATCTGTGGTTGCTCTCAAAGGATTGTAGCACATGGGGATCTGAGCTTGCTTTTCCCGGTGCAGTGAAACAGAGGGGAACACGGAGCTTTTAGGACAAAACACAGCCTTCCATGAAGAACAAGGAAAACTAGGAATCTCATCCTTGCTTCTGTATGCTTTCTGAAAACAACCTGGCTTTCGTGAGCCGTATGGAAATGAATGAAAATAAATCTGCAGTAAGGACCCTGTCCCCTTTACAGCCTAGAGTGTTTGGACCAGATTCTTATCTGTTAAGAGGAAAAATGCCTTGTCAGGGGAGCCAAAATTCTTATTTCTGGCCCATAATGGCTATTTTTATTGAGCAGTTTGGTTAGCTATTTGGGGGGGAAAAAAAAAAAAGAACGGAAAAGACAAACTCTTTGATAAACTCTTTTATTTCTTTGCTGTAAGTCTGTATATGATGGACCATAAGATTCTGACCTTTAGCCCTTGTTTAAGAAAAATACAAAAATAACATATCTACTAAATATTTGACTTTTATGGCATCCTTATCTACAAACTACCTCTTTTTCTCCTGTATTGCTCAGTCATTGCAGTGTTCAGTACTATTCAGAACTATTCAGAATTACATCTGAGCTTTTCTTGTGAGGTTCAATTTATCTGCTATTTTGTAAAGAAATAAAAATGGTCTTTTACACACTTTGTTTTCCTCTCTCTAGTTGGCCAGTGGACATGTAGAAGTTAAGTGTTTAGTTACATGATGTAATTTATCACATTTGTTGCTGCCATAGTGATAGTCCAGGATAGTATGAAGCTACGATATTTAAGACAGAAAAGAGCGATGGCATTGAAATCCACAGTACTTTAAAGGATCCGAGGTTTTTAAAAAAGGAAAGAAATAAGAAAAGCTTTCCGCAACATTTCTTTAAAAACAAACATAACCATGTAATTTCTGTTACATGGTAATTACTTCTCTGTTTGAGCTGTTCACCGTTTTCTCCCATTGTAATTTCACATACTGGATAATGAGTATCCTCTGCACAGAAACAACAGTAATGGCTGTGCAGCAGGAGGATGTTTTCATGATGGTTCTGCAGTAAAGCATTGTCTCACTCCTTCTCAGTGCATGACTCAAATACAGGTGTGCAGAGGAGTAAAGCTGAAAGGCCGGAATATTAAGTAAAAAAGAAAAAAAAAGAAAGATACTTTGTTGAACAGTCCAGCAGAGCAAAGAAAAGCCATACGGTATAAAATTGATATGAATGTGAACATCGGTTCGTGGACTGATACGAACATGAGCATGAAATTGGTGTTTTCAAACAGTCCCCTGCAGATGACCCTTGGAATACATTGACTCCATATGGAGGTAAAAAGAGGCCTCTCTTCGTTTCTGAAGGATTGGACACAAAATTTGAAATAATAAATCTGTGCAAAGTATTGCCTGAAATACCCATTTTTGAAAGCTGTCTAATAGTACAGTGCAAGAATATTATAGTTGTATCCAAAAGACACTTCAGTTCTATAGAAAAAGAGTATGGTGTGCTAGGAAACAAATATGCAGTTTCCCTTCTAATATAAATCAATTGCTTGAGAATTTTATCATGGAATTTTTAAACTATGTAGGAATGCCTGGATATTAAGTTAGTGGGGATATTTAAAGCATTTGTTAAAGCCTTGTATCAGGCTTTACATAATCTCACCAAACTTTGGACTAAAAGCTATTACACATATTCTTTGAAATCATTGTAAGTTTTAGTTTGAAATAGGGTTGATGATGGATGAGGAATTTAAATATAGATACTGCGCCACTGCTTACCTGTGTTACAGAGTTTGTAAAAGTATATCCAACGTGACCATGGTAAATACTGCCAACACAAGGTAAAACCTAAAGCTTCAACAGGGCATGAACATATTATGATGATGGAAAAATGAATGCCAAGGTATGCTTGGGGAAAAAAAGTTTCCATACTTTTTGAGCGATAAAATTTGCATCTGCAAATCTGAATGGATGCTTCAGTCCTTTGGCAAAGATGCTTTTCACTTACGTTGTTGTCATAGTATTCTGTATTTTAAACAGGGACAAACAACTTTCCTCCTGTAGGTGACCTGTCTGCTAAAAATGTCAGGGGAAATAGAATGTTCCTAAACAATGTTCATTGGTAGGTAAAAAGCTACTCTTACAGTCAGTTTTCCAAAAGAAAATATACAACTCCAGTCATATTGAGACAGCAGCCTAGAACAGTAATTATAGCTGATCTCAGCCAAACTTGAGAAATAATTTCCTGCGTATAGTCAAGAGGAAATAAAAACTCCTCAAACCATACCAGCCAAAAAAGGATCTAAAGCAGTCTCATATGTTGTAGAATCCAAAAAGTAATATTTGAATGCAATGCCGTCATCCTATTTCTAGGAAAGAATGATTTCTAGAATTCATTAGAATGTTATGAATTTCACTATATTGAAAACCATTTTGAATTTAAACTACCAGCTAATTCTCAATACAAAGATAAAACCTAAAGAGGAAAAATAAATCTTACAGAATCCTCCTAGAATTAATATTGGATTCTCCAAGTTCAAATTCCAATAATACCATCATCAAGAGGGTCCTCAATTAACCTCATCTGACATTCCAAGCAGAGTATTTTAAGGGTTGTGAAGCATGCAAATAGAAACTTCAATTAGACACTGACTTCATACATTGGACAGCCTGTGAGAATAATGTGAAAAATTATGTAACCAATCCAGTGCTTCGGTAAACACCCACAGATGATGGAGAGGAGACTGACAAAATTGAGGATCAGCATCCTAATTCCTTTCTCAGGCAGAGCCTAGAAAGATTAAGAACTTGTTTACACAGGGGAGCAGGGGCTCCCTTCGCATTCATTCTGAGCTTGGTTTCTGCACGTTCAGATCACCTGCATTCACACAGCATAAATCTTATCGTGTATTAACTGCTGAGATAAAATATATTCTGTGCTGCTTTTGGAGCCGTGGTAGATTTAGAGTGCATTAACTGAAAGCATACTGATATTCGGTGGCTGCAGCTGGACCACACACCCTCCTGGAGCCAAGAGCTCTTGCAGGGGAGAGCCCCGTGCTCCTGCTCCCGCCTTTGCGTGTCACCACCTGGTGCTGCTGCCTGTTAAATGCCAGCAAGCAGCTGGGGGAGAGCCCGAGGCTGTTGGTAAACACAGCCAGGAGGTCACACTGGTGATACACCCTAATTTATATAACCGTGCTTTGGCATAAGAGCATCCCCTGCCTGGAGTTGGACAGATATCCTGGAAGTGAAAAGGTGAAGGGTCAGGCTGCTGTGTGATGAAATGTGGCTGCAAGGCCCTCTCTTCAGGTGGTTGATTTACTGATGGGTCAGTGCTGGGCTTTTCTGGACTGAAGTGAGAGGCCAGCATGAATCTTTTTACCCCACTGGTATAAAATCTGTCAGCACTTTGCATAGGCAGCTTGTTAGTACCAAGGAAGTGATCTAGGCTTATGACTATTTTTTCCCTTTAGTCTTCTGCCTTTTAACTTTCCTTTTGCTTCCATCAGATGTAACCAATATTTATATATTTTGATACACCTTCAGGACCTTTTTTTCCATGTATCTGCTGGAGACTGGATTTTTAACCTTTCCTCATGCGCTGAATCCAATGACTGTGGCAGAGAAAAAAGTATTTAGACTCACTGCTTGTTGTGTACATTTAAAATTCCCTGTTCCCGCTTTGACTATCAAACAGGTATTTGTATGTATTTCACAAGATCTATTTTATTTCCTGCATGCTGATAGCCCTTTCCCCTAAATGTTCAAAAGGGTATTTTCCATGTTGAACCCCAGAAATACTGGTTAAAAAAAATTGTAAAAATTTCATAGTTCATTATAGCCTCACCCCAGCTATCCGTCCTCAACTGTTCTGTTCCCCTTTTCTTTCTTCCATCTGACATAATTTTCTCCTTACACTCTAGTTTGGCTTTTCCCAGCAGGAAAGCTCCTCTTACCATAGCATCTCAAAATGGTGACTGCCAGCTCCTGTATTTCCACAAGGAAAAAGAAATAAAAATATAAACTCTGTCTCCCTACCCCCAAAAAAAACCTATTAATAGAATTGTACTCACTGTGCATAGTGTGAACTAAGAATAGTGTTATGTACTATATTCTAATTAGCAGAGTACAGCAATGCTCTCATTTTAATCAATGGGTTTTGAAGTTTCAGCTTTCATGGTATGTAAGGAAGTGCATTTCAGAATGCTGTATCACAGAGCTCTGTAGGCATTTTCTTACAGGCATTTTCTTCCCCAATTACAAAGGGCAGAATTTCTGTAGCAGAAACATATTTTTGAGGCTTTTTTCCCAGGATAAAACTTAGCAGTGCAGCTGTAAGTCGGCTCTGCATAAGAAATTCGTGGACTTAGGGAGCGGTGAGGCAGGAGGCTCTGGGCATCGTTAACCACTGATGTTCTGGACAATTGTTTCAAAACAGTGTTGCTACCTCTGAATACTTCGTGCCTGCCCTCAAAAGGTGTGGCACGAACTGTCTTGTACAGCAAACTCCAGCTGATACGGAGCAGGAAAAAAATTTATGGCAACTTGAGGCTTAAAGGGTGCAAGCTTTTTTTCTTTTTTTTGTGAATTAATCATTTCAAAATGTTCCACTGTATGGCAACATTATTTTCTTCAATATGACTGGTTTTCTTTGAAAAGGAGGCTTATACAAGAAAGTTTTCTGTGTACCTGTATGTATGTCTTTCCTCCTTCCCTTTCCATAATATTCAAACTCACAGCAGTGTTTCAGCCACACTTGGCAAAGAAAATCAGGTTTCGAATATACAGAAGCTTCGGGAAAATGCAGGACTAGGTGGAAGACAGAAATGTGCTGAAGGACAGGTAGGGGTGGCTCAGCCCACAGCCTTTCTGCTTGTCTCTCCCAGCAGACAAGGCCATGTCTGGCTGGGCAGGCTCCTCATGCAGAGCCCCAAACCACTGATACGCTACTTCTTGCACACCTCATGTGTGTAAAGGAGATAGTTTACTGGGAACACTGGGGACATGGACACAGAGGGAAAGGGGATATCACACAATATGTGAGGAAACTGGGGAAGACAGAGGGATATTGCTCTGGTGTGGGATGTGTGGGAGGTGTAATTGTAGGAGGAAGTATGGGGTTACTGGAGGTTTAGGGAGTGTGAGGTGAAGGGATGCCAGCCACAGATCTGTTGGAAACCTAGACTGATTTCTACCCATGGATGCGAAACTATGTTGGTTGCAACACGTGTAATTTTGCACAGTTTCTTGAAGCAGTAGTTAAATAGTTATATCTTCTTACTTGTATTTTGCAAAGATAAATATTTCCTTTATTCATCTAAGATATGTTTTTTTATGAGGCTCATAATACTAGCTACATAAAAGAAAAGTACATTTCTCATACTTAAGATTATTTCATGGTTCAATAGACTAAGTTTAAAATAAAATGGAGTAACATAACCACAAACATAAAGTGGGAACATAACCACACCATACAATATTTTCCCACTTTAAAAGGTCTTTGTTCAATACCCCTTCAACATTCAGGAAGTAGTTTGTGTACTCCTTAAGAGATAATCTACTAAATGTTCATGAATTAAACAAGAAAACACACACACACACAAAATAAAAAGGGCAGGGAGGCGAAAGAAAGAGCAATCATATAGCCCCTAAACTATGAGTTTTTATCATCGCTGTTTATCCTCCATAGACCATAGCCCATAAACCACAGAAGACTTCTCTGATTAAGTGATTAAGTGTCCAGGGAAAATGTGATTCTGGGGAAAGGAGTTTCTCTTCATTTCTCTGCTCTCTTAGCTGTTCAAATCATAGTATGGAATTATGTGAGAAGAGCGGGTCCTGCCCAGCAGCGGGTAGCCTACTTACAGTGCAGTGTCATCTACCCTCAATTTCCAAAATTTTGTATCATCCTCCAGTAGCTTAGGTGATAGTTAAATTGCTCTTTCTTGTGATTTTTATTATTTAGAAAAAGGCAGGAGAGAGTTAGCAGAGTCTCCCAGGATAAAAATTCTGTCATCTCTATTAATATGATCAAGGTGGTGGGAACACTGCTATCTGTTTCACTAAAGAAAATAGGTCTGGCTTACCAGTGAGCAGTGCATCTTGTGCTTTTGCTAATCATCCTACAGTGATATTGATAAAGTTGCCATAATAACTTACAAAGTCAAAAGCCTTACAGAAGCTGGTCTGACTCTGAGCTCTGAATTGCAGAGCGGAGGCCAACAGGGGGCAAGATGTCAAACACGTGCCCTCTTTCACGCCTTATACGCACTGGTAGAGACCAGCAATGCAATACTGGGCACCTTTTATTCAAAGTAGCTTGCAGGGTACCAAACTGTCAAATGGGCAGAATGGATGTGTGTGAATTTTGACCCATAACTGCAGTTGCAGAGAGGCAAAGTTCACAGCACAGCAAAGGAAAAAAAAAAAAATCACAATGCTCATCGCCTACACACATGAAAAATAGAACAGAGTGGGTAGGGAGGTGGAAGCAAGTTCACTGAGACAGATATAGTGCAGAACTGAATATGCAACCGATAAAGGGGTCATGCTTTTGTGCAAACCAAGCAGGACACATAGAAGAGTCTGGGAGAAGCTATTTCTGCTGATATTCAAAGTCAACTGTCTCTTTTAGTGTATCACCCCCTTGCTCTTCCTTCTGTCCTTTTGCACAGTGACTCTCCTCTCACATTCTGTACTTGTAGCTGTTTGTTGTTTGATATCACCACCCACTCACTAGACATAATAATAAATTGAATACATAGATTAAAAAAATCCAGAATCTTAAACCTGTCAATTTAAATTAGGTTAAGAAGAGTTGTTAAAAGTAAGCTAAAAGCAAATTAGATGAAAACAAATCTCTACCCAAGAGATTGCCTCTACACACTGGAGAAAGGAGAGCCAGCTCTCTCCCTCACATGAGGAATCAGCTCTTATGCAGCGGCCAATATCACAAAATTCCTTTTTTTCTGTCTACTTCTTAGGAAAATCCTCACTACATCCCACCAGGCACAGATGTAATCAGACAAGTTTTAATCTTTTCTTCTAAGTCAGTCCCCTTAGCAATCACTAGCTTTACATTACTTTGAATTCCCTTCCAACTGCTCTGCAACATTATGGTGAGAGGTTGTGCAGCCTCATATGCTGCCTTCTAAGGGCCAGGCCACTTCTGTATCAGAGGGATTCAAGGGCATTTAGTTGGAAACATTAAGCATCTTGTAGGATCAACGAGGATTTTCCATTTCACCATTCTTGATCAGAAGGGGATTAATGTTCCTTCCTGAGTAAAAGTATGATAGTTCTTCATATTCAGACTGAAAAAAATATTTAAAAAATGAAATTCAAAGATGGCTGTTTTGCTGTGGCACTGCATTGCAGATTCACATCTAATCTTCCGCCAATATTATCCACTCAGTCTTTTTCAATGTTGCTGTTTTCCAGATTTTTCCTCCCACTGAATCTGTATGTTTGATTAATGTTTTCCCAGATGTCTGAACCTGAGAAAAAAAAGGCACTTTCAGTCTCATTTTGTTAAGTGCTAGGAATCTCTTTGATGATCCATAACTAATTTTACTGTACTTGTCACAAAGCAGATGTACGGCAGAAGTCCCCTAAGCATGCTGCATTCAGTCATTACAAACTCCAGGCTTCTCCTTTCTATTTCCCCACTTTTTGTGTTTACTTCTTCATTAGTAATTAACCTTCACAGTTTATTATATTCTCTCTCACTGGCTTATTGAACATATTTGACACGTGAGTTATACAGTTGATTCAATCACATTTTATCGCTGTCTTTTTAGTTTCATCCCTTTGTAGAATGTCAGATTAGGATGTAGTTTCAGGAATACAATTCTTCATTTTGGTTATTTTGTCTCAAACAGTGCATTAACACTACTTCTAATTTACCTGAAAGATTTTCACATTTGAAGGACGGAGAGTCTTTAAACATTAAAAAAGAACTATTAACATGAAAGCCTGTAAATAACTCTCACTTAAAGAAAGTGCACTCTGTTATCTCTAACTCAGCATCAATAATTTGCAATAGCTTCAAAGCTCATCTCTGTTTCCTCTCTCCTGGAAAGGTAGAAATCACCTCTGAATTGTCTCTCTTATTTCTGATGAGCTTTAGCTATTACAAAACCAGAGAGATGACTGATGTTATTGAATCTGACAACGGGGGGAACTCATGCAACTATCTAAAAAGAAACTACCCCTTTGTGAATGTACAGCAAACACGACTATTTAGATTCAGAGAGCAGCTGAGGCTGGAAGGCATGTCTGGAAATTGTCAAGTCCAACCCTCTACTCAAAGCAATGTCATCTACAGATGCGTTGCTCGGGGCCATGCCTAGTTGGGGTTTGAATATCTCCAATGATAAAGACTTAACAGACCCTCTGTGCAACCTGTGACAGTGTTTAATCACTCTCACAGTGAAGAAAAAAAAAAGCCACAAAGTTTTTTTCATTGTTCTTATTTTGTTTAAAAAGACTTTTTTTTATGTTTCAATTTGTGCCCATTTACTACTTTTGAATGTCACATCTCATTACACTTTCAAAACGGATTTGTTGCCAAGGTATTTTCTGCAGGAGAAATAAATCAGCTGCAAAAAGTGCACATATTTTTCTGCAGTTGTCAAAGTGCAATTGTAACACTGACCTAGATATTTGTGCTACTGGACATATGGAAGTCCTTATCAAACAAAAGTCATATCTTATTCACTGTGATGCATATGACAAATACACTGGCTGTATAGAGAAATGAAGGAATTATTAGCCAGTTGGAATACAAGCCATAAAATAATTTATATCAAATAATAACAGTAGGTATTAAGCAAGAAATTACAGTATTGTTCTTGTTCCTTCTTCTAAAACTTTAGCAGAATTCACTTGTTTGGTTTTTACTGTATATTTTATTGTGTATATTTCAGTGTATGTGAGAGGTGTGAATGTGCAGTCAGTCTCTGAAGCAAACACTGAATGCAGATTTACAGGGATTTTGTGTTTCAATCTCAAAACTGAACGTGGGAGAATCCAGGAGAAGTCTATGGTATATGAACACCATGCTGACTATTAAAATATTACTGCACTTAAACAATTGCAAAACCAAAATGATGAAATTCCATGCTGTCACAACCATTGTTTCTGGTCCCTTACTCAGAGAGTCTTTAGTGCTCAGCTGACCACTTACATTCTTGTATTTAAGGGGGTTCTCCTTCCTTTAAGGAAGATGAAATACAGAATACTGTCTAATGAAGAGAATTGTACCTGAAATTTTATCAAGGGTCATTCTGCTAAACTTGTAGATTGCACTGGGCGTATCTTTTACAATAAATGCCAGAGATCATACCTTGTCAGTACTAGGTAAAGTTGATTTTTATCTTTAGGGTTCCACATGAGCTAAGAACTCACTAGGACTGAATATTAAAGATTATCACTACAAAATTTTCTATACTAGGACTTTTAAAGCTGTGTCTAACCCGGGGAGCACTGCAGACTTTCCAGCCCTTGGGTCTGACTACTCATAGCCCCATGTCTGGGTGATCTGACTGCCCCATCCTCTACACAGCAATACTTTGTAGGACGGGAGCCAAGGAATACTGGCTGTGCTTCCCATCTGGATGAGCGGGCAGGAGCCGGACTTTGAAATATGCTTCCATGTATACCTGCTACTCAGCCCAGACATGGCAAATAGCACAAATGAATAATTGGTGTAATGGGCGATTTAATTTTGGCATCTGAAGTTGGTGCTCTGACAGGGACCAAGGTACCATCTTCACTTTGGAGGTTAGTCAGGTGCAGGATGAAATTCCTGTTCCAAAAAGAAAGGCAAGCCCACAAAGATGCAAATGGATGGTTAATTGATGCTACTTTTTACCAGAAAGATACTTGAATTTTAGGTCTTGTAAATCACAGATAAGTTCCTTGACTTGGCTCTTTGTAGCTGTGTTTATCCTTATTTCTGCCCTTTACTCCTCTGATATAAAATGTGCTTCTTCATGGTATTTCAGAAGCTACGGTCCACAGCTGTGCTCTGAACCTTTTTGATAAAAAACACTTGAGAAGACATGATAGAAAGGGAAAGTACTTTTTGCTGGTTTTCTTTTTTTTTATTTTTCTGTTTTTGTTTTTGTCTTTTTTTCCTTACAGGGGATCTGACAGTGGGTGGAAAGTGGTGACTCAGACATTGTCACAGTGTTGAAACTCATCTGTCTGGAAGGGTGTTCTGCCATGTGGTGTGGGAAAAGGAGATGGCATGAGGGAGGGAAGAGGAGGTGCCGTTTCTTGGATTAGAGCTTTTGTAAGCTTCCAGAAGAGAGGAAACTCAGATGTTTATCTGGCAGCAGTTGGTGATGAGGGAAGAACCCTGGCTCAGTTCCCTGTTGGGCCCAGGGAGCAGTTTCCCTCCATCTGTTAGGAGCTTCTGATTAGATGAGGTAGGTTAAATCTTTTTTCCCTCTGCTCTCCCTTCCCAACGGTTTTGAAATCACTTATTTGTGTTGCTGGGAGCAAAGAGAAGAGAAATGAAACCACAAAGCCAGTGCAGGGCTTTCTATGCTCTGCAGGTTGCAGAGGCTGGAAAGAGATGATTAGAGTGATTGAAGATTGATGGAAGTGATAAGGTGGGTGAAAGGGTACAGAAGGAATGATGCATTTACTTAATGGGATATCTTAAGCTTCTCTGTCAGGCTGCCTTGTTTGCAATCTGTTTAACACTTGCTCTTACCTTCTAAAAAATAACGGTGGCTTATTGTACACTTTCTAAAATTGTTTTGAGAAAGGACAAATTTATATCTGCAAGTGTGTGGATTGGTACAGAGAAAGAGGAGTTGCTACACACATTCCATGCGCCAATATGGCTTATCTCAAGGCCGTGCTGAAGTAAAATCAACTGCATCATGTTATAGTGATTTTTTCCACCTACGGGCTCTTCTTAGCCGACTGCCATACTGATTAAACTGAGATTGTAAAGGATTGGAAATAGGGCCCAGAACAAGCTCCTCAGCTAGCAACTCACATCAAGCTCTGGAAGCTTTTAGAGCAATAAACCAGTCACATAATTACAATAAATAAATAAATACTTAATAATAAATAAACAAATAAATAGTAATAGTGATGGTAATAGTAATAATAGTAGTAGTAGTAATAATAATAATATTAATAATGGTAAAGAGCAAATCCCAAATATATCCAGACACACTGACCAAATCTGAAAGAAAAATAAAAATAATGCTAGTATTATTATTAATTTTGAAAGAGATAAGGAACCTTTCTTTGTTCCTCTTCTTGCTTCTTCTCTCTCTTCACCTTCTGTGACTAATCTCCTTAGACTCCTTACCTCTCCTGCTATGATATTGATCCATCTCCTGTCAGGGCATTAAATTGCATAACACACCAATACAACAGGCTGCTCTATTTGTGTAGCAGCCCCCTGTGAACTCTTCAATAGTTGTCTGGCCTGGCACAATATATTAATTACAAAAAAAAAAAAAGCCACAAGCATCCCACAGCCCAGAGCAACATCCTTTCGCTGGGTGTTGTCTCACCGACTCCCGCAAGTTTTGCCAGCCCAGCAGTTTGCATTGCTGGGTTTGCCTGCTTTATCTTTGTATTATCTCAGGAGCAAAAACGACAGCAGCCTCTTTTCTTTAAGAGGGGAAATGAATTTTGTGATGTAGACTCTACATCAGCCACTAAACCAGCAGCTTTTCCATTCGGGGTTGACCAGAAATTAGGCTGAGATTACACAAGGCCCAGTAAAGGTGGTTCCTTTTGTTAAAGTCAAATTTGTAAGGTTATTACAGTCACAAGTTTTCTTAAATGGGAATCTAAAGATACATTTTTTCCTCTCTCAATAAGCAGAAAGAGGCCAAAACGCTGCTTTCATACAATCACAGAATCACAGAAACATTTGGATTGGAAGGGACCTTAAAAATCACCTTGTTTCAAACCCCCTGCCATGGGCAGGGACACCTTCCACGTAGACCAGGTTGCTCAAAGCCCCATCCAACCTGCCCTTAAACACTTCCAAGGAACACATCCTCATCTTCTCTGGGCAGCCTGTTCCAGTGCTTCACCACCCTAACAGTAAAGAATTACTTTCTGATATCTAATCTAAATCTACACTCTTTCAGTTTCAAACTGTTACCCCTTTTCCTACCAACAGACTATCTGATA
This sequence comes from Myiotriccus ornatus, assembly GCA_036023395.1. NCBI lineage: Eukaryota > Metazoa > Chordata > Aves > Passeriformes > Tyrannidae > Myiotriccus > Myiotriccus ornatus. Next base: position 6,046,137 of record JAYRBT010000001.1, read on the forward strand.
ACACATCCCTCCCCATCTTTCCTGTAGGCCCCTGTTAAGTACTGGAAGACCATTATAAGGCCTCATAAGATTTTCAAAGATAAATACTCCCCCCTCCTTCCCCAGGACTGGAAAACCAAGATGGCCAAGAAAGTTCCCATGAAACATTTTTCGAACATGCTCATTTATAACCCAAACTAGCTAATTTGCATCTCAATTTACATATATTCCACAGTACTTTATTCCATTGATTAGATGTCTGTACATTTACATTTCCATCACTTCCACATAACAGCAGTGGTAGGTCACAATGACCTTACAAATATCTTGTCAAAGCCTTTTGTGTCAAAACAGCACAACCTCAGAACTGCACTATCAAAACATCCACATCATCCAGTGTCAAAACAACTTCATCACAGAGCCTAAGCACATTCAGATCCAACAAATTAACATATCAAGGCTTTATTGCTTTAATATCCAAGTAAAAAACAAAAACCTAATGCCTTCTCTGTGAAAAGAAAATTGTTCTTACTCCCATTTCCCACTGCTAATTAACAAAGTTCCTGTCTACTGGGGTGTCTCAAGAGTGAATTTTTTTTTTTTTCTGACAGTGTCACTACAGTGACCAACATTTTCATTCAGCCAAACTTGCAAAAGTGACTGGAAGAGGCTTCTGGGAACTTAGTCTCAATGATTTTCAAGTCAATAACATTCCTGGCTAGATACAAGACTATTCAGCAAAGTGAACAAGACAACAGAAAAATTTTATAAACAAAGCCAATGCACAGTTCTGGACCATCTCCTGTTGCATGTAAATTATCTCATTGTTCAAATTTCAGACTGAACCTATCTTAGTGCTTGGTTTCACTGCACGTGACTAAATAAATTGGGGAGAAGTACACACTACACTCTTTATTTTATTTTTTAAAATAATTTAAAGGGAGTAAGATAAATAATCCCCAAAGATTAAATCTAACTGTTTATAAATCACAGCCTCAGGGGTTCCTTTGCCCTCCTGCCCATCTGCATACCAGGCAGAAAAGGTACCTAACTTTTGTGCACAACCACAGTTTCACACCAGTGCAACTGAACCCATAATTTGAATTGCAATGCTTCTCCATCTCTACTTTGTGAACGGGTGTTTAGAAGGGAGGTTTTCAGGGACACATTCCATCACAGGGCAGTGGATTTGAGTGTAAGCATACATAACATCCAAATACAAAGACAGTATACTAAACAGCAATATTTAGTGTATTCTTGAATAAAAACATTCAGAGACCATTAACTGAAAATGCAGGAGTGCAGTAAACCAGTCTGGAACATCAGCACTGCAAATATTCATGTTTGGGCAACACTCACAATTTCAGACAATGACTTTCTTCCTAGGTACAACATTCAAATACAGAATAAATAAATATAAAGCAGCTGGTTGCATTCTATTATTTTTTTTCAGGATATTAGCTAACAACCAAAGCAATTAAATTTACAAGCAAGAAGAAGGTCACAGGCAATCTGCTCTTATCTAACTGACCTTGTAGTAAAGACATTATGTCACACCCATTAGCACTAGGGCAGGATCTGTTGCATTTTGCTCTGCTTCCCACGAGTCATCTCTGTGGCAGCACAGGGTGATACCATGAATTCAGATGGATTATACTGGGGTGGAACAAATCAGAAGCTGCAGTTGCAAGTTTGTAGAAACAGACCTGACTAGTGAATTTCTTTTATCCCCAAGAAAATTAAGTGGAGGCACAACCACGTATCTTGATCTTGTATAAACACTTTCTATTTAATTTTTCTGATTTAATTAATTCCAAAAGTCATTCTTTTGAAATCTGTGATTTGGGTTTTTTTGGTTTTTTGGTTTTTTTTTCATAACAGACATACAGCAGCTCCCATGTAAGGTCTGTCCTTAAAAATGGTGTCTCCGTGTATAGGAGATATTCCCTCTGCTTTAAATAAGACTGCTGCAGAATTCATGAGCTTCTTGGGTGTGACTGATGTGATGAGATAGAAAAACAATTCACTTTGCGATAATTGTGACCTTTAGTTTATACTTAGCTCTGCTTTAATGGATCGCTACATTTATTCATACTTTACTTTCATTTTCTAAACTGTGGCTTTCTAAACTGGCTTGCAATCTGTAGTCTGAGAACTAATCTCAGGATTTCAATGACCAGCTTCACAGTGGCAAAGGCTCTTAATATTAGCGCTTCTTATTTTCATCTGCTTCTCCAAGTTCTCCAAGTTCCCCACTGAAAACAGAACATGAAAAACCAATTTAAAGTCAACAAGGGAGGAAGTTCCTCAGATCTCTCTGGCAGACACTTCTGCTGCCTGAGAGCTGGAAGGGAAATAGAAGCTGTTTTCACACGTTGATGTGAGCTAAGGGAATCAGATTAAGTGACACACATGTGTGTAACAAAAATATATGGAGGGAGAACAGCACCGTGGGGCACTACAATTATAGGAGGGAATAGAAAAAAAAGGAAGTGAAGTGGTTGGGTGAAGAGTCAAAAGAGAGACATATGTATGGAGGAATAAAAAGACCTAATGAAATGGAAAGCAGGGCCAATTTCTTCCTATATAGCTTTAATTCCACTCAATTTTTGCTGTCCAAGGAAGGGTGGCTGAGAGACCTGAGCAGCCTTGACAGGAAGGACTAGATGAGGCTGTAGGGCTGCATTTGCAGAAGGATTTCTGATGAAGGCAGCTGAAATGGCTGCTAGTGGTGAAATGGTAAAAAAGCTGCTGATACTGTGGCATGTCCCAGAGAAGTACTGAGAGAAAGGCTGCCTCAACTGGACAAAAGCTCTGTTATTAATGGATCCAAGGGAGCAAGAACATTAGAGGACAGCTAAGGATGAAGCCTACTTAAAACTTACCTCTCTGCAAATCTACAGTAGGAGCACCAGGACCCCTCTACGGCCGCATCACTCCGGCCTCAGGTGTCAGCACTGCGGGAGTTGTTCTGCGATAACTCCGAGGCCTCACAGTGATGTGCCAGAGTGCAGAATCAGTCCTTGACATAAACTCTCTTGGCAGCAAGGGACCTGGAAAACAGAGGAGACATTTCCAGCATTCTTGTAATTCATGGCACAAGTTGCTTCTACCAGAATTTATCCCAAAGGGTTGAGGGGGTCTATGCACAGGGCACGTCTATGTGTTGCCCAGGCTGTATATCAAAGCTGGCACTAAACACTGTAGGATTCACTTTCCAGGCAGAGGTCTGCTGTCTCCGTGGAGTCTCATAATCACCATGACCAGAAAGTGGGAAGTGACTCTCAGAGTAAATGAGCTTTCAAGATCCTGTTTAGATATGTTGGTGCAAATTACAATTCCTCCTTGATTTATCATTAAGTTGGGAACGTAACTGAGAAACTTTGTGTCACCTCTCTGACCATGCCACAGGAAATAATTCCAGCTGAATACAAAGATTCAAGCCTTATGGTAGTAGAATACAGACCTCTTGTTTAAGGGTGTGAGGGTCACATTTTGCATAGTATTATTATGCAATGAGCTGTTTGCTACTGTGAAACTCAGTTTGAAGAAGCAGTAACATTATATCATTTCCCCATGGCTGTCCCAAGCTGAGGGAACTGTGTGTTTGTGCCACTCTGAGAGCCAGATTGTCACAAAATACTGGCAAATAGCAGCGGAGGGAAAGGGATAAACTGTTTGGATTGAAGCAACAAGAATTTAAAAACAAAACTCAAAACACAAAAACTCAAATACAAAACATATTTCAGTAACATTCAGCCACCATAGCTCTTGCAGGCAATTTCTCTTCTAGTTCAATATTTTAGCTCAACATGCTTAAGTCTTCAGAGGCTGCACTGACAAGCAAAAAGTCTAATTATCATGTTTAGTTTGCTCTTTTTAGCATGTTCTGCAGGCCCTGTCATCATTTCACTGTGACAAGAAGTTGTGGTTTTTTTCCTTGTAGCAAGCTCTTCACTATTCTTGTTAAAGTAATACTGCATAAGAGATTGCTTTGATTGTTTGGTTATGTTTAAATTGCCATTAATGCTGTTCTCCTTTGCAGCTTCTTCCTATGTGTTTACTTTTATACATCTGGTTGGGAAATGTATTTGCTTTTTTGTTTGTTTACTATAACACAAAAGAGAACACGTAAATCAAATGCCTTGTCCCCAGGGCTTTACTTGTCTTGTCTTTATGCTGTATCAAAAATTTCAATAAAAACTGTTAAGCACTAATCCTATAAAGACATGAAAGTAGAACGTGGCACAGTGACGAGTTTCTGGGATTTGGATATATTCTGGAAAAAGAGATGAATTGTCATGATAATTAATTTCTTCCTTCTTTATTTCTTTTTCTAACTTGGAGTTTAAATAGATTTGATATACAGAATCATATACTTGTGGAAAAAAAAATCTCTTGCAAAGCAGTAGAGATGGATAAAACTTGTAAGGAATATAAAAGACACAGTTGTATCCAACACGTCCTCATTTTGAATCTGATTTCAGATATTATTTGTTCTTATTGTTACAACAGAGATACCTTGAGAAACATGGATGGTTGTGCTGGCATTAGACTAAGATCATCGTAAGACAGATGTCTTACTACCAAAAATAGAGTACAAGATCACCTACTTGTACATTAGTGCAGGTTGCACATCAGTGGGGTACTGAATTTCAGTATGCAAAATGCTGTCTGTGGAGAAAGGTTTGATAAAGAACGGAAGAAAAAAAAAACATCCTAAACTTGTAAAGATATGAAGTGTGAGAGGTGGGAAATAAGAAGCACTGAAATAACTTTGCGTTTTCCTCTGTGAAATTCATCTGTGAAATCAAAAGACCAAAAGCCTGATCACATTGTCAGTCAGTAACCAGTCCAGTGCAACAGCGAAAAAGCAGAGATGAGAATGGTAATTTTAACAATGGCAAAATGTCTTACAATTTTATTGATCCTTTCAATTCACCTGACTCTTTTCTTTCGAGTCTCTCTTTTTTTGGTGGGTCTTTTGCCTGCTTGTATGCATGGCTTTATCTCGTCCCGAGCACTTTTGACTGAAATGTGATATGTTTTTTTCTACTCTTCTGTTGTCTTCTCCATCTGCTGCTTGTCTCCTGCCTGTACAGTCCCAAATCAATTCAATTCCCACTTTCACACAGCACTGTGGTAATGGCAGCATGTGACTGAAGAATCACACAGCAGATATGGCAATAGTGACACTACTGTTGTCATTTGGGATAACAGTAATAAGCCTTGCACAGTTGCTACAGATAAAAGAGGCTGTTCTCTGTGATATTAAACCCACAGTTGACCACCTAGTTTCTCTTTGTCTCTGTGATCAGAGATTAAGAACTGATACAAAGGCATTGAATCCAATAGTAGAAATTATGGGAACAGTGGCTTCTTTTCAGTTCAGCCACGCTTTTGATGAAAATGTATTTGCCTCATTGTAAGGTTTATTATAAGCCACCACATGTATTGCTTCACTGCCATGCTATACACTTTAAAAAAAGTACTGAAATATCCAACCAAAAAAAGAAGTTTTGTATGAAAACATGTTGCAATAAATACATAAACAGGTCAAATGCAACAAGAAGCTTCGAATAGAAGTCAAAGCACTGAGTAATCAGCATCCAGAGCCAAAAAGTTCTTGCACAGTTTCACCCAGATACTTGTAATGAATTTTCACTGCTTTGTGTATGGTTCTTTTTTTCTTCTCAATAGCAGGTAGATGATGTATTTTTGTTTGTTTGTTTGCTTTTAAACTGCTGGGGATGCCTGCAGATAAGAGAACTCCCACGTCCTCTCTGCCCTGTTTTGCATGGTTTTTTTATGGATTTGCTGTTTTGGATGTTTGTGCTTGGAGCACTTGGTTGGCCATACAACGCAGGATGAAAAACAAGTGTCAAATTCTCAGAAATACTCGTGTGTGTGTGTGTGTATTTTGAAATGGCTGAAATATTATTCTTAAGGATTCAGCTTCAAAGATCCACTTACCATTCAGTGGTTGCATTACTATAAGCACAGTTTTAAGCAGAAGAGTTCATTTCTTACTTCGATGTGGGATCAGTCTTGCTGTTTCATCTAAACCTTATACTCTGTCATGTAGTAAAGTTGACAGGATGACAAAACAAAAAGACTTTAGTGCTAGCAAACTTTGTCTGTTTCCCCTTTTGACTTCCCCAGCGTCACTGTTATTTGTTTAAAAGGTGAAGAGATCAAACACATATATGATACTCACAAATAGCAAGACATTAACAAAACAAAAACAGACAAACCAACCAACCCAAACTCCTACAGAAGTAGTAATTACAGCTCTGTTAAAGAACAGGGATTCATTTGGGTGATCCTGTGCTGCTTGAAAACATCTTTATCTCATGGGCTATGAGACCTTTCCTCAAATGTCAGCAAGAAATAAAGTTTCTCTGAACCCTTTCACTCTCTGCCTTTGAGAAATGGAAAATTAATTGTCAGAGACCAAAATCTAAAAGCAATAGAGAGAATACCTCCTCACTGATGCTGAGTGCCTCATCCTTGTTCTCAGGAGACTGGAGCTCATCGGAGAGTTTTTGCAGACTTAAAGGTTTTTTAAACTGTACCAAGACAGTGAAAGGGAAAGCAGGCAATGTTCATCACATCTGCTAGATAGCTGTAAGCTCAATGACATGCAGTGCATTCATCTAAAACTTTGATGACCAGTCTCCTCATATTCACCAAGGAAAATAGGGGTGAAAAGCTTCAAAATGTGACTGATAAAGTGTAAGGAGAAATTTCCTTCCCAGTACAAAGTGCACTGATGGTGACAAATATGAAAGGAATTAATCCCCATTTCTCCTCATCACTGGAGACTGGTGGGTGACTTCGAAGCATTCGCTTTACTGTGTTCTGGGTCTGTTCTAGTTGTGCAGGCAGACAGTACAAAAGCAGATGGTTTTAGAAGAAGGAAAGCACAACATTATTTGTAATGCTACCTGTGGTCTTAGGCACTGCTTTCAAACTGTAAGGTTGATGGAAGGAGCTAATAGATCCAAGCAAATGCCCTTAAAGGGGATTGGGAGATATTCCAGCAGCTGGCTTTTTGTTTCTGGCAGGCGGAACAACTTTTCAGGTCCTGTTTTTCTACAATCTATACCATTTGAAAAGAAAATATAAATATTGGCTTCTCTGAAGTTAACAGAAGTTTTGACATTGACTTCAATGGTGCCAAGATTTCATAAATATGTTTGTTTCTTCTGTTTACTAAAGTATTATTATTTTTTTCAACATGGCACCTTAAGGTTGATTTTTGCACCCCATAAGACTAAATGGGCCTCTGCACTGTACAGAATATAACTTGTCATTGTTAGGCACTCTGTCTGCTCTGTCTCACATCAATGATCAGAGGAGAAAGTCCTGCTATAGCAAGTTATTTTGCCCAGAGTACAGGTGCATTTCAACGTTGCAGGATCTTATGGGAGAGGGGATGTTTTTTATTAGGGAAAGTATCATAACACAGAATTGATCAGGTTTTGAAATGCACAAGCTTTTCTTCTGCTCTGATGAGAGCAGGCACTTCTCCTGTTCTTAGACCAACATCACAGGTGTGTACAAAATTACAGCATATAGGACTTAAGAAGGAGATGGTCCTATTGAAAAGTCCAAAAATCATATCATTGTAGATCTGCTGGAAGAATGAAGGGTACAAAATAGGCTTAAGATTGTGCAATAGCACTGCAGTTAGAGAAGTCTTAGACTTAAATCCGTGAGCTGAATTTGGTGACCACCTTAAAGAGAGGCAATAGATAAGGGAGATTAACCCTTAAATTATTGCATGCTGTGAGGAGCAGTCTGCAGATCAAAGATTTCAAGTTGTTGGAAAAGAACTTTCATTTGCAAACAGTCAGCGAATGAGACAGAGGTGAGTTGGTACTGGCCCTAGTTAGCTCCAATCCCTCTGGAAAATTGCTCAGAGTCCTAAGGACTGAGAGGTACTTGGCAGTAGCAATCAATATGATGAAGTGATTCTTTGAGTGCTAGACACAAGTTCAACGATTAAACTTTAAAGCAGAATCTCAGAGCAAATATTTTAGAAATTTCAATTGTATTAAAAAGGGTTAACTGGAAATATTGTCTTAAATTTTAAAAGTGCAGGTATGTAGTAATAGGTTGGAATGCATCTAAGTCAATTTTATTAAAACTGAACTTATATGCCACTTATTTATTTGTAAGGATTTCTGGGGGGGGACAGAGTTTTTTAAGTCCCAGAATTTAATTACTAAGCCACAACAGAAGTCAGGTGTTCAATTTGCTTTTCTCCCCTATTACTCATATGATGTGCAGAACATGAATTGATTTGGCATCAACATCAGTTCCTGGAAAGGCTTAGATTCCCAATGCATTCAGATTTGTTTAGTGGACATTTTATTGCATTACCTGTACTAAGCATTAATATTGTATTTGTACATCTCTGTCTAGCAAAGGAAGTCCTATCTTTTGTTCTTTCTACATACTGGGGTCTCCGTTATTTTAATGTACATTCTTAACTTTTAATAAATCAAAGAAAATTGTTTACAACCACTAAACCCAGAACAGTGCAATCAACTCAGCAGATTCATCACCCATAATGCACATTTCAGCTCCTTTTACCCACATTTGTTTCACTGGAGCTCTCCCACAAGAAGAATGAAAACTTCAAGGAAGTAATAAAGTAACAATTTTATCAATAGTAAAAATTAAGATTTCCATCTGTGACACTATGAATGTCATGAAGTATTATAATGCCCAATAGTGTAATTTGATTATATTATAAAGTAATTATACTTAAAACTTTTCATCTTTTTTACCATCCTTACATGCTGCTGACGCCTATTCTCCTCATAGCACAGAATATACAATGACAGAAATTATGGCAGCTCTAACTGATAATGATGCCAGCACAAAATCAGACATGACTTCCTGCAAACTCAGGCTGAAATCCAGGGCTGGTTCTGTGCAAATGTTTCTTCTGGAAGTTGAAAGGAAATTCTTACAATATACTTATCCAAGGATGGATTTTAGCCCTGGTATCAGTGGCTGTGCTGTTCTCACTGTCTAGATTCTAATTACAAGTCCTGCCTTTAGTTTCAACCAATCTTAAAGCTGCACAACACTTCTCATTTTAGGATATTGTCACCATACTGTCACTTAATGTCACATTTTCCAGTCTGCTTGCACCTCCTTTGGGCTAATTTCTGGTGTGTATTGGGGTCTGTGGGATGAGGGAGAGGGGATTTTATTTACAAATTATCTTAGCTGTTTCTAGGAGCTGGATAAGGTTTTCTTACCATTGGGTTGAAAACTCGACTTTTATTTGCTCTGCAGAAAACATCTGGCAAAGTGACGGTAGTATCAGATGGTTTAGAGTGGGGCAAGAGACAGTCACCTTCATACAGTGGACACTTCAGTGTTATTCCCATAAAAAAGTTTCATAACCAGACACATCTTAATTTCAGAAAAATCTCAGTTTCACATGCTGAATGAGCAGTTTTTAAGGGGACACAAGGCAGCAATAGAGATAGAAAGCACAAAATACCTTCAGAGGAGGCAGCAGTTGCTGGGTAATAGTGGAAGATAGTGGAGGATGCAAACAGCATGACACTGTACACAACAAAGAAGCACATAAGCATATTGAGCATCATCTAACGGTTTCCCTTAAAATTCCCTTCACAGGTAATGAGAATGAAGAAACCAGAGAGGTGAGTCATGAAAGGATCTGGGTGAACTGTCTGATGGAGAAAAGTGTGCATGAGATCACGCTTTATGGCCAAAAACCATTTTGTCCTTGACTGATAAACTAAGTGATGCATAAGTTCTCAGCATGGAAGAAGTAATGGTCCTAAAACATCTTAGGAAAAAACCCCAGCCTTTCTTGTCTGAGTGAAAGGGAGATGTCCTCTGGCATGTTTCAGTGCCTGATGACTGTCCTCAGCATTCTTGATAAATCCTCATGCCTTCTGCACTCGTCCTCACAGCATGAGCCCATCTTTACTCCAGACAGAGTGACTGGGAGCTCCTGAAAAGGAGTTGGGGGCTGAGTTCAAATGCCTCAGCTTCTGGTCTGTGACCTTCTGTCCAGGGAGCTCTCATCAGGAGCCCACACATCTCACCAGGGTTCAATACTCTGAGGAAGGAGGCCTTACCCCTTGCACTAAAAATGTTGGAAAGACACCAGAAAGGTTTTCCCAGTTTCCAGAAGCAACACAAGCTCTTTGGTCATATGGTAACAAAAATCACAATGTAGGGACTAACCTTGGCAGCTTGATAACATCCTGTACAGCAGTAGAGAACTACTGCCTAGGAGAGCAGAGCAGCTCTTATCAACACCTGATCGTCTCCCTAAGATGTTTGTAGCACTGAAACCAAGACTCTGAAAGACACAGGCAGCAGTGCACTGCTTTTTTCTACTTCATTTCCCTCAGTACCTTATAAGACATCATAGGTTGTTCTCAAATGCTCAGGCACCTGTCTCTCCCTAACAAATCTTGCTGAAGACGTGGATGCAGCACCATGAAATCAAACGGCAAAGATGCTGAAAGTCAGGTCCAAGGTTCTCCTCGAACTCCCATTCTTGAAGTCAGCATTGATTATCTGTTCACAAGAATACCTGGTGTGCATTCATTATTGTATTATCAGGAATTAGCTGTTGATGTGAGGAAGTTTTGATTACATGAGGTGCTAAGATCATGCTAAAACTGGGTATCTGACTAAATCAAATAAAATGTTCTATTTTCTCTTGAACTGCAGATTTTCCGTTGGTAATTTTTGCCATTTTGTTTCTCTGCTTTTTTTTTTTTTTTTTTTTTTTTAAATTTCCCCAAAAACCAGTTCCTTGGAAATGCAGTTCTTTGAGGTTATTAGAGTGGGATTCATCATTAGCAAATATTACAGTTACAGGTCTACAGTAATATTTTCCAATATTATGGCTATTGCACAGACTCAAGTAGACTGAAATGGCTCCAAAAGAATCTAATTTACCACCAGAAAGAGTTTAAAGTAGGTTTTAAAAAAATTGTCTGTGATTTTGTTTGTGAAAGTTGCATTAAAACCATATTAACAACGAAAAAGACACGGAGTCACAAAATGATCTACAATAACCTAAAGCAGTTTCAAAGTTCATCACACTAAATTTCTATCTGACTTTGAGTCCCAAACACATCTCAGTGTTATAACTTTGATAACTCTTATCCATGGTTTGACTGTCAGTTTTTGATAAAATGTTAGTGTTGTATTGTCATTACAGCTCTGTGGCAAGGAATCACACAATGAAAGAGAGAGTGAAATGACATTATCAGGAGCCACTATCTCAGAATATGTTTCAAATTTGTATACAAAGCCATTATGGTACCGTGCTCTGGCTGATGCAGTAATGTTTTACAGTACAATTTCATCTGCAGATGTTGCCAAAGGACAATATTCCGCTACACTGACTAATGCATTTCTCAGGAAATAACCTTCTGATTTTAGTGGGACTTGATGCTGCATAAGACACCATTCACCATGAATAAAGGTGTCAAAATATGGCCTGGAGTTATTATCTGTATAACCTAAACCTCAGTAAAGCAATGAGATACCCAGATTAATGGCTAATACCTGGGATGATATTCCTATCTTAACCCATGCTGTCTGACCGAAGGTGAACAATAACATGTGCATAGTATGTCATCAGACTCTGAAATACAGTTGCACTAGTATGAAATTTCAGAATAAATATCTGCCTTCATTCTCTTTTATTCCCCCTGTGAATTTAAGTCAGTTCCCTAAAATATTGTTTAATATGATTTCAGAGATTTAATAGCATCTATTGACCAAGAGAGGACAAATGTCAGTTCTCTTCCCAGCTTGTTCTCTGTAGGATAAGTTTGTTTGAGAATGTTTTTTATTTTTAGTTTTACATTAAGAAATATCTTCTCAATTATCTTTGAAGCCATCAAACAGCTTTCCCCGGTTAATGGGAGGTCTTTAATGATACCTAACAACAACATTTTCTATATAGTACTTTGGGATGCTTTGAATATTAAAAGCATTACAACGAGCTGGATTCTATTTTTATGCCAGCTTGTATCATTTTCCACACCAGCTGAATTGCTAATAACAGCAAAGTCTAACTCACATATGCACAACATGAAAAAATTTTAATAATAAGTGATAATTATGTTATTATGTAATTTTGAATGCTATATGGACATTAAATAAGAACTTACTTTACTGATTCCATAAAGTAGTCCAGCATATTTATGAATATTCTAATAGAAAAGAAAATTAAATTAGTTATCATTCCTTTGGTAGTTCAAAGTCTTTCATTATTGTCTCTGACAAATTTTTCATGCCTGCATAATTATTTAATACAGCACAAGCAAGTCTGATAGAAATGAAGCCATGTCCACAGTTCAGCAGTCTGGGTTCCCCACTGCAGTTGCAGTAACTGTGTACAAATAAAAGGCCAGAGCAACCTAGATCCAAATTTTGTGCTCATAAACCCAGATTAGGTCCAAAATTCTCTCCTAAGCAAACAGAGACAACAAGACTTTCAGCTAATAGTGAGATTCATAACAACCCAAAGAGCACAAGTGTTCCCTAAAGGAATGTGCATTGGAAACGTTGACTCAGGGCTATATGGTCTGTGTAGGAAATGCAGGCGCCAAGTGAGTTTTTGAGGACGATGACGGGGGTTTAGGGCAGTAGGACAAGAAGGCAGCACAGTATCACTTCCCTAAAATTATGCCAAGATAAACCTGGCATTAGAAGTACAATTCTTGATCATCTTTAGTCAGAAGTTCACGGCTTTGGCTTTCCTGTGTGATGTGCTATGAAGACAGTTCACAAGTCTGAGGCAAAGAAACACTTAATTGCAACCGTACTGCAAAAATATCCATAATTCAGAGGGACAACTACACAACAGAAGGAAATTAAGAAAATTGTGATCCTAATTATCAATGAGAGCATTTATCTGGTAGGAAATCAATATAGTTGATATTTAAGAAGGGAAGTCTTCGTTTCCCAGATGGGAGACATATTATTAAGTTGTTCAAAAATTAGAGAATGACATCATCTTCTCTGGTTACAGTTTTGACAGAAGTGCCCATCACTGCTGTAATTGCAAAGGCAATACACTGAATTTGCCCAGCAGAACAGACTTCTCAAAGCGTAGAAAATGGTCTTAAGGCATGAAATTGTTGCCATTAGCTCAGGCATGATGGCTCTGCTACTGGGTATATACATTTGCAGAACTCAAATAGCTTAGAAAATAAAAGTTAGGTGCCAAGGGGGTCTCACAGACTGAAATGGATGTTTGGGGATTTATGGCTCATATTGTAGCTTTCAAGTGTTCTTCTTATATTGCACTTGAGGGTGCCTAGCAGGGTACCTGACCAAAGCCAAATGTAATAAAAAAAAATTGTGAAGAACTTGAGAGAGAAAAAAAAATTAATTCAGCTTTGAAGAAATGCACATGTTGACACCTTTTCTTCTGCCATAACTTTATCACAGGAGTGTTGCTCATGCAAATGCAGTGGGATGTTTTCCTGTACAGTGGTTTCAACTCTGGTAGAGTTGCACTCAAGAACTGAGAGGTCATCCTTTTTTAAATGTGTCAAAATATGCACAGCAATGAAAGGAGGTGTGTTTTAATAAGCATTCGGTTTATGTACATGTGCATGTGCATGTTCTTATGTGAGTATGTGTACTGAAACACAGCTAAAGCTGCACTATGGTCAGCAAAGTGGTATATCTAGCAAATAGATGTGTTGGAAGCAGAACTGCAAACCTTACAGATAAATAAATAGCCTCCATAATTACAAAACATAAGCAGCTCCATATAAAAAAAAAAAATAAATTAATTCCAGCTAAGCTATCTTTGAAATGAGATGTGAGTGTAGTTTGCTGAATGTTTTTGATGTTGACAACAAACAATTGAAATTGCTCTTCAATTGAACACCACAGCAGGAAAAAAAAGTGGTCTTACACTACAGATTTCAAATACACCAGATACGATCTGTAAAGGCTGAGGTATATTGACAACTCAGTACCCTTAACTTGGTGGGAAAATAACTCAGGGCAATCTTCATTGACTTTTACTGTTCCAATTAGCCACAGAAAGGAGTATTTGGAGTAGCTGAGATCACTGATTTTTTAGGGTACATTTCAAGGGTTTGGGTCCTTCTTGTTTGGATTTTGAGTAGTTGCTCACTTTTTTTTTTTTTAATTGACTGATCATCAAGATAGAGTATTTCTTGCAACTGAAATACAGAATGAGCTTTTGACATGCCAAACGCTATCATGAAACTCTGAGGTTCTGTTTTAAAGTAATTATTTAGCTATCTCTCTGTGAGAGATCATGGAAAAAAAATCATTATAAGGTTGCACATCAGTCAGGATACTTTCTGTCCCTTCTCTTTGATTTAGACATACACTGCCAAACAAATCAAAGATTGCACTTGGGAGCTGCATGTTGCTGTAATGGATCTCTGGAGAGGAGGAGAGAAAAAATGAAGTTTAAAAAAAAAAGGGGATAAGGAATGTGAGGAATGAAAAAAAAGTTTCATCAAGTGTTGGCTTTGCTGTCAATCAAATGAAAGAGAAGGGACAATTTGATGTATTGCAAGATCATAGCCAAGGATAAAGAAACAGAAGTTCTCCATGACAGAAACAAACACACAAGCACATTAATTTTGATTGGCTCAGTTTTTTGGATTTCACCGTTCAAGCTTTCTCCCTGTTCTGGTGATATGCCAGTGCACCAGTATAGCCTCTTTAACATGTAATGCACACCTTCCATGACACCAACTTATATCCTGAAATGGATAAAGCTGAGAAATAAGAAGCAAATAAGGATGTTTTCTGTTGATTTTAGAGCTATTAAAGGATATAATCTCTTAATGCCTCTAAAGACTTGACTATTGAACTTTAAGTACCACTAATTAGAGGTCTGTAATGCTTAACATGCCTTGAGAAAAAAAAAAAAATCCACCAACCAGCTTATTAAAACTGGGATGCGAGCTCACTGCAAACAGCTGCCAGCATGGGCAATTTGGGAGTGCCTGCGGAATGAGAGGGGGAAAGCTGCTGGAAGTGCAGCCTAAAGAAGGTGATG
The DNA here is from genome assembly GCA_036023395.1 of Myiotriccus ornatus. NCBI lineage: Eukaryota > Metazoa > Chordata > Aves > Passeriformes > Tyrannidae > Myiotriccus > Myiotriccus ornatus. Next base: position 6,061,198 of record JAYRBT010000001.1, read on the forward strand.
CACCAAAGCAAGCACACTGATGTACAAGAGGGTGAGTCTGTGAAGCTTCCACAGGTGGAAATGACAAAGCTACAACACCTTGCTTCAGGAGTCACCTCTGACAATTCCATGACATTTTCCCCTTGTGTACACTTTTCTGTAGTGACAGGACAAGCAATTAGCTGCCTTAATTGCATAAAACCATTTCTACCCTCTGGCCGTACACAGCACACCTCGTACAAGCTTCACCACAAAGTTTTGTGCTGGAGTGAAGGGGCTGAGGAAAATATGTCATTAAATCGCAATCTGAACCCAATGCAAAACTAAAAACGAAAACTTTGCTCTAGTAGAGCTGTGATGTTACGGCATGCTCAGATTGATGGTGGAAGCATCTCAATTTGATTTTTAACAGGCTGCCTTATGGAAATCTGTGTCTAAGTGAGAGAACTCATTAAAAAGTGCAACAGAGAAAAGTGTGGAATTAATCTATGCACTTTTATTCATGACTATCTGGCCTTAGAAAATTATTTGACATTGCATATGGATGTCAAATACTTGCAGATTTAACTCTGTTGAATACAACTATCACTCCCAGCTTGCAGCTAATACAGGCTTACACTTGAACTTTCTTAACTATACATATAGTTTAACTGTGCCTTTACATGTGCAAACCCTGCATACAGAAATAACAACTTCAAGAAAGGGCATGTAAATTTTAATTGCTTACTTCTTTTTTCTGCCTTTGAATATGTGTCTCCTCAAAAGCACAACATATGCTTTGAGATTGAAGCTTGTGTTCCCTATGTCCAGTGAATAGCGTAGAAAAAATGCTGGTATTTTGTATATGTGTGGGTGAAAGGAACCTCAGTGCATTTTTAGGTAAGATTATTACAACTGAACTAATGAAATTCTGTATTTTTTATTCAGTACAACAGGTCCTGGTCACTGCTTCGTGCAGAAAGCGCCTTTTTTTTAAACCTGTGAACCAAACTTGAGTGTTGGATTCAGCTGTCCTGACTGAAGGCCACTCGTGTGGTCTGTTGCCACTTGCAGGATTTGCTCATTACATGTAATATCCCTGAAAAACAATACATGCTCCAAAGAATGTGCCATAAACAAAACTTTACCTGTAAGTGTTTTCCTTAATTTTAAGACCAGGGATCTGGTCTTAGGGTTCTGTCCCTGCAAAAAAATGGGAAGTAGAGAAGGATAAATGGTGTTCTTATGACACATCCTGCATTGTTTGCCTTCCTGTTCCTCTCAGTCCGTCAAAAAATCTCCCACCAGTTGTAGTCTCTGAGGAATAGTTAGAACTCACTCTGTCTCGCAACTCTTTCCCACCCACCCTTCCTTTTAAATTAAAAAGTGAAGATTTTTCAAGAAGAATTGTTGAACTTAGATAAATGTGTGGTTTTGTCAGAAGCAAAAATTAACCCTGCTTTTCCTCTGATATAGTCTGTGTTCCTTGTCTCCTCAGGGGGATTGTATTGCATGGATTCACTTCCTTCTGAATTTATAGTGATTTACAAAGCTGAAATAAGGCTGGTAGGAGCTTTCAAGGACCTTGACTGGGATTGTTAAAGGGGATATTTTTATCAAATGTCAGGGGTTTCGTTTTTGCATTTTTTGAAAGTAGATGGGGAAATACAATCTAAATATTTCTCCTGCATCTAAAAACATAAAGCCTTTAGATATATGTGGACTTAACATGCTATTTGTTCCAACTACATGTCAGTAACGTACGATCTGATGACAATGTTTATTTATACACATGTAGACCCATCTCTTAAAATACATTTTACTGTAAATTATAAGTCTTTCTGTTTTTAATATAATTTGCATGAGATAAAAAAAGAGCATTAGCTATCAATAAATAGAGATTCAAATCACATAAACACTTTCTCTAAAAAAGCAGTCAAGTGGGAGCATTTTATTTGCCCAATAACCCTATATGGCTTCACCTACAAAAGAAAACATATTTTTCTAAAGATATGTGCATTGATTTTAATTATATCAGATCAGCATAAACCAGTTCATTTTCAATAGATACTGACATTCCAATATTCCACAACATATTGATTCTAAATTGTTTTTTGAACAGTTATGAAGAGAAAAGAAAATGCAACAGAGGCATGCAATACAGCCTGCTCAACGGAACCAGGTAAATCACACTTTGCAAAATCATTTTCCCCTCTAATAGAGTCAAAAAAATGGTTATTATTCTTTAAGGTTGCTGCACTTTAATTTATTCTTTCATTCCCAACTGCCTAAGCAGTTTTCTCAAACGTTGCACAGTCCATCATATGTTGCATCTATTTTCTGTTTGAGAGAAATTGTCTTGATTTTCATAACAAAATAATAACACTTTGTGCTATTGTGATAACACTACTGCAACAATCTGAGATATCCACTAGCACTTCCATCTCTGCCTTCGTGCCCAGTAAACTGAGATTTCATCAGCACCATCCTAATCCAGTAAACTAGAGCTGAAGCACTGGTCAAGCAGTATTTTGCATATTAGCAATGCTATTCAGATGGTAATAACTCTTCTGTATAGAAGGACCTCTTTCCTATTTGCATCATTAATATTTTAGATCAAAAAGATGTGCCAACTGATCTTGCAGAATGTAGCTACTGCTAATTTAGCCAATAGCCTAAGCAACTTGTTCAGGTAGAAAGCCCAGCTGTTTTTCTCAGTACTGCAAAGAGCTGGCTAGCAAAGTAATTTTCTAGTTTTGGTACCACATTAAAGCTTGAGGGTTTTTTGGGAATTGCAATCCCTAAAATGGCCATCTCTATCTCCCTACCCAGACCTCTCCTTTGAACCATGCTAGCCAGACATTTTCCCTCTTTCACTTCTATTTCTTTCTACTGAAACTTCCAGCCGCCAAAACTTCAGTTCCTTCTTAGGAACATCAAGTCACTTGGCAGGCTAATTGTTTTTCTGCTCGAAGGAGTTATCAAGTGAGTACACTATTTTCTATAGTAATTACAGAATGACCCCAGGGCAGAATGTGTATAACAGTAAACCTCAGTAAGAAGGCAGATATTTGCTATTGTAAGTGGATAAAACTCCTCTGATGTCAATGGGGTTGTATCTATTTCTATGGGCAGATAATTTGGCTTGCATTAGTAGGCTGTTGGCGGATACTTCCCTTGTCTTTTTAGGAAGTATTCCTATATGAACTCCACCTCTCATTATAATAAATAATGGCCAGACTTCGCGAACGAAGAACCGGGGAAGGTCTTTACACCTTCCAGCCTGCGCATTGG
>JAYRBT010000001.1:6064547-6111810 GCA_036023395.1 Myiotriccus ornatus
GCCCTGACCAGGAATCGAACCTGGGTCTCGGCGGTGACAGCGCCGCGTCTTTACCACTAGACCACCAGGGGCTCCTACCTCTCATTGCAGGAAAGCAATTACACCTTTTTTACCGCCAAGGTTAAGATGGCCAATACTGTCTTAGAACCAACAGCAGCAAATTTAATTCAAATAGTTCTCTCCTTTGCCAACACATGGATCAGGCTGCTCACTTTCATTTTGGAATATTTCAAACTGCTGCTTGGTAAAATCCCCAGATGGCAGAGGATTTAGCTTTCCTTCCTCAATCAATAGCAAATGTATGCCCCTTTTATTGTCTCTATTAAAAAGCTCAGATGCAATTACATAAGAGAAAATTTTGTTCTCTTTTCCACATATTCAGTGGAAGGTGAAACTTCTCTGTCCATTGCTACAGGACAAGGACTTCAGTGCTACAAGGAATGGATCAATCTGCTGCTTGTTCAGACTTGACTGTTTTACCAAAATGAAGCAGGAGCCATAACTGGTCGGGTGCATTTGTCAGTGCCCTGCAAGACAAGAGAAACTGCAAACAGTAACCTGAAGTCAGAGTTGTTACTCTGATTATGGCAAGGGTTTTAATCCATAAACCCACCTTCACAGCAAGGGATGAAGGCCGCGGGGACGAAGGTGATTGCTAGTGGTCAGATGCCTAAGTGAGATGCCTTGAAAGAAACCCAGTGGGCAGCCAAACACAGAGTTAACCCTGAAACTGAAAAAAGTTTGTCCTGTCTGGACTGATCCTTTTTTAAAAATTACTAGAAAAAAAGCATAGCATGGAAAGATAAATGACAACAGAGCTGGATCTCAATGTCTACATCACAACAAATAACCAAATTAACATACATCTGTCTTGTTTATCTCCAGAAAACTGGTATTTGAAAAGCTCATGAGTATAAACAGGAAGGTCTGCCATGTAAGCTCGTAGAGCTATGAACAGTCAGATCAACTCTTTGAAGAAACAGCAACGAAGGTCCTGAAAGGAAATCTGTGTTGATTGAGATACGTGACATCGTAATACTATCCCATCTTTTTGGCAAGTGTTTTAACCAACATTATAACACTACCAAGGCAGGTCTCTGTATTCACCATCAGAACTCTGACACATTCGCATTTTGATGCTTTTTTTTTTTTCCTAAATAATATATACTTCCAAGGAAGACCCATGGCAATACATGAGGGTTAAACCAAGAGGTAAAGGAATCTTGGCTACATGTATTAAAAGAGATACTGAAACTGAACACTCACACACGTTTAAACTCATGGCCTTCCTAATTCTAGATTCAATGGTATAACTTGCACTGTTTAAATAAAAGTTAAAAATTTGCCATATGTCAAAGAAAAGAAAATATTACTCCTGGGTGCTTCTCAATATATCTCAATGCTCAAAAAAATATTTGCAGTGAGCTGTCTGCATTTCTGTTTCTCTAACAACACTTCACAAATAATCCTGTCAGATTCATTCGTTTATGTTCAAACAGGTTTTTTTTTTTTCTGTTCCACAGGTCAGGTGACACTTTGCTAGTTTTATCTGTACCATGTGTGATCCGATTTGAAAAAAAATTACTTCAAGTATATCTTGTCTTTGCTTCTTTTTAGTTTTGAAATGGTATTTTTATTTTTGAGTGACAAAATTACTGTGTACTTTTTTATGCAGTGTTTTGCTATTTTAAAGGTTCTCATGTCACTTTAGATACTCTAATGCCATTTTACTCAAAGAAAGATGGCATTTGTTTGGAAGGGATTGAGTCACTTTCAGCTACCTGGAAGACAAGTACGAATCTGACATCACTTTGACTGGTCCTGCTTGTTTATTTATTTACACTTCAATTTCTGTCAGAAGTTCTGGATAAATTTACAGTAAAAACACTACCACTGTCACCAGAAATGAAAAGGTTTTAGTGAACACAGCTGGCATTAGTGAACACCGACAGCAAACACACCTATGACTTGACAAAAAAAAAAAAAAAAAAGGAGGTGAGAAGGGAGAGTTGGCAGGTTACCCAGAGACTCTAATCCATATGGGAGGAAAATTCAGACTAGTAGTCCTTGAGCTCTCCATGAGAATGACTGGTTTCTTCCCTTGAAAAGCTAAGTACATTTACCTCAGCATCCCAGCTGCCTGTAGCTGTGAAGTTACAACTAGGGGAATGATTTGGTTGTCAACACCAAAGGTTACAGCAGAAAAAAGAAACCCAAGGATGTGCTCACAAGAAATCTTGATGAGCCACCTTAGGAGTGTGTTTCCATCATTTTTACATCTCCATAACAGTAGTGTTTATAACACCTTGATCAAATTCATCTGTTCAGCCTGCACATAGATTCATTGTTCATTATCCTGAGATCACTTTCTAATCTCCAGGTACTTCACAGTCCTGACTCTTCTGCAATGACAATAGGTTTTGAAAGAAAGAAAACAAAGTACTTAGTGTTTTAATTTTGATCTGCTTAGTGAATTTAATGGTAAGAACCCTTTTCTCTATAGTACAAATATTACTATGGTACAATTATTACTATTAAAACATATCTCACATTGAAGTAAAGAAAAATTTCAGACTTGATAATAATCTTCCAAGTTTTCAAGCAGCCTAGAAACCTATCAGTTTCCTCACACATTTTACCCCATAGAGTATGCATCTGTAAGCAGTACCTGAAAGCAGACCTTTTTTTCCCCCAGGGCACTGAAGTTTCACTTCAGAACAGCAATAAGTCCTTTAATCTTCATAAACAAAATAAAAAAAATCTCAATGGTTGCCTGCTATTTACATTAACCTTTGAAAAGGTCTTCTATGTTCTATATATTCAAGACAATTTTTACCCTTATCTGAAAAATTCAGATTGATACTAAAAGCTGCATGTTTCCAAAATAGTACCACTCCTCGTAAATTATCCTTTTCCAACAGGACAGTTGTGTTGAGAGAACTGAAATTACAGGAACATTGCCATTTACAGAAAAACAAAACAAAAAGAAATTGAGACACTATATTTACTAGTATGTATGTATCATCCCATTATAAAACACTCTCTTTCTGACCAGTTACATTTAGATAGAAAAGTTTCTAACAGAAATGCACTTGGGCATTAGTTGCTTTTAGACTCCTGGGTTTAAAATGTGTCTGAGAGCAGATGTTGAGGAGAGGGTGCAAATTTCAGTTCAGTGAAGTCTAGCATTTTGGAACCTGGGAATAAGATGCTCTTGAAAGTTTTATCCATACTTTTTTCCACAGAATCTGCTCAACTGGAAAGGGCCTACAGTTTCCTTACTGGTCATACTTTTGTGTCCGTATTTTTTTGTTAGATTCTTTTTTCATACACTTTTTTTTTTTCTCATCACATACATTCCTTCCTTTTTTATATTCTTCCTGTTTTGTGTGTTTAAAATCAGTTTGCAGTAGAGGCTCTAGGAAGAGCTCCCTTGAATGAAAAAAAGAAAAAAAAAAAGAATTGAATACCAGAGAAAAGAGAATACGGCCTTATCCAGTTCTTATGTGTCTATATATATCTGAACAACAACATAAAGTAATTAACATTACCTCATTATTGATTAGCTTTCCTCCTTCTCAGAGAGTGGGCTCCTGACTTACCAAAATCTTGTAAAGCATTTAATCTGTATTCTAGAGGTTTCCCTAGATGTCTGGAAGCAATTTCAAACTCTTCCCTCTTATATCAAGAAGGAAATTTGAGCCAGTAAGTGAAGAGTGTTCAGAGTAAAAGGCATTACATTCAACACCACTTTAAAAACATTAGGCATGCAGTGAAAATGCAGCTTGGAGACAGAATGCATGCTTTGGGCAATTATAGGCGAGAGTTTTTTTTTTGAGACAGCACGTTGTTTGTGATGTCTCATTAAACTGACAGCTTCTTAGGGAGGGGAGAGCAATTTGAGTTAATGCGGTATTCATTACATATATATTGCCATTTGGATACTGTAATTCTTTAAAGGAATAAAATTAAAAGCATGGGTTAATCGCGGGTATAGTCAAAAGTGAACTTCAGGAGAGATGACTATGTAGCAAATGCCTTTAAATTAACAGGACATTGTGTGTATGTGTCTCCAAGATGGAAAACAAATGTTACCAGTCATAGGAGATATTTCGTTACACTAGTAATTAATTAAATATTTTCATAGACTTCCGACTATCAAACCCCTCGATCCTTTTTGAAACTTCACTGATTAACTTGTTTGTTTGTTTGTTTTAAGAACCAAAGTACCTTCTGGGGCCAGCACAACTGAGGTATTTGGACACATCTTCAAAAACATGATAATTTAATTGATACCTTCTTGGTTTCCTTGTCTGAATCCATAAACTTCAGAAACAATGTCATACATTGTGTTAATGTCTTGTCTAATATGTGTTTATGTCCTCATTACTTTCTTTATTTATTCATTCTAAGCCTTTCACTTCTGTAATAAACTTTTTGTAATGCAATAAATTCCTGAGAAAAATAGAAAAGTTGTAACTGCAATGTTAAATGATTTAATGGGTCATGTATCACCAAGAATTCAGATTACACAATTTCTATTTAGGAAATAAACAATAATAGTGTATATCATAGTCTAGAAGAGGAAGTTTATATTTAAACTGAATGGATTCATTGAAACTGTTGGAGTACTAGGAAGAAATATGCCTTTTTTTTTACTTTAGTGCTTTACTTAAAGCAGCTTCTCTAGAGAAGTTTAATATCCTTTTTATGAGAAAAAGTTCGTTGGTGGCTTTTCCTTTGTCAGTCATGCTGTTTTTACCAGTGCTCTGTTTTACAAGAGAAATTCCTCAGTAAAATATTGCAAGTCATTGCTGAGTGGGCCCTGCACACCAGGTATTCCCAGAAATGGTGTAGGGAGGTTTTGGAGAAGACCTTTAGATTTTTCAAAACATTATTTTTTCCATCTGGCCTCAAGTAAAACAAAGTGTTTTCTCTCTATTTTTTTTTCTTGTCTCCTGTGTTCTTTTCTTTTCCATTCTTACATCTCATTTTTCAGTGCTGTGCCTCTACTTTCTGCACTTCCCTCCCTGTTCACTTTCTTTATTGCTCCCTCTTCCCACTTATTCAAAACCAAGGCAGGTGCTATGTAACCCCACAGGAGTACATTTTTCACTCTCCCTGAGTACTCTAATAGCTGTTTCTATCAATGCCTTATTTCTGTGCTGGACTTTTCCTGTGTCAACAGCCCCACTGAGTTTAGTGCATCTACACACTTAAGTGAAGTTACTGAAAAAGGTTTTGAAGCATTTGCTGGATGAGAACCCGCAACCAGGCCTGGCATTTTTATAGAAATACTCAGCATGTGTTCCAGTCACTGCTCAAATATCAGGAGAGCCCCTCACAATAGGGCTTGTTGGACTGAAGTGATGCACAGACCTGTCTCAGACTCTCTCTCCTTACAAAGAAAAATAACAGGAATTGCTGAGCTCGGAACTATGCTTGATCATATTAGAGTGAAACCAGTAATGACTCAAACATTCCTGGGCAAAATTTGTGAAGACTAATTTAGAAAGTTAAAGGCTTATTTATTAAAATTATTAAAAAGTATCAAAAATTACAGAAGTACCTGGTGTTTCTCTTTCTGTGCACTTCTGGCACATAGAATTATCACCAAATACTGAAAAAGAAAGGGTTATGTTTTGCCCTTGAGAGTAATAATATGATTACAAGAAGGCAGTTTCAGATCTGCTGAATATTTTAAACCATACACTTTAATGTGTGTTTCATTAACTTTGGGGTGGGAATGAAAAGAAGGCTCCTTCATGGTTGTTTTTTCTTTTTTTTTTCTATTCCACTTTATTATTAAGCAATGATGCCAAGCTGTTCACCAGGATTGCTGCTAGCAGGCTTGAACAGCTTCTGCCAAGTGTGATTAATGCAGATCAAACAGAGTTTATTCAGAGGTAGAGACTGGCAGATAACATTTATCATCTCTTAAGAAAGTTGGGATTTCCAGACCGACATCAGGCTGGTGATAAACTTAGAGGCTGAAGGATGTTTGACCTACTAGTTTGCATATTCTTTAGAAGAAATTTGAATCCATTTTGATTAGATTTGAAACCTGAAGAGAAGCTGATTTACATGCAAAGCCTCTTCCAGTGGTTAACTTTGCTTTTAAAAGGACAAGGCGTATTGAGACTGTTATCAGTGATTGTACCTTTTTTCATAAGTAGAAAGACTAAGGGTTACTCATGAGTACAGAGCAGTCTGCTGCTGGCCAAAACAGAGTCCTCAGGCTATATGTAGTGTGTGGGGAAAAGGCAGCTTGGATTTAATTCCTGGATGTGTTTCATTACCCTTGGCAATCAGGTACTACCATTTATTCTTTTTTTACTCTTTCTGTCTACTTGACAGTATAGACTTTTCAGAGGCCCAGGCTCAGAGGAGGGCTGAAATACAAAACAGCAGCTCTCTGTCTTAGGTGAATATCTTTTTAAATAATGAGAAGATTTTAATGAGAAAACCAAAAGTTGTTTAGTCTTTACCTTTCTCAAAAGCCATTATCTTCAGGTCGGTTTCCTGGCTGCTGAGCAACACAAAAGCTGTGTCGAGAAACTCACTCAGTTCTGAAGATCTATTGCTTGGCCTTGAACCTCTAACACAAACCACTGCACTAAGATCTTCTTAGAATAACAGTTTTCCACTTCCTCCGCCTTCCTCAACCAAACACAGACCTAATAGCAGTCAGTGTAATAAAAAGTCTCCAACACATGAAAGCAACTTGCTAACTGTAGTCAGCTAATCTCTGAGACACCCTGTGTTGTCTCACCTATTTGGAGGCAGCAAAAAGCTCATTAGTACCGGATGAATCATGTCCCCAGGCTCAGCCAGCTCATCCAGGGGAGGTTATTGCCCATATAAAGCTGTCTTGGGCAGAAAGACCTTTGCTTCCCTCCCATTTTGCCTTACACCGGCATAACCTATTCTGCCATGGCACGTATTTCTCTGCAATGACAAAAGTCCTTTTTTGATATCACTGTGACCTAAGACCTCTGTTTCTCACCACCAATTTCCATAGACTTACTCTTTTGAAAGTGTTGTGGTTCCCAAGCCTCCAAATTATAAAGTTTGTTTGGTTTGTCTTTTTACAGAAAGGATACTTCAGGGAAAAAAAAAATTTGATAGTTTAGAACACACAGTTACTTTTCTATACAGGAAAAGTGAACAGAGAGAAGCCTATTTTTGTTATCTCATTGTATAGCCACTTTCAGCTATTGCAGGTAGTATTTTTTGTCATAGAGGTTTCCTTAGTATGGCTGAGTCTGTGGCTCAGATTTTGTATTCCTAAACAAAAACCTTTTAAAGATGTCCCTTTGTTTATTTATTTATTTGTTTTCTGAAGTGTTCTGAACATCTCAGTACTTCTTAGAAACACTTATCTGCTATTGATAACTCACTTTCGTATTGACAACACAAGTTTAGAAATATGGTCTCTCAGAGACCCTGTGCTAGACCTAATTACTTCAGTGGGAGCCTCACCCTCACCAGTGGCTCTGGCAAAGAGGCGTTGCTGCCTGAGACCAAACAGCAATTTTAAAAGAAAATAACAACAAAACCCAACAGCCCAACACACATAATCTAACACTGGAGTTTGTGCCATGGCTCATCTGGCAGATGTTCTGAAGCGTATGCCTCTGACTACCAGAAGTCTGGTTTCTGTTCTGTTTGCAAATGATCATTTCTGCTTTCAGTGGTGACTGTTCCAGATCCCCATGGGCAATGGCAATATGTTCCACTTACTTTCATCTTTCACTAGACCAGTATATTTTTAAAGTCATAGTAATTTAGAGTTATGACCAGAGTAATAGCGCTGTGCCAAATCTATCCTTGGGGTTGTTTCTGGGCAGCTTAGTCTTGCACTTAGTGCTGGGAGAACATCGGCTCCGAGGCCTCCTTTACATCTTCCTCCTGCCATACTGGAGGATTTGCAAGCCTTGTCCTTTGCCTGCCCCTGCAGAGCAGCACCTTTGGGTTGCTGGCTCAGGCAGCAGCAGTTACATGAGTTGCTATGCTAAGTTCATCATTCTATTTTACTCCTCTGTTTATGCACCAGAGGCAGGAGGTGTGACACTGGTCTGCTTCGGGAGCTCGGAATACATGCCAGCCCCGTGCATAAACACCTGACTCTCTTTCCGAGGTCTTTTTACAGCTTCTGAACTAAATTTTCTTCCATTTAGTTCTCTGCGATGCCAATCTGGAAATTGTTGCAGCTCATCTCTTCTCTGGCAAACATCCACTGCTCCACTGTCCCCCCATATCATGGTCAGCTGCAGTAAAGCTGCTGGAGGACCTTCTGATTCACATTTCAGGACACAGCTGCAATCAAGCCAGTTCAAGGCTTTCCAGTAGTACAGGAAAAGTCACTTTTGTCACAGGAAGAGTAAGGGGCACAAGCCCTGTGAAGCAGTTCCTGTTCTTAGTAAAGACAACTCAGAAAAGGCATGGGGCTTGGACAGTGAGGTGGAGTTTTTGTCCCTATCATCACCTCCAGTGATTAGAGCATGACTGTTCACCACATTCACCATCCCCACCCTGCCCACCACAGCACAGAGGCAGCTCTGCTGGGAACTGCTAGAACAACACCCTCCTCAAAAGGAGGCAGCTGAGACCATGGACAGCCACTCGCCCCTTCCCTGCATGCACCCACTCCAGGAACCAGCCTGTGACAACAGTTACGCTGAAGAACGAGCCTCTCACCTTCATCCCTAAACCTGCCTCTAGCGAGGAATGGCTGCAGCCCTTCCTAGTGATAAATCTGCACTGGAACACAATTTGAGCATTCATAATCTCCTGTATCAGGTTCTCATACCATTAACGCCACCAGTGATGTGACCTTTCAGCAAAGTGTCAGGTACTAGCAGCAGGCTCAGGATTGCAAACTTTAATTAAAAACTGTATTTTAAAATAAAACTCAGTTTAGATGCACCGATAAGTGATTTTCACTACGTGAAATTTCATAGTGCTTTGCTGACGAAAAAAGTCATTGCAAGCTTCCTATTAATTTCTGGCTAGCTGGGTTTCAAGGACAATTTTATTAAAAGTGAGCAGAGCTTTTCATAATAAAACCTTTGCAGTTGTTATGACCACCTGTGCTACCTCCCACCTCGATCCAACACGTGACACAGCACAGCTAATTTTCCCACTACCCAGCAAGGAAATTGAGCTGTTACAATTTCAGATGATAGTGCTTACATACATATATTCTAGACTTCATTATTTTTCTGTGTGGCAAGGCTGAAGCTGGCAGAGGTTGTGTCTAAACAGCTTTAAGAACTCTTTCTCTGTGCAGTATGGTATAAAAGTTTAGATAAAATCATTAAAGTTTCTGAATGGGTGTGAAAGCAAGAAACAAGAGGGAAATAAAACTAGGTTCCTGAGGTCTGACTGTACAAAAAAGGTCTCAAAGGAGACAATCTTAATGGATTACTGTTAATAAACATTACAGTTTATTAAACAGTTTATAAAACAAACAACAGGATGACACTCATCTGAACTGAAACACAAACAGGGAAATGATGACTCTTGAGGCTTACTCACCACAGATAAATTGTTTCCTGCTCTCTCCTCCGCCCTAGGTCTAGGTTTTATGAAAACACTAATTGCTCCCCACTGTCACTCTCAACCACCAGTGACTCAGTGAAAAAGTAAAAAAACCAAAACAACAAAAAACCCCATACACCTGCCTGATCGGGTCCCTGTGGATCAGCCTTTTTTGGTTGTGCCCACCTCTTTTTAATTTCACAGGGTAAAACCCCTCAGTCTTAGCCAGAAAGAAAGGGCAAGAGAATTCACTTAAGGGAGAAACTTGGCAAGCTTAGAAGTGGAAGGTAGGGGAGGAGATTATAATTTATGCATAGGGGTAGTTTACATGCTGTCTCCTCTCCATGGTGAGGATGTAGCAAGCTGTCTAATTGGAGCCTGGTTTTTGGCTCCACATAAATTCCTCAGAAAACATTGCACTCCACAGTCTGCATAGTTAGATTTTGTAGCTTTTGGCCACAGCAGAAGCCTAATAAAAAATACAGGGAGGAAGAGGGCAAGCTATTTCAGGCAAAACATTCTGGAGCAATGCAAAAGGTCACAACTGGTGAGAATCTGCATGAAATTGGATTAGGCACAGATGCAGTATCTGATCATCTTTCTGCCCAAATTCATAAATATATTAGCACACACAACCATCAGTGTCACATCTTGTGTTTGTATGCAGCAACTGCGCTCTTCACTGGTCTCTGACAATTCTGATCAATTGTTGCTGCCCTTCGAAAGAAATTTTAGTTTCAATTTGAAATCCTACCCTGGGTGTTTCCAGTAAATATGTGTTAAAAAAAGTGCAGTGACACTCTGGCAGGGGATTGGATGAAGATCCTTCTTGCATTTGCTCAGAGCCTGTGTAATACCAACAAGTGAACCCTTAATTATCTAAATACTTGCAGTTCAATAGGTTATTGAGGTTTGGAAAAAAAGGTCCTTAAAAATTTAATTCCCACTATGCAAAAACTAATGTTCAAACACCTTCTAGTTTAGTCAAATAAAGTGGATACCCATTCAGTAAATTATGTAGCAAATTGCAAGCTTTGAGAATCAGATCCTAAAGATGCAAGTCTGGAAGCCCTGAAAGTTTCATAGCTGACATTCAGGGGAGTGAATTTATTGAGTGAGGACAACACATCACCTGGCAGGGAAAAGGAAACACTAATCTTGAGTGTTAACATGAGCTGTGTCACCGTGGGCACCAGCCCCAGCTTCAGGACTTCCTGTGCCTTGGTGTTCCTGTGGCCAGTGGATAAAAAGAATTTAAGTAACAAATAGACTAGAGGAAATCTGTATATTGTAGTAAAATGAAGTTAGGTATATTCTTCAACTTCAAATGGATGCTTTAGCAAACTGGTGTGGGTTACCACTTTTGAGTGAAGTTAGAAAGTGCAACTACTAATGAGGTTTAAGGAAAGACAACTTAAAGAAAACACAGAAGGGCAAAGCCACAGCTTTGGAAGCATCCCCGCTCTGAAACTGTTTACTGAAGTCACAACCTTTATTAACTGCATTCCTTTCCTCCTAAAAGACAAAATTCAACGATAAATTATTTGGAAAGGCCAGACTCTCCACATTAATTTACTGAGGCTTTCATCCTTCTGCAAGGCAGTGTATTTTTAATACTGCTCAAAAGGTATCAAGTACCTTCTTTCCAACCTATTCACCAGCTCTAAATGGGATTTGACGTTACGAGGTCAGCTTTGCTTTGCCTCTTAGATGACTAACAAATTTGCAGAGACAGAGGTTCACTGTTCTCACATGGATCAATGTTCAACAGACCACTGGTTTTGATGGCAAACATTTAACTTTAAGCCATTAAGTAGAAGAGGAAATTCAGGTTGTAACAAATTGACTGGCATCTAAACAATGTTAAAGTTGTCCATTAGGAGTGCTTGTAGACAGTGCAACAGCACATTAGTTTTAAATTGCAAAGTTCAGTCAATGGAGTGATAGAGTTCAGATCTGAAGCGTTTTACCGAGCTATTGAAAGGCCTGCACAGTGAAATGTATTTAAAGTGAACAAGGGTAGAATGGAAATGTGCTTGGATAGTCAGAAGAATGTTGCCATCCCCCTTGTCCTCCCCATCCCCTGCAAAAGCAAACAAAAATACTGAAAAGCACTGTAAACTATAATGGTAGTTATAACCAGTTTCTCTATTAAGTTGTCATATTAAATTGATTTCCCCGTGTTTAAAATATGTGTACATCATGAGCAAAATATATTTTACCATGCTGATATCACAGTATGTTTTTCCTACCTGCCATGAGCTACTCTTTTCTCCTTTACACTCATGTCACCTATATGTCTGCTCACATCAGCTTCCCAGGTAGGAGTAGTTTTCACCTTTAATAAGACTGGAAACCTATATAAAGCAGAGGAACACAAAGAAGGATTATATAAAGAAGAAATACAAATAGTGGTACTATTTGGGTCAGTGGTGCAGGGATGAGATCTTTCAACATTTTTCACTTTAGAGAAAAAAACAGCTTAATTGAAAACTATTTTAGACTATTTGGCAAACTTTATTTACCAGTTGCTTTTCACTACATCATGGTTGAGGGAGCACAAAAAGTATACTGATCATGAAAGGCTGGTGTGAAAAAAAGGTAAAGATGCTGGCGAGAACAAGCTTCCAAAACAGATAGGAAACATGGGTTTGTTAATGAACTATGTGGAAATGCAGTCCCAGGCATGATGCAGGGAGCTCTCAAACAGACAGGTATTTGGTTAGTTCTTGGTGTTTGCCTCCTCAACCTGACTCCCTGCTTCAAATTCCTCTACTCCATACTTGCTTGGCTCTAAATAGAAATCTCTTCATTTATCTCTGCTTTTAGTCTGTTCCTCGAATAATCACATCCTTCTGCCTTACCAGGGATCCCAAAAGGAAGCAGACCTGAACAGAGAAGAATCTGAGGGGTTTTAAAACTTAAAGGATAACATGGAAATAGAATTCATATAGATTGCAGAGAGAGTGGGAGAAAATTATGCTTTTCTGTTTCCTAATGTAAATGTTGGGTGCATGTGCCTTGAGAAGAGGATGGCTAAACATAGGGAGTCTCTTTGGAGGAAACCCGAGAGACATAAATTAGAAGAGAGACTGATGGAGAAAGGGAAAAACGTAAGGAAAAAGAACATCAGGAATGAACCTCAAGGAACTGAGAGTGTCAGCAGGAAGGGGAAACAGATTAAAGAAATTATGGAATTATTTATTCCATACAGTTTATTTGGTCAACCTATCTAAGCTCTCTACAAACGATTCCACTTTGTTCACAGTGATAGCTGCAAATTCCTCAAGGCAATATTTGGCATAACATGGCTCATTACAGAGGTTTTTTCTTCCAATAACTGCCAGAGATGTTGGTTATAAATGTATGAGGCAACCTCTACGCATTTTTACTACTCAAGAAAATTGATGGTGGATAAATAAATATCAGGCACAAAACTCTGACAGCTTGGAAGACCAGGAGAATTCCTCCTCCATGACCAATTTTACTTGTTAAGACCACTGCCTCTCAAGAATGAACGAAGATATTGTCACTTGTAACTCAGTGAAGGAATTTACTCAGCTTCAGAAGTCTAACAGCCAAAAGACATAAATACCAGTAATACCATCTCTCATTTTCTTCTACAGAGACTGGATAATTTACAGACCTCGTGATCAATGTCTACAATTATTGTGGTAATCAATGCATCGATACTTAAAAGACTGATCACTATAGACATCTGGTATAAATGTTTAGCTTTTCAGAAATCAGTTGAAAGAAAACAACACAAGGAAAAAAAAATAAATACATGAGAAAAGAGAATTCTTTCCCCCCAAAAAAAAAGGGGGGGGGAAGGGCAAAACTCAATCCCATAAAACATTAAATTTTTAAAACATTAATATTGAGCATCATATACCAGCTTTCAAAATGAGCCAAAATAACTCCAAAAATATCAGAAATGTGCAGCTTTTAGTCACTGTGCTTGCTTTGTATTATCTTGAAGTATGAAACATTTCACAACCGAAGGCCATAACAATGTTGCTCAGAGGAATATATCTAAAGGAAGAATTCTGGCTCCTCACTGCTGTTTGTATGGAAGTTACTGTGACAGATGTTTCTGTTTTTGGTTTGTAACTACTAAGAGAGTAGTTGCTCTTATTTTTAGGAAAAGAAAAATATTGATTAGCACTTTTTCAGTACTGAGGACGAAATTTCAAATCTAGTGTCTGTTAGTGTTGACCTCCAACTGAGTTAGAAGAAAAGGAAAATTTACACCTTGAAAATCACAGAACTTCATTGCTATACATGCAGTCATTATTATATTTACTTGGCATTAAAATAAGATTAAGGCATCCTTATTGAGATTATTCTGTGCAATTAGAAGAAACCCCATTTACCCTGAATAAGGCATTACAAAGACTTTCAGGCATATTAGTACGATGACAACATAATCATGCCGTGGACCAAACCAATGACCTCCTTGTTTTTCTTTTCTATATACCAAGTATTTTGAATAAAAGCATATTTTTTTTCCTCTCTTGGTGCATGAAGCCAAAGAGTCTTCGTATACATCTATGTTGCTGTAAGCAGAAAACAACAATATGCCACCTAAAGGGAGAACCATCTCTATCTTTTCATACTTGCTTCTACATCAATATCTCTCACTTTATTCATCCTGAGGCAATGAAAACCAAGATCAGATTAACACTATGATATAAAAACCAAACCTGTATAAATTTGTATTAATTTTATCTTGTAATTCTACTTTACTGTGTGTGACACTTGTTTATTCCCCAATGAATTCGATTTCTTTCAACAGCCATTTTTTATCAGGAAACATGAAAACGGCAGTGTTTGACGTGCCTAGTCAACACTCACTCAGAGCATTAAATACATTTTCTCTGTGCTACCAGTTCTGTTTTGCTTTCCTTATTGCTGAAGTCTTGTTACCATTGAGCTTTTCAGAACAGCACTAAGGTCTTTTTCTTCAGTGACTACAGGGGCACAAGAAAGGTTAAAAAATTCTTGACAATATTAGGATGTTCAGCAGAGAACAGAGCAACTTGGCGAGATGTGTAGGAGTTTTTACTCAACCATTTCACACTTGTCAAGGTCAAGACTTCAGTTCCCTAGTTTTCAGTGTCTTATTCTTGACGTCTTTAAGTTACACTTCTGCTTTCACGTACCAGATAATGAAACCATTCTCTTAGGAAATACTCCAGCAAGAATGGGAGAGAACCCATTCTTCACTACTTTTAGGTTTTTTTCTCCGTCTCTCTCTGCTCTGCAAGGGGAATTACCATTATTTCGATGGAGAGAGTGAGAGCAATGAAGTTATGGACTATATTTTTGCAAGTGATATCAGTGATGAAGAAGAGCAATGGTACAGATTTGTCAGAACAATATTTTTCATATGGTGTTTTCCAGAAATGGTTGCATTTCCTTACAATAGTTGCATAAATTAGAGTTGTTTGATGGTGTGTTGTGTTGGGACTGGGTAGCTGACAGCCTGGGTACTGGACAGCTTTCACCTGGAGTTCTAAAATTCTAAATTCAGTTTGCTGGAAAATGTTGCCCTGGCAGGAATATATATATATATATTTATACATAAATATATAAATATATATATAAATATATAAAAAAAAATGCAGTTCCTGTGTGCCTAAAAAATGAGGGGAAGAGCAAACATCAACAGTCGATCAACACCCAGGGTGGGTAAAAAAATAGTATATTTTCAACGGTATCTCAAACGAATCTTGTTTATGCAAAGGCAAGGAAGTCTCACCTGAACACCCATCCCGTTTTGCAGGTGTCACCAGCTAGGCTCAAAGGAAATAAGTGCTAAACTCACCTCTGGTGACCTTGGTATTTGCATTTTAAAAAGAAAAGTTGTGTCATACAAGAAACCCATTTTCTTCCTTCTCTTAAATTCTATTTCCCAAGTGGAAACATTACAACAAAAGCCACTTCGACAAAAAATTTCCACAGGTATTTCAGCATAATATCAAAACAGAATGTTTTGGTGAAAAGTGGTAACCCATCAGTTTGCAAAAGCCAAGGCACAAACA
Source organism: Myiotriccus ornatus (assembly GCA_036023395.1). Classification (NCBI taxonomy): domain Eukaryota; kingdom Metazoa; phylum Chordata; class Aves; order Passeriformes; family Tyrannidae; genus Myiotriccus; species Myiotriccus ornatus. The sequence continues at coordinate 6,080,138 of JAYRBT010000001.1, forward strand.
ACTTACTGAATAACACTGGAAAAAACCAAATCTCTGCAAGACCCAAGAAAAAATGGCTCTACTTGAATTTTTTTGTGAGATTTCTTATTTAAGTCAGTTTTTAATGTATTTCATGAGAGTTGGAATGGGTTTTGTACAGTGCTAACTTTTACACATAGCAGGAGGCCATATGTCAACTGCTACATCAGCCCAGTGGGATATACAACTTTTAAGAAACCTTTTCTATAATACATGTATTTCCCACAGATTTAGAGTCAACTGACTAATATAAAGCACTGGGGAATGTAATTTACTGCAGAGGTGTTTGGAGGTCAAAACTGACAACATTATTAATTGTATTACCAAAGAACCCAGCTGCATAAGAAACGTAAACATCACCAAGCACTAAGTGAGGAAGAAGAAGGTGTACAGCCAATATCTATTCATCACGCCTCATCTTGATAGAACAGGTGATGCTTCCAGAAAAGCCTGCCAGGCTGTCACCTGTGTTTATAACACTCTTGGTTTCCTCACATATGCATTTGAGCATGGTGCATTATAGCTTTGCTGTTCAGCTTTAGAGAAATTCATCTACTACACAGTGGTGCTGTCTCATCTGAGTTAAAGCCATATGGTGTTTCCTTACAGATAATAAGTTGTACTGTCAGGAAGATAACCGTATGTAGAGTGGCGATACACATCCATTTTGTGAAGTCTCTTAAAACTTACTTGGATATCAATTTAAACCCACCAGGTTAAAGCATCTGTGAGAAATTACAATTGTAATCGATTGTCTTGGATAACGTGCTTCTGTCATGAAATCCAATTGCTACTTTCCAGTAGAGTAATGCTTTCCAAAGAGAAGCAGAAGGCTGTAATGTATGACGTGACAAAACTATCAATGCTAAAAAAAAACCCGAACTATTCCAGAAAATAATAGTTCTCAAATTCCTCTAGTAGAAATGCAGTAAGTTAAGCCTAGGTAATGCCAATATACTGAGATGATGTGTACCAAAGGAACATTTGACATGGATATCTAATATTTAAACAGCACGCATTTTTGTCCTTCTGAAAAATGTCCATTTTCAGAGATACAGAATAGTTTTGTTTGTACCCAGCATTAATCCAATCAAAAATGTCAGGAAGAAGGATAGTCTACCTCTCCCTCTTTAAACCAGGGACCTATACCTCAGTGTGAAGTCAGCTGCAGTTTTAAATTCAATTCATAGAATAATGCATCTCAAAGTCTGAAATTTTTCCAGCTTCTGAAAAAGTGTTTGAGTAAATAACTTCTTAAACTGAATAATTAACCCCTCTAAGAAACATAAATGCAGGTATCTTTATGTCAACGGCTGTTCAGGTTTGTGTATTGATATATTTGCCAACCTTGAAATGTGATAATGTAGAAATAACTCCTAAAAAATATTTAGATGAAATGTCCTGTTTCAACTTGCAGTAAAACAAATATTTTTCCATAATGTCTCACAGGTTTGTAAGAAAACTAGCCTAGGCATCATATCTTTCCTTGTGTCTGAAGGATGGGCTTAAGGAATGTGAAATGATATTGGCAAATGGTCTCAGGTTATCAAATCTTTGGCTGCACTAAATTAAGAGTTCTTTCATAAAGCATCTGTCTTAGCAACATTCCTCAACCCCAAAGGCTCAGGACACAAACTGTTTAAGGGAAAAGTGATAAAGGTTCACTAGCACTGATAAGCTGCATTTGGATCCAGAAGTAAGTCACAGAACTCATTAGCAGGTGGAATTCTAAAGATAATGGATGAAGACTCCCACTCCTTGGTCATATGGAAGCCTAAAGTATTTAAATCAATTTTGCTGTATTACAGGGTTTTATGGTAATTTGCAGTCATGGTCTGCAGTTTTCTTCTCCATGCTATTTTGCTGCGAAGAACCCAAAGGGAGGCACAAGAGCCAGAGAATTTATTTTAGTTCTTCAAGTTTAAGGCAGGAGTGACCACTCCATGGCTCACACGCCACAAGGGATGCTGTATGTGCTCAGCTGTGACAGAGCTCATGTCTCAAAGAGAGAAAGAATTATAAACCAGTGTGGCACTCCCAGAAAACAAGCCTGTGAAGCAACAAAATTCAAGTAGCAAATAAACAAAAAGAACAATTTGCAGTCAGGAAGACACCCAGTGATGAAAAGTTCTGCATGTGGTCACAGCAGCAGAAATCTTTAACAGCTGCCTGCAGGCCTGGCATTGCACAGTACAAGGTTCACCTCCTCTGTGACTGATGATGCTTCAGAAAAAGAAAATGATAAAAGGCAAAAAATCCTCGGAGAATGTAGCCAGGGTCTCACCTTCCTCATTTTATGATATAACTCCAAAAGTTACTTCAAATTTTGTTGTAAGTGGATATATTTGGATCTTGAATAGGAAGAACAAAACATCACCAAAATTTTTTAAAAAAGGATGCTGACAGAGTGAGGAGAAAATTAATGCAATATGGGAAAGCTATGTCTTATTTACAGGTTGGTTTTTAGCCTGTTTATCTTGAAAAGCTACACTCACAAAGAAGTTTGATAGAGGGAAGAATTTAATAGAATCCACAAAGAGATTATTACACAATATCTTGGAAAATGTTTTATGTATAATCTCTCATGGCAGAAAGAACGACAACCACACAGTAAAATATTTATTTGAAGTCCATGCGTTCTGTACACACAGACATCTTTCTCTTTTTACTTTTACACACACACACGTGGATGCAGATATGTAATGCATAGGATACAGAGAAACAAAGACATGCCTATATATAAATGACAAAATAAAATGCAATTTATGGTGATGACAGGAAATAACCCTAATTCCAATTTACAGGAAGCAGTGAAGGAGTGAAAGAATCAGCCAGCACCAATGTGCATTACAGTGACCAAGAAAAAGTAGATAACAATTGATGGGACTGTACTTTCACATAATATAACGATGGAAAGGATTTGATGAGGTGCCCAATGATATATCAACCCAAATTACTTTTTAAACAACTGCATATAAATAATTTTCACTTCCAAGTGCCGGGGGTTGTAAATCTACTGTCACTACATAGCTGAGTGGTTTCTCTTGGTGTGCACATGAAAACTCAGCTATAGTTTCCATGAAGAAATGGCTTTGCTAGCTTTCTTTTGTCAGCACTGCCCAAAGTTTGTTCAAAGAGTTGAAAAAAATGTGTTAAAAGTCTGACAGCTATTAGAAATGGTGGGCTTGATTAGACAGTGTATGTTCAAATGGGGCACTTACATTGACTGGCGAGGAGAAAGTTGTACTGTCATGCTAGAACATGCAAGAAGGAATATGTGAGCTACTAGTGTCAGTTTTTCAGATACTATTCACCTAAAAGCCCCATCTGAGTGAAAGACTTGACGTCATTTGTTCACGTTAACAGTTCTGCTCTTTGCTGCATCAAATAGGTGTGTGCTCATTAAATCACCAAAGCACCTGTTCGTAACCTGTTCAATGAAGAAGCAGGAGACAATATTCTATTGAAATGCTCACAGGCTGCAAAAAGGTAAAGCCTTTTGGAGGTTTGGAAACTATCAGGCTACAGTGTTTGTGTGAGATGTGTGAAGACTTGTTCATTAACACTGCAATTCATTCAAAGACAAGGACTGGCTAAATTTTTCTTACAAACTCGTATTTTATCTCAACAGTTTAACACAGTTACAGTAGAGTTCACCACAAACACAAAAATCCTGTAATCCATTGGTTTGTCTATACTGTAAAGTCCTTAGGTGAAGAAGCCCTGAATAGTTCTTACTTTCACTTGTATCTTATTTGTAACTTGTCTACTGTAGTGTTACTATGTCTTTGGAAAATTCATTACTTTTCTTTCCTTCATTGCACGGGATTTTTGGAGCAAATTACATTCATATCTTAGCCTTTTTTGACAGTATCAAAGAAAACCTTTAAGTGTATCTTTCTTTCTCTAAGGGGAGGAATGTTTGGACATTGTAAAACAGAAAAAGAGGGAAGATAATGAGAGCTTTTTGGAAGGAATTCCAGACCTGCATCATGGGTTACCTTTCACAGATACACAGATATTAGGCTAGAAATTAGGCTATATGATTTTGACTTGAAACCAGACTGATGAAAGATGAGATTGTCTGAACCACTATTCAGCCTCTGAATGACTGAATATCTTTTACAAAATGCCTCCACATTAGCATTTTATTTCAAACCAGCAATTAAATTCTGGCTGTTCTTATTCACCATGCCTTGGTCTGCACACCAAAGCAGACTCAATGTGCACAAACTAGATCCCTTTGGATCAAACTAAACCAAAGCACGTACTTTGTGAACTCTCCTACATCCTTCAGCCATGGTGTTCAGTCTAGACCCAGATGAAAGGAAAATACAAGAATAACAACAGTTGTGTCTGTTGGATCTTCAGCCCCATCTGCTTTTTCACCCCAAAGTTCTCCACTGTGCAGTTTATCCTTCTAAGGAAGGCCTATAATTTTGTTCTGTGCCTAAATACATCTGCAGAGGAATATAACCAGCTCACAGTTGTACCCTGAATGCAATCCTGACTATAACTACTGATCAGTTAGACAGCACTAGCTAGAATGTTTAGGACGACCAATGAAAAGATGAAATCATAGATTTAATCCTGAAATAATTGGTGGATTAAATAAGGACAGCACAATTGAAATAAGTGGAGTAAAGTGGACTATGCCATCTGTGAAGTTGGCTCACAGGCTCATGTCACTAGTCAATGTTGGAAATAAAATTGCAATGCACTAATAACCTGCTTCTTAGGATCCCTATAAATACGCTGAATAAAAATAAAACAATATGCTTAAGCACTTAGTCCATAGTTACTATTAAGATAAACTATTTTCAGTCAGCTCTGGCCCATTATGTGTGTAAAATAGTGGTCAAGCCTGACAGGCTCTCCATATGTAAAAATTTTGCCAAGGTCCATGTGTTTTAACCATGCACAAAACTTCTTCTTGTGACCCACTTCAGATTATTACTACTTCCCATAATCTTTCAAGGGGATCTAATAAAGCAATTTAATCATTAAAGTTTGTGATCATATTTCTTCCCCCGTGTACATTTAATTCGAAAACTTGGAAATTTAAACTTGCTTTTTAATAATCTTAAGCATGCAGCATAAATACGCTACTTTTTGTCAAAAAATTCCAAGATTGATAACCTGGCTCTTATTTTATTGTCAATAAAGAGCACAGGCAAAAGCATATCACGCTTCCCATTACAACATTTGCAATGACTCTGAAAAATAAATAGTGTTACTATGGCATTCATGGGATTCCAGAATCCTGAAGTTACATTAGTTGCTTGCATTGAGAAACTAAGAGCTTTCTGGCTAACCCTGTACAACTGAAGGGTCCCTCATTATCTTGTGAATCCAGATAGCTCTCTCCTCCCTTCCTTATGTATTTCCAGCCAGAATGCTCAAAGTCTTTTCCTTATTTGGTGTCCAAACGTCTGTAGTGCCTGTGATGTTTCAAATGCATAGTTTCCGTTCCATGAGGACAGATTGCTCTGCCAGGCTGAAGGGCCAGGGTAAACACATTTCCAATTTCAAAGCTGTTTGTTTTGGTAATTCTAGATAGAGAGGTTCTGAAATTGGTATACACTCATTTTTGTGTTTACCAAAAAGGCTGTTTCAGATCAGAATTACTCTCAACTTGCCAGAGTCCACATGTGCAGCACAATGTCTAATGAAGGATCAGAAGAGGAACTCCAAACATTTACTAAAGAAATAATAAAGAAATGAAGAAACAGCACCCCGAACTCAACATTTTTAGAACACTACAGACTTCATTCGACTTAAGAAATAGTTTTTGCTATATAATAATTTATTAGAGATGAGGGTGAAAGTGATATCTCAAAGGTAATTTTAGAAAGAAAACTGAGAGGAAAAGCAGCTTTTAAACTGTGTAGAATGGTGATAGCTTTGACTCCATCTTTCACATGAAGACAGCCCTCAAGCTGAAGGATGTTTGAGAAACAGTGGTTTCACGTTACTATGGTAAACTAAACTGCAAACAAGAAGACATCTCAGGTTAGATATTTTGGTTACTAATTTGCAATGCATTGTCACAAGCTCTCTGAGGTTATTAACATCATTATTATCTTATATCTGTAGAGCGGCGCCTTGAAGACTCAGTTGAGATCAAATGTACTGTGGGTATTTTAGGAGTGCTCTTGTAGTCTCACATAAAAACTAACAAAATGGAATGAATGAAAATGACAAAGAATTGGAAAACCAGTTACTCTGAGTCAAACAGCACATGTGTTCTGTCTTGCATTGGTTTGAGAGTACCCTCGGGCGTGCTGTACCCCCTTGTCGTGGTTTTGCCTACCAGCCAGCCCCTGGGGCTGAGGATGGTTTTGTCCAAGTGGATTTCTGGAGAAAAAGACAATCAAAGTTTTAGTAATGCCTTTGCTAATTACATATTTAAGAAAACAGAAGAGAAGGCTGTTGTGCAGTTGAAATTAGGTAGCCATGTAGGAGAGGCTGCAGGGCCCAGGTGGGGGCCAGGCCTCCCTCCTCCCCCTGCCCTGGGCCAGGGGCAGGTGTGGCACTGAAGCTTGTCTACTGTCTTAAAGAAAAAAAACCTTAAAAAAATTACCGACTGCTTGGACAAAAACCGCTGCAGAAGAATTCTGGCAGAAAGATAATGAAGTGTTCAAGGCCAAAGCTGGCAGCCAGAGGAGAGAGAAGTTAAAAGGTAGGAGCTGTTTCTCCCCCGTCTCTCACTCTCTTTCTCCCCTCAGCAGCGAAAAGACTGAAAAATAAATCCCTGCTACCTGTGGAAGTTTGTTGGAGTGAGGAGACCCCCATGGAGCTCATAAAGGAAGTTGTGGATGCATGAGAAAGCTGAGACTTCATGAGAAGGCCTGAAATAAAACAAAGTCCTGATGGAGGTTTGTAGGCCATGGAGAGAACTTATGCTGGAGCGACATGGCTCGGGTAAAATGTTGGGATCTGAGTGTGGGATCCATGCTGGTGCTGGAGATTTGTGACCCTGAGTTGGGATCTGAGTGAGGGATCCATCCTAGTGCAGCTAAATTTGCAACCCTGAGAGACAGCAGAAAATGGAAGACCTGTTGTTTAAGAGATGGACTCACGTCAGAGAAGTCTATTAGGGACTGTTCTCCCGTGAGAAGGGACCCCACAGGAAACAGGGGTGGACTCAAAAGCCATTATCCCCTGTGACTCTGTGGTGAAGATCCATGGTAGGGAAGTGTCCCCTTGCAGTTCATGGAAGATCCTACAGGGCCTGGGTAACCCCCAGTCTCTGGTCCTAGCCCAGGAGGGGGGTAGGCCCAGCCCTGAGGTCGACTTATAGAAAGAGCTCCAGCTGCGATGAAAGGGAGTTGTCGTCCTAGAGAAAATAGAAGAAGAGCTTTAAAGTGCTGCAGAATTATTTTAAAGACTTGGAGCTCTGAAAATGGAGAAAGAGACTGCTTCTCCTCCTGGACTGATAAAACGGGGGAGAGGTATTTCTGTAAATACATAGTACTTTTACTTAAGTAGAATTACTGTAGATGTAGTTCTTTAATTTTTATATTGCTAGTGATAAATGTTCATACTATTTTCCCAAATCAGGTCTCTTTTGTCTGCATAAACCTTCTCTCAACTTATAGTAATTGTGTAGAAAGTGAGAAAAAATTGACCCAGAACAAAACCACGACACTCCTACACCCCACATACACCATCGCGAGGCAGCCAAGCCACGCTGCAAGAAGTGGTTCACTTTGAGAGGCTGATCAAGGCTTCCCTCTCAACAAGCTCTAGGACACCAGCAAGGTCTGCAGCTTGAAATGGGCTTCTATCCAAAAAACTTGGGATTTGAGTGTCTTCTGGGTCAACCATCTATTTCTGGGACAATAGCCAGGATGAATAAACCCAGATCCCCTCTCAGCCCAGTGGCTCTGTGTCCAGAGCACATTTTTTTTCCCCGATAAATATATACTCCACAAAAATGGTTGCCATAGCTCAATAACTTTACCATTATAAAGAAGTGAATTAAATCCCCTTCCAACATTTTTGTATTGTCATAAGTTCGTGCAAGCAGCAAGAGCTAGCAATATGAAATCTTCAGTGGGACCACTATCTTTATAAAAGTTATATACAACAGAGAACTTTCATTCTCCAGGTAATTCATGTGTGACTTACATTTTACTTTTTATTATCTCTTGGTAATTTTTTCTCTCATCAGGACATGTTTCGTTGGGTATATCATGTATCATATTTTAAATAACAAATTTTAATATATGATATCCAATACCACATTCATTTTTTTCTAAGTAAGACTAGGGAATCCAAAGCTGTACAAAGTCTTATTTACATCTAACTTCAGCACAACTCTGTTTAGATGTGAAAAACCCCATCTGGTATGCGGAAATCAAGGGCACATATAGGAATACTCACAACTACATGAAATAATTGTCTAAAAACATTCAACTTCTCTGAGGGTACCCAATTCAGCCAATATGTACCTTTGCCATCAGCTGTGATCAACATGTAGTACAAAATTTAAAGATGTCGCACTCCAGAATCCTGACCACTGTCTGTTTGAAATATTTTATCTGGTTTAGATAAAGTAATCCAGCTAGTTTTGTCTACAATACTCAGATGATCTTCATTACTGAAACAACTTAGCTCCTCACTGTCTTTTAGTGTGAAAATCCATTAAGAGAAGTAATGTTTGCTTGGGGTTTATAGATTGTGAACCTCTGAGCAGAGCTGCACCAGAGCTGCTTTGAAACTCCTCTCTTACCAAAGAGACAGAACAAAACTTTCAAAATCATCTGACAGTTATCAAATTTGAGTATGAAGGACAAAAAAGTGAGCTCACTTCCTTTTTGACGAAAGCCATAAGATCAACTCTGCCACCCCTAAGACTAACATCTTCCAACCCCAGGCTGCATTTCTCAGCCTTTAGAGTCCTTTCTACCTACTGCAATCCTGTGCTCAGGGTGAGGAGCACATGCAGTGCATTGGAAGAGATTGGTGCATATATATGGATTTTCACCAAACTCAGAGGAGTCACCTCACCTAAGCCACACAAGACACACAGAGTTATGCTTTTTCAAGATGTGTAGATGCATTACGATGAGCTTCAGAGAGGTATCCCTCTGGGATTAAGACTCTCTCCACCATCCCAGAATTACTGGTGTCCAGATCTGCTGTTTGTCACAAGGCAGAGGCTGTGTTAGTGGCTGCCTCGTATTTAATGTCTGTGTGTTAACTGCCAAAGTCCACCACATAGGCTTTCAGAGTCTTCTGCTTACTTAACTCCTTGCATATGCAAAATCAGGCTTTTGGCATGCCCAGCATATTTTTCCCCTTTTGAGCCCAAAACTACCCAGGTTTTCTTCAGATAAATTATTTTTCCAGCCGGCAGAACCTGAGGATTTTGACCATCTGAGTAGAAAGTCTGGATGCCCCAAAGTGCCAGACAAATGCCACTGTAGATTCAAGATCAACTTAGAGCAAATGTGCTCTGAGTTCAGCATGTCTTAGATGCGCTGGATACCACACAGATTAAATCTGACACATTCTGGGATTGCTGGGCTCAGCAGATGGACAGCCCGGTAGGTCTGCAGACATTTTAAAGTTTATAAACAGAAATAGGGAGAATGCCACTTACATTATTTGAATCTGTATTCTCTACCTTCCAAGAAAGGTGTTCTAGTAATGAGTGACAAACATTCAGGAGTGATCAGAGGCTCTCCCTTTCAGTGTTAGAAATAGTTCTGTCTGTATTGAATAATTAACCAGCAACTGAAGCAGAAAATGGGAGGGTGGAAAGCCAGAGAGGATGTTACTTCTTAGCCTGATAGTAAGGGAAAATAAAAAAGGGTAGTGCCATGATCTGCCATCTTTTGTGTAAGAAAGCGTCAGGCAAATGTGCTTCGACACACAGTGGATCTGGCCATGCAGGTGAGACAGGGGAGGAAACCTCTCTTTGTGGATTGCAACACAGCTGATCAGAGCTAAATCCTCACCAGCATTAGGTGCTATGGGGCACACTCACAAAGAAATCTCATTTGAGCAGTTTTACTTCAAACAGTATAGACCTTCAGTGAGCTATTCAACGCTTTTTGAGGGGCTGTCTGGGCACCTTGATCTTACGAAAATAAATGTGAATACAGGCATGGTGTATTCACATTATTGACATATCCTGGCGACTCCAGACACTCACCTGAAAGGATAGCAGATTTCTACAGCTGGGACAGAGTGCTGAGCTCAAGCGTCTTAAATGCCAAAACATCCGCTAATCAACAGAACTTAACCATGGGTTATCTTTAGCTTTGTAGATGGAGAAATAACCCCCAAAACAAACAAGAACAATTCAGATGGTATAAGGAAAACAGAAAAAGAAAATCATAGAATTTACATCAAGTGGCAGATGTTTTGAACTGTCTGGATTCCCTTCAGACTTCCTTTGAGCATTTAAAGACAAAAAAAAATGAAATTGGAATTAGATGTTTATGATGGTTTTAGTCTCTGATCCATGAAAGCACTGAAGCAGCTGCTCCAACCCATATTTATTTTATCATAAACTTAATTATTTGTCTAAATATTATATTGAATGAAGACATTATTCTAGAATGGGGCATTGGCTTCCCAGGGACACTTTGAAGCCGGCCAAAACTTCCAACTGTATTTGATTGTATATCACTGTTTAGATCTTTCCAGTTGAATTCTATATTAGGAAAAAATACTGTTTAAGGAATATTAAGGGTTGCAACGTAAAAAAAATAAAAGGAAAGTCAAAGAGAAACAGCTTAGGCCAGTCAGTTATCCTTCCAGTTTCCCACAGTCATGTGACAGCTGAGATTCATATGGCTGCACCATATGGAGATGGGATTCATATATACCACACTCTGTGTTTAGGAAAACCAGACCACCCCCAGCCCTCACCCCAGGCCCTAAATCTAAGAGGGAAAGTATAACAAAGATAAAGGGCATTTTTACTCCCTTTTATCTGTCACACTTCTCTTGTGAACAGGTCATAAATTTCTGCCACCATAAAAACGGTTTGAGGAGTAACCAGTGTTCTGGTGAGACATCTCTCTGATTGGAATAGGTAAGCAGATTCTAGCAAGGGGATTTAACACATCATGCCTTATTCTTTCGGCTTTGAGCTATTAGCTGGGATCTCAAAGTTTTATGCCACTGCCCATTTAAGACATTTTTCATAAAACTTATTTCACATATGAATCACTAAATGCTGGATTTTGAATTTGACTCTTCCCTCAGCTTCTTCTATAGATGGGAAAGCTCAAGGCTTTTCAGCTACAAATTCAGTTTTGTCCTTCCAAAGATCCTTTAAGCAAATTCAATTCAGCAGCGTAAGCAACAGGCCAGGTTTGAAGGAGTCACCTGCTGACAGGTGTGCATCTTGTGGTGATGGGGAATGCTGAAGGGCCAGGGAGGGCAAAAGGAGCTGAAAACTCATATGTGTGATAACAGGAATGCAGTAAAATCGTGAGGATCTTCACATGCCAGAAAGGACTACAGGTGAGTGAGAGGGAATAATTGTGTTACTGGATAAATGAGAGGGATTTGGAGTCCACAGCATGTGAGGAGGAAAGGTAGAGCTGGGGCTCTGTGTGGAGAAAAGCTAATAGAGTAGGAAAGGGTTAGAGGATTTTTAGTGGAATAACCAGATAAATGAGAGGAAAAGAAAGATCATCTTGGGAATTTCATCTTTGTCTTATTATTCTCTGGCTTGTCCTGTTGCTCTTCCTCGCTCAAGACCCAAATAACCCTATCACAATCCCTTGCTTACTGCTTCTGTTGCCCCTGAACCAGGCAGGTGGTGCGGAGCAGAGGCTTCAAGGTAATAAAGCAGCAGTTGCCCTCGTACCCTGTGTGTGTTAGTGCCACCAGAGACTGGGACTGTAGGAACATATCCATGCTGACCTACACATCCTCCAGCACAGGCAGGACAACCTCTCCCTGCTGCAGTCTGTCTCCCTAAACCAGTGCCTATGTTCCCTATGCTATTTGCTGGCTCTGCTCCCGGGCATAAGCTCTAGCTTCTACAAATAGACCCACTGCAATCAGTGAGACTACTCATGTGAGTAATGGCTCACAGCTGGATGCAAACAGAGTCATGAGCTTCCCACATTTTTATTTTTTGAATTTTAGGATTTTTCTTGTGCTTTTTTTTTTTTTCCCCTTGAGAAACTGGATAAGTAAATTGTTTTTCCTAAGCTCCTCTACATTTAGGATCGCAATGATCAGCACAGTTAGATGAATAAAAAGGAGTCTTATTAAGAGAAGTTATCCCAATGCTGCTGCAAATCATATTTTTTTTTGTTGTTGTTCTATCAAACTCTTTTGCTGATGTGGTCTTTAAGAGTGCTGAACAACTATCCTGTGATTTCAAATCATCCCGAATCCTACCAAATCCAGTTGAGGTGTGCAGAGCTTATCAGTTCAGACCTCTTTTGTGAGATCACACTAAACTCACTTTTCACCAGGTATCCCATTTCTGGTAGCATGTGGTTTTGGGTATGGAGTATTAATCTTTAATGATAGTACCTTCATCAAAAATCACTAGAAGAAATGGATGCGATTTCCTCAGATTGTTTTATTTTTAATAAATCTAAAGGAAAAAAAAAAACAACAAAAATCTCATGAGAAAAGGAGGAGATTTTTTTGTTGAGGAACTGATTTTTAAATGCTTGTGTCTACAGTAGGACACATTTTCAAAAACTGTTCAGTGTCCAAACATTACTTCTGCTAAAAACGATGTCTGGATTTTGAGAGAATTCAAACAGTGTGCTACTGGCTACTTTACTGGTGCCTTAAAATGTTTCAGGTTCTCTTGAGGTCTTGACTGTAAACAGACAAACTATCATCTGAAAATCCTTGTACTTCTAGCAAATGTCACAATACTTCTCTACTTCTCCCTCAAAAGGATGTTGCAAATAACTTCCTCATTGATCCTTAAAAAAGCAAATATCTAAATTGATTCTACCTGAGCTGAAATCTATTTGGAAATGTACTTAAAAATCTTATCCTTTACTAAACTCCTCCTTAAATTCTTTATACAGGCATATTGCTTTGTATTTACTTCTATGCAATTATCTCTCCATCTTCCCTTCCCTGTAGCTACCTCTGTACAGCCTCCTTTACCTAATAGATATCTTGTCTCTGGGTTGTATAGCTGATCACTCATCCTTATTCCTCATGCTAAGCCTCTTCTTTACTTTGCAATGACTAAAATTCCTTGTCCCACTTGCCCTGCTCTTCTTCCCTCCCTTCCTCCAAGGTGAGTTTATCTTCCTTTCTTGCTTCAGCTACAGCAAGATCATTCTCCTTTTTGTCATGCTCTCCCTCTCACCTGTTCAGTTCATATATCCTGATCTCACATCTCTATAAGCCTCTTCCTCTGTCCAGACCTGATCTCTTCTCTCCTTATAGTCTCCTGCTACACATGAAGTTCAGTGAATGACAAAGAAAGCCACAAAGACTGCATGGGACAGTCCCACTCTGATTTTCAACCTCATTTTTGCTGGCCTCTCCTATTTCAGTGACTCCCTGATTCTGATCAAAATCCATTTGTGACATTAGAACTTTTGTTAGTAAAATTTTTAGCAGTGGAGCCCTCATGAACTATTTGATGTGACTTTTTTGTGAGTGTCAGTAAAGCTATAAAACCTGAAAAGCATCTCTTGGCATAGATTTCTAAGCAAATGGACTTTCTGGCAAAACATTTGTAAGATGATGACTTTTAGCATAAAAAGGCAGAAAGATGATAATTTGAAAGTCTTGTGTTTGTCTGAAGGGGAAACAAGTTTAAAGATAGGTATGTCCATCCAGTTGGTAGCAGAGGCATGCCATGTGTTTTAAATCCACATTTCTACACATAGCAGTCTTGCAACACAACAAATAGGTAAGGGTAGGCACACTGGCAGGATAATACCTGCCTTCTTTCAGAGTTTGTCTGCACATATCAGAACTGTATTTTTGATGAAGTGATAAGGAAACACTAACTGCAAAGGTCTGCCCACTGCCTCAGCTGAAAATAACTTCATCTACCACTGTTGCGAGAACCTCAAAAAACAAACGGAGAATATTAATGCCCACATGCAAACATCAGTTGTACTTATAAACTTAAGCCATTTTCTCTAGGCTATTGGTTTTTTCCTTCATTTTGTTCAGACACAGCAAATAGATGTGTCAGCTTTTCGTTGGCTCAGTAACAGAGAAATCTCTAGAATCCGATTATCCCTATTCGTATATAGTCTGCAGTTATTTAAAAATAAGTAGTTTGGAGATTTAGCTTTGCTTCAGAAGTCAAAGTAATCTTATTGTTCCCTAATAAGTACGGCATGAGTCACTCCACTGCAATAGTCCCTCCACATTCCAGCCTTAATTGTCTCCAAATTAAGAAAAGCGTTAGATGCAACTTACTGTGAGAAAATGAATATTTCTGATCCCTGCTGCTAAATAACATGGCAGAAAATGCCTCTGAATGTGCACCAGATCAGTTTGCTAATATGAAAACTGTCCCTTGAATGCATTATTCAATCATTTTTCATTTCAGCAATTATTTTTAATTTGTTAAACCTTTAGACTAATTTCACAAACAAGAAGTGAATTTTACTTCTCTATCAAGAGGGGTCCCTGTGCTCTCCCAGCCTTTCTTAGTTCTTGACAGAAACTTGATTGTGATAATGAACCATTATAGCTACAACTCCGTTAAAAAACCCTGCTTTTGTTTTTGAAGCAAGTTGTGACAATTGCCTCCCATTTGAATCAATTTTACACAAACCTCACAACAATTTTTTACTCTGTGATCATTTATTACGCATTATTACCTGAGTGCTCAGTGACTCCCATCACTGCAGAGGACTCACCCTGCTGAGAGAGACAGACAAATTGAAGGGCAAACAGCCTTCCCCCCGAGCATTCACAGCCAAGGGTCCAAAAAAAAACCCTGTGTGGTGACAAGAGGTGCTTCACCACCCGGACCCGCCACCAAAGGGGACATCAAGGCTGTGGGTGATGGCACAACCCTGCCAGTGAGCAGTGCTCTGGTTTTGATCCAGATGGGCACAGGGTGCTTACGTTGTGCACCAAAGTACCCCATTTACACCATCTCCTAACATTTAAGGCAGGCAAGCCTACCAAGCAAAATTCACTACACTGGGAGCAGGATCTCCTCCCCCACACGACCATAAGGTCAGACTCAGATGCACAAAGATTCTCACTTGTTTCAACGGTGCAGAAAGGAGACATAGATCTTTATGCAAATACTTCTCCTCACTTCAAAGCACCCTGTTTTTGGCAGGTTTCAAAGAAGAGACATGTTTATCTTACGTTAGTGCAGTTTCCACCTCAATAAAGCAATGTGGTTTAGGAAACATCTTATTAAAAACTGGTTCTGGTTTTGGATATCTAAGAAACCCTGCCCAACAAAGTTTTGCTGTGTGCAGTTTCTTGTTTTCTTAGCTTATTCTGCGTCACCTAACCTATAAAATATTTCAGAAACAGTATTTTTATGTAAAATCTGCCAACAAAAATGATTGCTTATGAGTAGTAGAAAAATAATTTTGACTAGTGCTTGCATTATCTCCTACACATGAAATTTAACCAGCAGAGCTTGAATTCCATGAAAAACATACATATCAAAAATTAAAAATAGCTAGTTCAGAAAATTGAATTGAATCAGGATTCTTCTACCACCTGGGAAAGCATATGGAAAATGTTTTATTACACAGGAGAGCCCAGACAATATTGACCAAACCCCTCTTGAATTTCTCTAAAACATTTGTTGCACTAAAAGCAACCCCTCAGAGCAGTGATTTACTTCTAAATTCCCTGGGTGTGCAGAGAGGCACAAAGGCCCTAAATCTGCTGACTAAGATAAATTGTGGGTTGGAATGTATTTAACAAATGATAATGCAAAATGCAGGAAAATATACAGAGAAACAGCAGATAGCAGTGGAATGGAGTACATGACCTGCCTGAGAAGTTACTACACAGAGCCGAAGAGCAGATATAACTGCAGACAAATTCCCTCAGCTTTCAATACCCACAGAATTAAATTACTATTAAGAGGACACGTATTTCTCCCTGTGGTGAATCCTTCAACTGCTTAGCAAAGATGACTGGGAAACTGGTATTACAGTAGGAGAAACAAACTCTTTATTGAGGCAGAGGAAAAGTTAGGGGAAAGAAACATGCTGAAATTCATGTAGTGAGTTAAGATTCCAAGACAGGAAATAAAAAAAAAAATATAAGAAAGCGAGTATTAATATAGACACCTCCTGCTACTCTGGCTGCCTGCTACACAGTGCCTTGTTTCACACTTTGAAGCATCTGGTGTTGGCCAGAATTTGAGTTGGGACACAAAACGAAACGGACCAATGGTCTAATAGGTCATGGCAATTCCTGCAGTCTTGTTTTGCAGACAGGTGCAGCCAACCATGCTTTTGGTTTGTTTGTTTGTTTGTTTAAATCTTCTCTCCTGTTTCTCTATGCACATAATGACTGAAGAAACTTCTCATCAAGCTGTCACTGCAAGTCTCTGGCAGACCAGGTCCTACCCTGGGCCAGGGCTCAGCAGCCAAGTAGCAGATACAGAGATATGAGAGCAGCTCGTGGAGCAATGCAGGTGAGAGAAAACAGACCCTGCCACCATCCTGGGCTCACCTGCCTTCAATCTTTTCACTTTTCCTGTTTCCAGGCACTCAAAAAGGGATGAGATGAACCAAAACATCCCTCTGTTCACTTAAGAAAGACCTAATATCAGAAAAGTCCAAGCTCAAAATTGACACAGAGAATCAAGGGGGGTATGTTATAAGGGAAACTTGTCTTTGGTGGCTGAGAAATAAGACAATTTAAAAAAAAAAAATCATGGTTATAAATTAATTGTCTCCTACTCAGACTCCTTCCCATGGTTATGTTGCATTGTTTGTAAGGCACTACCACAGTGTGGTGCACAAACACTAGAGATGGAAATAACTCTGCAGAGAATTTAAGGAATTGTTCTGGAACACAGACCTCAGTTCACCTCCACAGAATCCGTGGTTAAGTAGGGCTAACACCATTTAAAAAAAGAAAAGAGACACAAGTATAATTTTATCTTCATGTGAGAACTGGCTTCACAATCTGAGCTGAAAGGAAAGGGAGGACACAACTAACTGCACGATGAGCAGACCTTTCCAGAGACAGGTTTCACTATCCCTTTGTTATGAGTATACTCCTAATTCCACATATGACTTAAACCCCTAGTCCCTGTGCCATCAGGTCCTTACTATTTTTCTTTAGAAAGCCAGCCTTAGCACTTATCCTAAGCTCTGGATTTACTCTTAGAAGAGGCCAGAGGATCAATCAACTATTGACCTGGGGCTGTGAATTTTCCTTCATAAAAGCAGGGACTCCAGTTTTTCTCCTGAATGAGCTTTCACGAAACAGAACTTTCGTCTTTGAGATCTTCTAATCCATCTAAGTCTTGGCTGAACTGGGGAACAATTTCAGAAGTAAGTGGAAGCAGCCCTGAGACACAATGGGATAATATTCTCTTGCTTGCCTCTAAAATCAGAGCTAAATTATGAGACTTCAAGAAAAATATATATTCTGAAATAGAATTATTTATCCAAACAAAAATTTATTGATGTCTTCATTCACTATTCTGTTTCTCTAACTATAACAAAGTATATAATCTGTTTTCTCGCCCTGGGAAGGTCTGAATCTGCCAAGAAAATCAGATAACGAAGGGCTCCAGACATCTCATAAAAAAAAAAAAACAACAAAAAAAACACCAAACAACAACAACAACAACAAAACCCTACCTGCTATAACTAACTGGATATTGCCACTGACTCATACGAATGTGTTCCATTAGTCCTCTTCTTTTATCTTTCACCAGCTCATGGACTTTTTTTATTGTGCTAAAGGAACTATTATTTTTAGCTAATTAAAGTTCAGTGAGGTCCCCATTTAGATGTGTCTATCATCAGATGGGAACACTCACTCCCACCACATGATTTATATCTGCAAGGCTATTCCCTCACCCACCCAGCAGCCTGCCAGCTGTGCAGTCTGCTGCAAGTGCATAATCACAGTACCTTACTCATTCTCTTCTGTAATGACCTACAGCCACCACAGAAATGCTCCTGGTGCCCATTCCAGGGCAGCTCTCCCGCTGTGATATGTAAGCATACAGAAACTTTAAGGGCCAAGCTTTAGATATGCCTTGGTTCTGGCACACAGTCGTATTTAGCAGAGCATTTAGTCACTTAAATCATCTTTCAGCACTACTGTGTGTGGTATAGACCCTTCACATTACTCTGCTTAAGCTGGGTTTAATATCAGCTGTCATATCTTGGTAGTCAGAAGGGTGGGTATCCCACCAGGGACACTGAGCTTTGCTTTTCAGGGACATGACTTAGAGTGATCACAGAATATTCTGAGTTGGAAAGGACCCACAATGATCAGCAAGTCCAGCTCTTCAGTGACTGGCCCACATGGGCAGCAAACCCACAGCCTTGGTGTTACTGGCACCAAGCTCCAACCGGCTGAGCTGATCTCAGAGTCTACCAACTCCTGGCTGTGCAAAGCACAATGTTGATCCTGTAGCCCACTGGCAGCTTCCAGAGAGATTTTTCAGAGTGCCTGGCAAAGCTGATGTGTGTGTGGGGAAAGGAGAAAAATTGCAAGGAGGCAAGGTCTGCTCTCAGCCCACAGGAAGTGCTTCCAGGGCTCCCACTCTGCACGGGGGAGGAGGGGGTGGTGGTAGTGTGTGGAAAATCTGGTGTTTCAAACCATGTCTCAGTTATGGAAGAGGCAGAGAACAGGTTGCTCACTTGTTACGTAGCACAACTATCAGAGCACTACATGCTCAGAAGCAATCTACAGAAAAGCAGCTGACCTGCTAAAGGTGGAATACCTGAAAGTAATAAGGTGAAGAAAAACAGCTGTTAAACTCCATACAATTCTAAGCAGCAAGAAAAAAATGAGAGGTCTGTGGTGAGATTGCTCCTGATTTTTTCCTTTTTGTTTTTTTGTTTTTAAATTTGAGCTGTTCAGCCAACCAGATTTCTCTGCTACCCGTGTCTTGTTTATAGATGAGTTGTCTTTGTGCTGTCACTGCTCTCAGCTCCTTCCTTCCCTGTCTGTGGCATTTCTTTCATCTGTGCTAATATCTGCTATAAGGTATGACCAGTCCCAGCAGATGATCAAATAACAGACTGTGAAAAATAATCTGTGACCAAAAGAAGATGTTAAAAACTACCTATGTTTTACTTTCCCTCCTCTTTTCTTCAAGCCTGTTTGCCCAGAACCTACACCAAGGCTTCTGGTGCTCTATGTAAAGGACCAGATCCTGGCTGCCTTTGGAAATGTGCTAAAGAAACATGCGTTCTTTAGTGAATATGACATAGCATTTCCTACATTCCTGATTCACTCTTTGATCTCTCCTGACAATTTATTTTAAAGAATTTTGCTATCGTAAAGGATTATTACTGGTACATGTTTTCCTTTCAATAGGATTAAAAAAATAAAAAAAAGGAAAGGAAAGAGTCTGAAACATAATTTAGGTTCTTTCTACTTTTAAAAAGTTCAACTAAGTTCACATTTACTGGTTAAGATATATTTATATTTGTTTTCTTTCCCTTCAGCAGCAAGCCATTAATGCCTCACAACACTTTTATTATAGCATTTGTCTGTGAATTGCTGCTTTCATTTCTTTGATCATGAGCCAGCAGAGACCCTCGGTGTGTCATGTTGGTGTCACCACAAGCCGTGGTTGCAGGGCAGGATGGTGTTCTTTTGCTTTTATGACATTTAGTAACTTGTCTCCATTGGAAAAAAATATTTAAAGGCCTTGCCATCAGTTGGGTGGGTATGTAGATCTACATCCCTGCTAAGATCAGCCAAATTTATTTCTAGAAGAAAGTACCACTCCCAGAAACTTTATTAGTCAACAGTACTGCATTTTTATTTGTGCCTGTTCACTTTGGGTGCTCATACTGGCAGTCCAATACCATTAATGCCAGTTAACAAGCACAGCAAATTATCTCAGTGTTCTCCATCTCTTGGGTGGCTCCATGCTCCAGGATGAACAGGGATATGGCTGCATACATTATACAGTGTAGAATGAGATACCAGTTTGATGTCAGATAGCTAATTTTTTCGCCCTCCATTTTCTGAATATTCCTAAAATATTTATCCTTTTGTAAAAATCCTCACTTCCCTTCCTACTTTTGGTCTTCCTGCCCCGTGCATGGACCCTGAACAGCTCTGCAGCATTCCTGGGCCTGATCTGTAGATGTCCTAGGCAATTCTGCACAGGCAGAAATTCACCAAGTGTAACTAAAACAACACTTGAAGACAGAAGGAAGAGGGTACAGAGCTTGCTGAAGTGAACAAGCAAACAATGCTGGCTGGTGAAGGCATCTATCAGCCACAAAAGAAAGAATGATAGTTCAGAGTCTAACAAACAAACACTAACTGACAGAACCACCCTTTCATGCAAATCTGGGTGTATGGGGAATGGCTGCCAAACTTTCCTCCAGGAATGGTTCCATCTAGATTACACCCCAACAGCTCAGAAGCAGAAAGGAAGTTAACTCCAGCAATGGAAAAAAGAGTGGTGAGCCAGAAGACTGCAGCTTGTGCCAGGCAGGTGCCAGTCTCTGGGGAATCAGTTTGAGGTCAGAAAACACACAGAGAGCAGGGCTGTCACTCAAGTATGCAAGGCCACTACCTGCATTTTTCTGTAGAAAGTCAGAAGGAAATAGCTTCCTGAAGAGCAGTGCAGTCTGAGATAGGACCCATATCGTAATGAGATTTTTTTTTTCCCCAATGACTACATAAAGAGGAAAGCTGTTAATTTTATTCGGTTATGTAAGCACCTGTCTCAAGTGGGAACATTTCACTGAATTCCTGTGCTGCCTGGTCAAAAGTGGTGTGTAACACCACCTTTACATCCCTAGGAACATAAGTCATTTTCAGAAGATGCAAACAAGGATCTTTTTTCTTGACCAAGCCCTCTATATTTCTGGAATTGCAACATCAAGGGTAATTTTATTCTTTGTTTCTCTCAGTTTTGGTCCCATAAAAGAGACGTCTGACTAGTTCCACACAAAGATTCAGTAAACATTTGAAAACAGACACAGATCAAATTTAATATACTTTTAGTTTTCTGAAAGGATATTAAAATGTATCTTGAGTCAGACTGATATTAGCAAAGTTAATGTTTCTGTTA
Organism: Myiotriccus ornatus; assembly: GCA_036023395.1. Classification (NCBI taxonomy): domain Eukaryota; kingdom Metazoa; phylum Chordata; class Aves; order Passeriformes; family Tyrannidae; genus Myiotriccus; species Myiotriccus ornatus. The sequence continues at coordinate 6,101,352 of JAYRBT010000001.1, forward strand.
TGATTGCTATGTACAGTGTATTGAAATCGTCTTTATAAGCTAAGGTGACTATTTACAGCAGAGGTTAAAAGCACACTAAAATTAGAAAAGTTGTTTTCTAATTTTCAACATCCAGATACAAGGACATTTATGAAAGTCTACCAAGAGTCTGCTCAGATCAGAGAAGCCCTACAAAATCTGAACACTATGTCCGAGTACTGAATTTCCTTTTTTTTTTTTTTACTGTGTGTTGTCTAGAATATTGAAACTAAGTGCCATATAAACAAATTATATGAACAGTTTGGGAGAGAAGAGTGCTGTTGGAGCACCTAAAATCTTCTAATAAATTTCATAATAAATGTGGGCATTTCACTGAAAGCAAGCATGAGAGAAGGAAGTTGTGCAAGCACCCCACAACAAACAGGAAAAGAGCAACACATTCTGCAGATATTCATAACATCACTGGGGAGAACACAGCCTGACTTAGGGATATAGGGAATGTCACATATCTTCCTGATTTATCACTGGCATCCATTTGAAATAGAGAAGGATGATGTGTGTCTGTCGTAATAGGGGTAGTACATGGTCTCCAAAAGGTGGTGAGATAATGGCTTTAGCTGATTTTAGACCATAATAATCTTCAGTACTACTATCCAAAACTTTAGAATAAGAGTTTTGGTGCCTTACCATTTTTCCCCCTAGTACCAGCAAAAGACTTTTTCATAAGCAACCTCTGGCCAGTACAGGTCCTCTGACTCTTGATGAGTCTGCCAGTAAACAGGGGAGTCAATCTCCTGCCAGCCCAAACTGCTAGAGAAAACACAATTTTTTAGATTTCTTTGGAAAGAAAACAAGTCCTAAAGTACTTCCTTAGAAATTTTTTTAAGAGAAAATGTTTCATGAAATGTACCTCAAGAGTCTGTCACATCAGAGTGAGCCCACAGGAGATGTGACAGAGAAAAGAAACCTTTTCAAAGGGTCTTAGGTTATTGCATAGGGTGAACAGAAGAGCAGATGTCACTAAATCACTCCAGACATGTTGATTGGGGCTGACATATTGCTGAGAAAGTTGAAAAGGGCTCAAGTAAGGCAGAGGCTTCCAGCAGCTAATGGCACAAGGGCCTCACTTGCATTCAGTTATTTGAGTGAAGGCCCACAAGAGCTGAGGGAAGGATGCAGGAAGATATTTGATCAGGATGGGAAAAAACAAAGCCTTTACTCCCAGAAACCTCAGAAAGGGTCTTTGAGCTACTCCAGGAAAATGCTGATTTTTAACATGAAGCATTAAAATGGCATCTCTGTACACATGAACATCTCACAGAGAAAGATGAGCTGTCCTTGGCAGGTAACACTGCAAGACAAGAAAGCAGAAGGCACACATCAAGTACATTGCTATTCTAACTGCCTCTTTACCCCTGTGAAAGTACAGTGCAGGTGTGAGACATTTGAAACTGGCAAAATTACATTTCTGAATGGGACCACAGCCTTCTGCAATTTCTATATTTTCTGTGTACTAGTAGTTTATGAGAATTTATTCTTAAAAGCTGGGACCTCAGACTGAATCACCACCACTGTCTGTGAAGCATGTCTTGATGCAGTTTATTTTATTTTAGTTACTTAGATCTGCAGATTTTTCTTTGTTGCTATGATCTGAATTTTCTGATGTTGTTGCTTCATGACAGCTAAAATTCCACCACTGGTATTAAGATGTGCTACATAACTAATGGCTCTAATATTTTCTTCCTTTATTGCTAGGTCTTTACAAAAAGAGTTATTTTCAAAATATATTCCTATAACTTTTGGTCATGAAATGAAAACTATCTTTTGAAGAGTGTTTCCAATCTCTTTTGCTTGGAAAAATAATCGTATATATTATCTCTACCTTAACTTCCTCCTTTATTGAGCTTTTTCTGGGTTCTTTTCTGCTAAATTTCAGAGCACTGCAAATGCCTAACAGAGTCAGAATTTTGTTTGCATGTATCCCTTCATCCCTGATGAAGTTATCCTTTTGCATACATTAGTTTTTTTATAGCTACATCCAAGAGAAAGCATCCTCCTCCTTTTGGATTTGCAAATATTTGTAGAGTTATGCGTAACATGCAAACACCCTTGTTTGCCTCTTCCTTTATATATTTGTATATTTAGGTAGGAGCAGCAGGGAGTTACCAGATGCTATCCCCATCTCCTCTACATTCTGGTAGGCCTGCCAGAGATCTTTCACCTGCTGCTACATCTCATGCCTTTTGTGGCCCTTGACTACTGTCTCTGCAATGCCATTGACCTGAATATTCCTGTTTTCATTTCTGCCTCATGGAACCATCTGCTCAGCCCCTTAAACCACACAGGGAGTAGGGTTTTGTTCAGGTGTCAGAAAGGCAGTAGGATTAAATCACTTCAATGGGTGCATGCAAGCACCGACAACTTTTAGTAGAACAGAGTAGGGAACAGGAATTAGTGCTTGGATCATAATGCTTTCTGTGCAGGCAACCATAGGCCTCACTACCAAAAGAAAAGTATTTGATATTGGGCACCAACTGCGCATTCAAAATAGAAAAGGCAGCAGGCCTTCTCTTGATGAGTTTAAGAATTCCGGGGCACATTCTGTCTCCTTTTGTGCTCACTCTGATTAGTCTCTCACTTCCTTTATATTCCTGCTGTAACTGGGAGGGCAGAATGTGAGCTATACAACAGTGACATGGATGGTAGAATGAAGTCTACAATAAGCCACAAAAAGTACAATACCCCAAAAGAAAACAAAATTACTACTGTAGCAGTGAAGAACATTGTCACTGTGTAATTAAATGGCATGATATTGGTTAAAAAAAAAAAAAAAAAGCAAAACCACCAAAATTAAGTTACTGTATTTATCATTCATTGTGATCCATTATTTTACTGCACCTCCCTGGCATGTCTTATTTCTTAGGATTTTTGGTAAAAAGACTGGATAAATAATCTGTATTTTACCACTAAATAACAGAGTCCTTCTGAATACCTCTTTCCTGTCTTCAGCAATATAAACAGTTTCCAAAACTCCTCTGTGTCCAGTGCATTTTCTATGCTAAATGTTTTGTTTCAAGCACACAGAGCTATGTTCCCAACTCCAGCACTGTGTAATTTCATGTGCTTTAGTTCTTATGAAGAAAGAATTCTCCAGACTTAAGCTGAAAAGCCAGTTGCCTGAGACCCAAATCTGTTATGACAACATTAGATCCAAATGGGTTCATGTGACAAGAATGTGAATATTCAGGTCATGGGGTGATTTCAAATAATTTTTAAAGCCTACTCCAATTTAAAAGTGTGTGTGAAACTAGGTTACTCTTACAGTGACTAAAGCTATGAAATACTGCTGTCTTTTTAAGCATCGCAAGGGATGGATGCCAGCATGGCATCCCAAGGAATGGTAAATTCTTAATGTGAAGAACTGGATAATACATCATTTCCAAAGGTTGGGGGGAGTGATATGAAAGATTGAAAAGCCTTAAAGGACACAGTTGAAAGCCAGCTACTGCATATCCTTGAGATGTTCATACAAGGACTCTGTGATGTACAATGCTAAAAGAAGAGAGAACTGTGGAGTCTGTAGAGACAAGGTGCCTCTGTCAACGTTAATAAGAAGTGAGGTTATCTCACTGCTATGTTTAGGTCAGAAAAACACTGGAGTTTCTCAGAAGACACATGGCTAAAGAGATAATGAAAGAGCTGAAGAGCTACCACTTTTCCCACAATCTTTCCTCAGTATGAGAAGATTAATGATAGAATTCTATCACTCTGGAAACTATGCTAAGGCACATAGAAAATAAGGAGGTGACTGGTAGCTGTCAACATGGCTTCACTAAGGGCGAATCACACCTGTCAAATCTAGTGGCCTTCTACAGTGGGGTGACAGCGCTGGTGGATAAGGAGGAACAAGTGACGTCATCCACCTGTCCTACATGACACTCTAGTCTATAAACTGTGGAGATTTGATGGATGGACCATGCAGTGGATAAGGAATTTGCTGGACAGTGGCACTCAGAAGGTTGTGGTCAACACAAGCTTGACTTCTCTGGAGAGAAGACCTCATTGTGGCCTTCCATTACCTAAAGGTGGCCTAAAGAAATATGGAGAGGGACTTTTTCATTCCCATAAGATGTAGGTTTAGTTTTTAACTATTAGGAAAAAATTCTTTACTGTGAGGGTGATGAGGCACTAGAACTGGTTGCCCAAAGAGGCTGTGGATGTCTCATCCCTGAAAGCATTCAAGGTCAGGTGGCATCAACCTGGTCTAGTGGAAGGTGTCCCTGGCCATGATGGGAGGAGACTAAATGATATTTAAGGTCCTTTTCAGCTCAAACCATTCTACGATTTTATGGTCTGTGACAAATGGCCTCTTTATCTCAGTGAAATAAGAGGTTCTTTTCTTCTTTTTACCCTTTTCCTTTATCTGTCTTTCTTGCTTAGATTTCTTACTATTTTAGGAGACTACAGAACTTTCTTGATCCCACTGACAGTATCATTTTTATGGATATGTGCAGTGTCTGGGCACTTTAAAGTAACATACCTTTTAAAAATCTAAGTAAAGACAGAACAAACAAATCACCTCAATATCTATGTGGCTATAGGGATGCAGAAAAATTAATTCAGGACTGAGAGCTCTGGTTGGGTTGGACCTGTTTAGCACAAGTCTCCATAAAAAACACATGCTGATGGCTCCATGTGTTTTGTGTTTATGTTTCTACCCATCCTTACCTAGCTAGACAGTGGGTTTTCCTTTTCATTTTTTTTCCTCTGAGCCATGGAGAGAGCAGCATGGGACACAGAACAGTGATATATTGCCACACTGATACTTGGATAATCAATAGCTGAATAACAGAGTCTCTTCCCCTTACAAAAGAAAGAGATGGTAATGAAGAAACCTCACAAGAGAGAGCCCCTTTCTGCAGCCTCAGTTCTCTTACTCACCATCTGATCCAAAGTCCAGGATGGATAAAGAAAGTATATCCCCTGCTCCCTCTTCCATCTCCCCCTTCTGACTGTTTTTTTAATGCTTCTTCTCTCCAGTCAACCAAAGAGTCAGAAATATCTTGTTGCACCAGTCAGATCCAGTTTTGCTTTTAGTTTATTTGTTTGGGGGGTTTTTAACTCTTTTTTTTTTCTGTTTTGTTTTGACAAGGTAACCTGCAGTTTTGTTTTCACTTCCTGACTTAGGTGTTTGCTCTAATACAAGCCAAGACACAGACCATGACTTTTGAGTGGAATATAAATTAAAGATGACGTTTGACTGGTCCCTCTATTTCTGCCCACTGGCACTGGCCCCATCCCGCAAAGCCCCTGGGCACTGCAGGGTTCTGGACCACAGGGGACAAGTATAAAGCAGAACAAAGGTGCAGTTGCAGCAATTGTCAATTTACCCCTTGCTAGTTTCATCCGGCTGGTACAGTGGTAGCTTTGCAGCAATGAGGATGTGCATCTCGCTGTGCAGGGACACTCAAAGCATGTATAGAAGGTTTCTGGAGCATTTACAAATCCATACCATTGTACATTTGATACTTTTCTCAGGAGAGTAGAAGTTGTCAGAGACTGGTCTAGCCCCTCTTCAGTGTGTTCAAGCTCCTCAGACTTCAAAGCAAAACTTTAATTCCTTGTCTTTTAAAGCAGGGTAAAATTCAAAGTAAGTCTGCATGTAAGCCTTTCATACATGCAATATAGCAATATTCCTTCCTTAGCTGAGTCTCTTCTTCTTTCTCCATAAATAATCTGTCCTTATTTTTCTAATTTTCCAGGTTACTTTGACCTAGCAGGTTGTTCCTTGTCACATATTCTTCCTATCACATTCCATATACTTCAGCAGAACTCCATCTGGAACTTTTTTACACCTGGGAAAAACAAGATTAACCATCCCACCTTCTTCCTTGACTACCAGGGCCATTATGCTACCTTTTGCCTGATAATCCAAACAATTCCTAATCCTCATTTACACAGCTAGTCAACAAATTCCTGAAGTCTTTCTCTTCTCAAAACCCTCGTTCTTCAAAGTCCTGCATCTTCAAATAAATTATATTTACTCTGAAATGGCTGTAGCCCACTACAGGCTGTGGGTTTTAGCCCATAAGCAGAAGAGATCCATTTTTTCTTCCTTCAAGCAATTTCTGTAGTTTTAAAAAATATTATATGCTCCCCTTGATGTTCTTTTTTTTAATTATTATTTTTTTATTTTTTTATTTTGGCTATGCAATTTCAATTTGGTCTCTGATCTCAGATGCCAGTTTCTAGGAATCTAATTGTTCTTGTGAATTGTTAAAGTATCTGCACCTGATCCAGATCTTTCTTTAAGTGAGCGCTCCAAATTCAATATAACCCTTTAGCTTTGAGGCCCCTCGAATCTTTATCAAAGTCGAGCAGAGTGGAAATACTACCTCAAGTGTCCTGCTGCCTCCCAGTATGGTATTTGGATTCACCACAGCAGTGTGACATTTTTAACTCATGACTCATACGTATTAGCTCGTGGTTCAGTACAACCCCTGACCCTTTCCTGTGTAACAGCTTCCCAGCCAGCTGCTCCTCATTCTTTATTTATGCAGTTGACTCAGCTTGCCTACGTGAAGTATCATGCACCTCCTCCCGTTCCTTTTCAGCTCATCTTCCCCAGGTTGCCAAGATAATTTTGAATTCTGCTCTCGTTGTCCAGTCCATGCAGCTTCCTCCCTCTCCACTTCCTAACACCTTGAGGATGGGGATAATAAATGAACAGCGAGCAGTACAGGGCAGCTCCAGCACCACTCTGGTTTGATAGGAAAACTGATAATCACCTTCTGTGGGCAAGTTTCAAACAATTTTAAACATACACACTCTACACGAGATCCCTACAGACCATACTGTCTTTACTTTCGAGGATATCAGGAGTGACAGGGTCAGAAGACTTCCCAAAGCCAAGACACAAGGGATTCAGTGCTTCTGGTGTGCTGTAGAAGTGAACGAAGTCGGTTGGTTTGACACAATTGCCTCCCCAAAAAAATCTATTCTTTGGATGGAGCTTTGGTCTCACATCTCTCCAAAAACTATCACTACCTAACACAGCCATATTTCACTGGCTCCTTCAATTTTTAAAGATAGGGATCTTCACGATAACGACCACCCCTGACAACACCACACCGACCTCACTTCCTACAACTGGATTCAGACCTCGACTACTCTCTCTGAGATTACTGACAGCATCAATATGAATTATATAGGAGAACAAAATAAACAAGTCATTAAAATTATGATTCTGACTCGTTGTTAATACTAGGAAATGGTGAGAAAAATCTTTCTATCCATATTCCCTGATGATTTATTATCTTTTTGAATAAAAAAAAGCTCAATTTCATCTGTACAAAATATCTTCACTTTTCTAAATTTTCCCCAAAGCCATTATTGTTTTTCCTGTAAAAAAAAAAAAAAAAGGTATTTTTTACAAAATCTACCTTTAAGAAAAGGAAAAAAAAACAACAAATGTAACCACTTTTATTCTAGACTGCATAGTCTCAGCACACATATAACTTAATTCAGCATGGATCCACAGTACATTCCAGACCCATCAAGATAACTTTGCCCATAATGTGATTTTCAGTGTTTGTGAGAATAGGTTATTGGTTAAACAGATGGGGGAAGAGGGGAGCGAGGAGAGCTTTTGAAGTTATGAGATCATAGAAAATTTATTCCGATGGTCGAATCAAGGGACTTGAAAACTGGTAATAAAAAAAAGGATTTTGCAATTTCTCATGTCTAGTTAAATTTGTATCTACTCAGGGCATTGCCCTTATACTGCAGCTGAAAAACCTGTAAGACATCCAAGGTTATGCTGCAGCAGGGCACCTTCCCTGGCTTCTAATAAATTTAAACTAAGAGGGCCCTGAGATACTGAGACTAAAGCTGAAATAGTCTTCTGTCTGACAGGTTAAGGAAAGCAAATGACCCTACCCGAAAGGATGAATTTTGCTGAATGGCCACACAGGATTCAGTCTGCTAAAATATACTTAAAGTGATGCCAAAACAAATATTCTTATTTGTGACTGCAATTATCATTTATATTCAGTATAAAGCACTGGACAGAACAGAAGGAAAATCAGCTTTAAAAGGTGGGGTGTTCAGAAACTGCAGCACCAAAGGATAACTAAAAGCTTCAAGTCATTTAGCAAATAGCTACCAGGAAAAAAATTAATTCTTTGGTTTTGACTGAGCCAGGTGACACAGTGATTTACTGTGAGCTATTCCAGGTCCTTGTATCTAAAAGCCTTTGCAGAGATGAATCCCCAGCTCTGTGTCCTGGCAGAGGCAAAGTGCCCAGAGCAAGGGGCATGGACATCACCACCTGACCCCAAGATGCTTTGGTTCCAGCTCTTCCCCTGGCTGGCTGCCCACCAGGAACTACACTTCTCTTACCCTGTCAGATGTCCTTTATCCCTCAGAAGCTGCAGTGACAGACAAATTGCCTGCCCTTTCGTTCCAAGGATTTCCCTTCCTCCCCTGGCACAAACGACACAATTTGTATCATTTTGCATCTACAGGAGTTCTCATTAAAACTTGTGGACGACTGTCCCTATGATTATCCAGCTTTTCTAAAATTAAGGGAACAATTACAGGAAAATAAAAACTGTTCATGGCTTTCTCAGGGTAATAAATACGTACGCAAATAAACAGATAAAACTCCCTCGGGTTTTTAGAGAATTTCCAAGCACCAAATGGTTATAATTCTGCTCGCTTGATATTAAAAAAAAAACAAACCAGTTCTAGTTTTAAAAGTACTGGTATGGGCTAATAAATTTTTTTTGTCAAAAAGAACAAGTGAGTGACTCTGTAAGAGCTATAGAAGTTTAGTATTGAAATAATTAGTATTATAAATCTGTAATAAATAAATATTTAGTATTTAAATAAGTAAATGTGGAGGCACATATCTCCTTTTAATCACTTACTTCAAGAATTTTGATGTCAACCGTTTGACCCCACTTCAAAACCCAGACTTGCAAATTTATTCAGCCTCACAAATCACACATCCCCATCAACAGCATCATGGACACATATGTAGGTCAGGCATGTGTCCTGTCCCAAACCCACAGACAAAACTCCTGCTTCTGTCAAAAGGGGTTACCCTCCTGTCAAGCTGGGTTGGGGTATTTTTAGACAAAGAATCCTCTCTCTTCTAAGCACAGCTTCACTAGGCCACACTAACAGTAAAACAACAATAATAATGATAAAATTCAGCAAGGCATAAAAACTTGTAGAACAGTAATAGTGGTGATTTTGTCATTTTTATGAGGTACTAATCTAGTTGCCTCATACGGAAGCAGATTATGGTCTCATAAAACAGCACAATGGATCTATGGTATAATGACTTTAGTAGGTACAGCAGCAGCTTTACTACAGCTCCTCTCTCGACAAATTGTATGATGTAGGGCGATAAGTACAAATATAAAATCAATCTAAATTTTATTTGATTGTGATTTCCACCTTATCAGGGAAGAAAGGGATCACAAGAGAGGGTGAAGTAGCAAAGACAAATGCAAAAGCCCGACCTATAATAAAAGACAAGCTAACACTTTCAGCTGCCTAACTGTAGAAATATTTCAGCAGATGCACAAAGCACTAAAAGTATTTACACAATTCATACAAAGTAACAGCTTTAAAAGCGAGTCATCAGCTACACAATAGGAAAGAGTAAAAAGGTAGAATTAAGTAAATGGAAGTACCCCTTCAGAAGCTGTCATTTATATCACACCAGCTTGTTTCATTTCTCTGTATGGAAGAATATCAAAACCATACCTCTTAAATGACTATATCACACATTTTATGCCAGTCTGGGAAAAAAAGAGAAAATGAAAATTTTGCTTGATTATATATTTTTTCTGCTTTGTGTACAAAGGAGTAATTATATGTATTTCATTTTATTTCGTATACACATAAAAAAATGGTTACTAACAGAATAAGACTCAGTATCCCAATTATTTACAGTACAAAGACTGATAAACAACATAGAGTGGCTGTATGTATTTACTGAGGGACTGATCCAATGTTCAAAAAGTCTACTGAATGCCTTCTTGCATCAGCTACCAATATAACACCATAGTATTGCCTCTATTTTTTTGTGCCAATTAGAATTTAAATATCAGACAATGGTCTGCTTTTATTTTAGTGCTTGTATAGTACATAACCTTGTGAAATCCAGGTTTGCAGTTGTAGTGCCTCGTTTCTAAATGACACTGTACTTCTAAATAAACCCAAAACTCTCTGTTCATCTCTAGCAGGACTTTGAAAACTGAAGTTACTCCAAATTTTTCTAAAATTTTCATTGGACTTAGAGCTCTATTTCATAGTCATTAAAAAGCAGTTTGGAGGGACAGTAACAGAATAGTTATTATTATTTAGGACAAGAGGGCACAGTCTTAAGTTCTGCCAGGGGAGGTTTAGGTTGGATATTAGAAAGAAGTTCTTTACAGAGAGAGTGATCAGGCACTGGAATGGCCTG
>JAYRBT010000001.1:6111910-6122528 GCA_036023395.1 Myiotriccus ornatus
GGGGTTGGATCAAGGGTTGGACTTGATGATCTCGGAGGTCTCTTCCAACCCAGTTAATTCTATGATTCTATGATTATTGTGCTGTGCTTCAATAGCATTGCAACTTTTGACAGAGCCTTATGATCTCATAATCCGCAGGTATAGGAATATCCTTGCAGAATCAGCCCTACCCGGTTCCCTTTAAATGTTGCTTTGAGTTTTGGACTCTCCTGCTGCTTCCAAAAACCATTTGCCTCAAACATCTCCCATGGTTGTATGGCAGGCCCTCATAAAAACTGTAATCAGGAATACCTCTCCACTCCTCCACACTGCTAAATTACTGTTTGTGTTCCAGGATTAAGGCCTTTAGGCACCAGGAGAACAAGTGACAGTACCTGCCCTGAAGACTTTATAACCCGAAAGATAAGTTGTGCAAATTTCTGGTATCTCTTGTTAACAAACCTGCTTTCTGGAAATGGCCTCTCAAGCATCTGAAAGTGCTACAAGCTTACAGTCCCACATATTCTCTTCCACACCTTCATCCCAGAAACTCCATGAGTCAGCTGCTACCTTCCCTGCTTTCTGATACACCAATAACAACTGCTCACCACTGTTTCCTCAAATTACCTGGTTCTATCTTCAGACATGTTTTTTTTTTAATAGCAGCATGAAATTTCTGTGCTGAATGAACAGAAGGGGCAACACATTCAGGGCTTTAAAATTACAGACGCTGGCAAGTCCTGCCTCCAAAACTGCAGTTCATAGAGATGAGTAAAATGTGGATTTTTGGTGGGGTTGAATACGGCAGTCCAAGGAGATTTTAGCAAGCCTTTTATTTACTCAGCCTTAAAAAGAATCAGCTGAAATGCACTGGCATAGGTACAGTCCTTTGTTGCAGGAATTTACCTCAAAGTTGTTTGTTTGTTTGTTTTATGCAGCCTCGTCTGTTGCTGCAGGTTAGAGCCACAATTATAGTAAAAATTTTAGGTGACAGCTAGGAGGGAACATTTCATGCATCCTAAGGGTCTTATACTGAGCAAGGTAATGTCAAACAGCAATGTTTCTGGCGAGACCAGAAGAAAAAAGACTCCTTGATTGAAACCAGGCTTGGTAACAGCTGTACATGCAGAAGACCTAGTGAAACACAACAAAATACATCAGGAATGCGAGGGCTAAACACGTGGGACATTAAAACACACATATCCAACAGAATCAGAGATGAAAACAGGGGAATCTGTCTGTTAGCAAATAGAAATCCATGTAAATATATATGTCATAAATGACTAAAAGAGTACCTAAAGATCTTTGGGGTTTTAGCTGCTGGATTTTCTCCACCTCTCAACCCTTCCTTTACAGTTTCCCTCTCTTTTACACAATCAGAAGTAAGGCCATGAGGCCTGGGCAGCATGAGGTTATTGCTGTGGTTTTCAACAACCAGGTAGCTGTCTAGCAGTGAGATAAACTGACACAGAAGCAAAGTTATCTTACTTTTATGTAAATTCTTTCTTTGACCTGCATGCAGCTGACGGTGCATATTTTATTGTGTTCACTGGGTTTTCATTAGACCCCTTGTCATTTGCTGAAATGTTTTTTAACTTCATTTAAATCTCCTTGTGCCTCAGAAATGTCAATAAATGTCATTGTTATCATCAGTTTTGTCCTGGGTTGACTTTTCTGAGTTTTCTGTCTTTGGATTTGATTAAAATTGGGAAATAAATAGCGAATAACATATTGATTGCAGGCTGGGAAAGGTTGCAGATAATTTATTATCTGGTGAGCATGATACCAAGGCTTTTTCTAGCAGAATCTTCAGGCTAACAAAATTCATTCTAATGGGAAAGTGGGGTTTATAGCTATTCTTTAGTGCAAAGTAGTTTTTCAAGTCTTTGCTTGGTCATCTATAGACCATAAATCAAGTTAAGATCAATGGTAGTTACCTCATACTGTTAGCTTAGCAGACCTTAAAAAGAGGCTATTAGAGATTATTAAAGCTGAAATCAAAATGCCTTGCTTACAGGGGAAAATAACAACAACAAAAATCCCAAACAAACAAAAAAGGAAAAACCAACATTGTCTGTGAACATTAATCTAAACCATAATTCATTTTATTAGCAGTAATTTCATTATATTGCTTTATCCAGCCTTACAGAAGAGCACTTGGAGCTATATGTTCTAAACTGACATTTTTACATTCTCCAATACTGCATCACTAGCCAAGAGAATGAAAACTTAACTCACCAGCATATGCTTCTGCACTTTTCATCATACCAATGAACCCTCAAGAATGTTCCTACTTTCAAATCTTTCTGTGACTGGGAAAATCTGAACATAATAATAGTGATGATTTAGAGAAAGCCAAATGAGACAAAACCTGATAAGACATCAATCAGGTTCTTCAGTCTTTCCTGTTTACTTCTCAAAGAGTACCTGATCTAATGCCCATTTAGTGCAGAGAAGCTCATTTACAATTTCAATAGTAATTACAGTTAGAGTCTTTGCCTCTTACTGCTGTCACAAGAGGAGACTGTTGCTATTACTGCAAACCAAATCAGTAATCAGAAAACATATTAATATGTCTGGTGGGCTGAAGAATCGCCATTATATTTCATTCCCCTGAAATACCAACAGTGTTGCTCTTTATTAAGGGTACAGGGCAGCTCGTGTAAGCAACTGTTCTACCACACAACAGGAAAGAGTGCCAGAATGCCCAGAATGTCCAGAATGCCAGCAAACCCATGAGGAGCACCACCAGTAAAAGAGCTCTTGGTGGAAGCTGGACCCCAACAATAAACCCTCTCCCCACCTTCGGCCCTCCAGAACCACAGTAACCATTCTGTAGATCAAATGGACTCAAAGACTGGATGCCAGTGAATGCCATTGATGTTAATTCCCATTAGCACAGAAGAAATACATTCCAGAACTATCCGAGACACCCCATTTCCATCATCTCTAAGTCCATGAGGATCCTAAATCTACTCCTTCTCACTCCACTGAAGGTAAGGAACAGTCACAATCCCCTGTTGTCTGTTTCTCAGACAGAACATTTTGCATTATATAGGATCGTTGGCTGAGCAGGTTAAAACTGGTTCTGTGATTACTATAGCATCAAATTCAAAAGACCCTGAATTATTCAAACATTTCTCTGCACTGAACAGACCCGGCTCCCTGCATGGCAAGTGCAGAGTAGCAGCAATACATAACCAACGCAGTAAAAGGCACCAGTTTAGACATGTTAGTAATACATATTCTATACATCAATCATTCCATTTAAGAGACACAGATAAACAATGCTCAGCAATGTTTATATACCCATGATATCCCTGCAATAACAGCTTGTCCATGTACCTATCTCTAGCTTCTGATCGGATTTTGCACGCATGCCCACAGTCAGGAAAGCTGCCACTCCGAAGAGTAACTACCAGCCAAACAACATATTAACAGATGATTAGTAGCAATACTGTGCAAGCCACTCTAATTGTATTGAAGGGCCTGAATTCAGTACCTCTGGACAAAAACAGTTAAGTGATACAATATGAAAGGATTAATGTTATCTTCTGGGCATTTATAAAGACTAAACTTGTTTTCACCCACAAAGTTTGTGAGCAGTTGGAGAGCAGAATTGCCATTTCTTATTATTATGGAAAGGGCTCTTGTAAAAAAAGGACTAGCCAGAAGAGCTGCCTCAGTGATAACAGAGAGACAGAAATGAACTGTCTAGAGGCATGATGCCCTCATGTAAGGTATTGAGCTACATGAAATTTGCTCTGTGTTTTATTCATTTGTAATGTAAGGGGGTCATGGTGCACTTACTAAGAGCCCAGATGATTGTATTGCTCTTGAGCTACTGCTGTTTCACTAATGGGGAAGCAGAAATGTAAAGCATGTAGGAAAAATAGCCCAGGTTTGAAGGTGAGCAAAACGGCAAACAGAGCACAGAATCTACCCTGTGCTTCCATTACCAGCTGAACCATGGCATTAGCCTGTGAACCTCAGTTCCCAACCTCATTCCCTCTGTACCCAGATCTCCTTCTCCACCAGCAGGCTCCTATGGTGTTGTTGATAAAGAAGAAACAGGCTCTTATATGGAGTCCTTTGGGGACAGATTCTATAAAAGTAACTAAAAGATAAACATTACTGAAGCTGTACTGTTTCTTGCCTCAAATTATCCAGACAGTGCCAATGATCCAAGCCATAAAAGACTACTACTCATTGTCAGTTGCAATAAACGGGGAAAGAAAGACAATGGAGTTATTTTGCATAGAAATGTATCTGATGTTTCACCTTCCAACATTTCTAGCCAAGCTAGAAATGGATTTCTAAGAGATTTCAGCAACACAAATTCCACTTAAACAAAAGGAACTTTTTCTCCTAGTTGCTTTTCCCTCTCCTCATTAAGTTTAAGATATTATTTTCAACATTTTTGTACCTTGATTACAAATATGTGCAGAATTTCCCAAGGTACTCTTAGAGTTAGCTGCTTCATACACTGCCCAAATATTAATACGTTCTAGAAACTTGGAAAGATTAAGTCCACATGCACCAGTTTCATGCCCTGACCACTAAGCTGCCCTCAAGCGTTTGTACGTGGGGGAAGAATATGTCAATGTTTCTGAGAATGAAACCTCACTGGTACAGGCAACACACCTGGTTCATAAAAATACAGAACATGATCACTAGAGGTTCATTTCTGTGAAATTCACACCTATCTTGAACTGCTGAAAATTAGTGTAAGACATCTAATTGAAAAGATAAACAAAGAAAAATCTTGGAATAACAGCTTTGTTTTACTTGAGCATTATTATTCTGTGTTTCCGCTGCAACCTCTCTTCTTTTCAACATTGTGTTTCAGGCAATGACAAACACTTTCACCTTAAAAACAATCAATGGGATCTTTGAAATGGTAGGTGGGGGAGGGGGATGTACATATATAATTTTTTTCTGATTTCCCAAAGCAGCCACTTAGCAATGATTCCATGACATCCCATCTACTCACTGGGCAGCATCTGTGTTTTAAACTGCAGCATTGCATCACTTCAAAGCTAGAATACAATAGAAATGCTACCTACACTCACAGTTCTGTGCTAATGCCTGCTGCTGACACGTAGGCAATGCCCAATCAACTGTCTGAGCAAAGCATTGACAGACCCCAGAGATGCTTCTCTGCCCCTGCTGTGATGAGAGGGCAAAAGGAGAAGGAACAGAGTCCATTAACAACTTGAGGAGGGATGTCGAGGGATTAAATATTGTTCTGAGTTTAGTATGAGAAGTGGGATGACTCACAGCTCCTGCTGATCCACTGGGAAGAGAGGAGCAGGCTGCAAAGACAGACAGTGAGGAAGAGGCTGCAGAGGGAAGGTGAGCAAATGATGCAGTGGAGAAAGAGCAGAATTCAGTCCAAGGTTTTAGGTACAGCTCATGTTGGGAAGAAACATAGAGTTGTGTTGTCTCACATGTTCTTCCTCCTGAAGCCCTTGAAGGGTGCAATTTACACTCTTGCAGTTCTCCCTGAGCCCAGCATCAGGAAAGGGACTGATCAAGGACGCACACTCTCCTTGTTTCTCTTGATTTTCCCTTTGCCACTGCCAGTGGAAATACCCAGAGTATGGAGGGACAGCACCTGCCCTGTAAGCAAAAGCAGACTCTGTCTGCTTGGCTGAGTAACACAAAGCCATAATTTAGTTCCTTGTGACTAGAAGAAGCTTGAAGTTCATCTCAGAAAAGGGATCTGGAAAGCCCCTTTTCAGGCAGATGTCTTCTAAGGTCCAGCTATGGCAGGGAGCAGAACAACTTCCCTTACATACTTTGTTACAGTTAAACATCTGGTTCTTAATCCTTCTCTGGCTTGCAGACACCTGCTTCTTTTCACTGTTCATTTCACTAAACCACCTTCTTCTTTGAATAAGTTATACTTCAGAAAACCCTTAGCAACTCTGAGCATTGTAAAGTTTGCTGAAATCAATCCAACTCATTAATCAAGAAGAGTAAAAGCACACCATCCCTGCACTGTTTCAGTGAATGTCACAAAGTGTATAACAAAAGAAATGTTTAATTACACTGTTACTAAGGCTTATTCAGACCCCCACCATTCTCCTCATCCCGGTACAATAGCAATAATCAAGCTAATCAGGAAGCTGGTGTTTATAAATCAATTAATACATCAATTAATGTACTGCTTAATGTGCTGCCTAGAGCAGCTATTACTGGCAGTACATGTCTGTTAATTGCTTCCTTCCTACTCTGCTGTCTCAGTGGGAATCTATTGGCAAAGGGCACCTCTCATGTTCATTTTACTGATACTGAGAAAGATGCTGGACAGTTACATTTGGGGGTGGTGGGATGCAGCAACCCCTGAGCCTCTCTGTTCCACTGCCTCAAGAAAAAACTTCCTCCTTGACATCCTACCATAAGAAAAGGGTGAAATAAATTGCTTTGGCAACATAAGACACATAATCAAGGACGTTGCATTTCAGACTGCATCACGCTCAGCTCCCTCTCCCCTGGCAGCAGTATCAAGGCCTGCCGAGGGACCGCATGAGTCACAATACCAGCCTAAAAATTGATGCTGTAGGATGGATGTGACATGTCAGCAGGGACCCTACACCTTTCAAAAACTGTTAAATGAGTATTCTGTGAAGTAGCTGTGAATAATTGCAACCTGTTTTCCCTCAACGCAGCAGCACTCCACAAATCAGAAATTAGCTTCAGAGGTGTAGTCACAGAAGTCACAAAGAAGTTAATGTCACAGTAAGGGAAAGGACCTTATGGACCCCTGTCCATCAGTCTTCTGCCCTGATGGTCTCCTGCCTGGTTTAACCCCTCATATTTTTCCTGAGATTCACTTCCTTTAAATGTCAGTAC
This sequence comes from Myiotriccus ornatus, assembly GCA_036023395.1. Lineage (NCBI taxonomy): Eukaryota > Metazoa > Chordata > Aves > Passeriformes > Tyrannidae > Myiotriccus > Myiotriccus ornatus. Next base: position 6,118,748 of record JAYRBT010000001.1, read on the forward strand.
ACAAAACACAGACTTACCAATCAAGAGCAAGCTTGATTGCTAGTGAAACTTGACAATACACCTCGGAAAAGTCTGTCACTGGTATAAGATACCTTGCCTTTTCTTTCCTCTGATGCAAAATGCAACAATGACCTGTAGTTTTAAGCAAAATGGTAACAAGTTTTGCAAAATACATTTTTCACACCACCACACACTTGATTCCTCAGCATTGGTTAGTTCAGCAGTCAGTACCTATTAGGTATAGCCTTACATTAAAACTTACATAAAACTATCCATTTGGATTACAGCTGAGGTTTTTGGGGGGTCAAGGTTAGGATTTGGTTTCATCTTGGGCTTCAACTAGAATACTGTGGAAAAAATCCCTCCTTTTGTCCTTTTTTTTTTTTTTTTTAATTTTGTTGAGGTTTTTGTTTGTTTGTTTTGACTTTTTTGGAATTATTTTGGGGGGGGGGGGTGCTGTGGGTGTTTCTTTGTTTTTGTTATCTGTCCATGTAACAGAGTAGGGAAACAACACTGGCTAAAAAATGGACTTGTTCAGTTCCAATCTTCATCTTGCTTTCCTCTTTTCTTTTTCTGCCTTCCCTCCCTGAAGTGGGAAGACACCATCTTAACTTTCATTATTGCTAAAAAAAGGCTAAATAAGAATTTTTTTTCTCCTATGAGAGGTTATTATAGACTAGCAATCAAATTATAATTCTACTTAGCTACATAATTGTTCTAATTAAGTTACATTACTTTAAGCATATGAAATATCAGTTCATTTGCTTTCTATACAATTAGACAACAATGAATAAAAGTAATTTGTTGCTACATTACATGCAGACACTTATATGAAGTCTTGTTATCTTCCATGTGCCACAAAAAGTTTGGTACCTTTGTACATGCAAAAAACACATAATAGTATGTGGAAATGATTTGCCTGTTTTTAAATTCTGAGACACCAGAGGTTTTTTTGCACGGATCTTAAAAGAGTTTATGTAGCTCTTCAATAAAAAACAGCAAGTCAGAGACAAACATAAAACAGAGTAGCAACAATACATTAATAATGAACATTCTCCACAAAACCCAAAAAACAAAACCCAAAAAACTCTCAAACCCCCCAACCCAAATAATGCAAAACAGATAGTGAACTAAACCAGTTTAGTCCATAAAGTCCTCAGATGTGGACACACTGACTCCAAGTCATCATCAGATAAGGTGTTAACTCTGAACAACATCTTTATTAAGTAGGGCAATGAAGAAGATAAATACACACCAAAATGCACTAGAAAACAAATGGGAAAATAGGATATTCTAGAGCTGTGAAATTGATGGTAAATTTGGAATGAATGATACTTTCAAAGGCCCTCTGTACTGACTGAGCAGTACTTCAAATGAATGGAAAAGAGCTCTCAGCAACTGAGGGATCTGAGCTGGTTCAGTGCTCAACAACTTTAGAAAGCTCTCTCTGTAACATACAAACCACAGCAGTTTTCAAACTTGCAAAACACTGATTACATAAACTTCCACTATCCAAAATCCTGGGTTTCCAGTACTGGTGCAGTCTGCAGCAATGTCTTTGATGAGAGATTTGCCAAAGAATCCTTTTTGTCTTGAGTTAGCCACAGAAACACAAAACTGCTTGGAAAACCTGCGGCCTATGCAATCTCACCACTAGAAACAAGGGTAATAGTTCAAAACTGAAGGAGCATGCCATTCCCAAGCGAAAATGAAGGTATGTAGTCATGGTTTGAAGCATGATAGATGGCTTCAGATTGCAACATGAGAAAATAGCTTTAAAGCCCCAACATCCTCTCTCTACTGGGGAGAACACCTTCTCCAGGATTTTTTTTTTCCCCAGCTGCAAAAAGAAAAGGGGGTTTTTTAATCTAAAATGAAACTGTTTCACAGAAATAGACTATTTCATGCCATGAAGTTTACTTTGTACTTTTCAAGGTATTTAAACAAACAAAAAAACAAAAATTGTCATTTTTCAGTAATACACAAGACCTTTTAACTATATCAAGAATTTTAAAGACTCAGGACTGATACTAACTGCTGTACAGTACCAATAATTCAGTTGAACACTATGTGAAGAAGAAATTTTACATAGACATTTGCCTTCGATTCCTTGACCCTCTGACAAGGTCTAAAAAGAGTTCATTGCTCTTAAGGCTGTGATTCAGCACAGAAACATGATCTCCTGGAGAACAATAGCTTACACAACCAGAAACATTCTGCTCCTCTGTGAACTTTTCTTTAATGGACTTCACGGAACAGATTTGTCAAGTCTGGAGATGCCACTGATTTTCAAATACACCAAAGATATATTGGAGGAGGTGCTGGCATGATTCACTGTTTGCTCTGAACTAAGATATATAGGGCACATTTCTGGACAGGAATGTGAAATAGTGCTAGCAAGGCAGTGCTGAAGGAGAGCTAGCAGAGGAGAAAAAGAATTTCCATACACAATTTTTAGGATGAGAAGCTGGAAGAGGATAGGAAAAAAAAACAAACCAAAACAAAACAAAAACAAACAAAAAACCCACATGCAAACAAACAAAGAGAATGAAAATTAGATCCAGCCAATGGAGAAAGAGACAATAATAACCAAGATTAAGGAAAGAATTAAAGGAAACAAAGAATTCCCACAGTTAACTTAGCATAACTATGGGCACCTATTAATAAGTCTGTTGTGAAGAGAAATGGAGGGAATAGCAGCATACATTTATTTTACCACTCTGGGGTTAAAACTGACACGTAATGATATATACAGAAATATTCAAACAGATTGTAGTCTTAAAAATACTAGTGAATGCTCATAATTTTGTAAATAACAAAGTAGTAAGAGAAAGGACACGCAGTAAAAAAGCAGACTGATTTATATGCTCCACTGAGAAAGCCTCTTAGTGCTGATGACAAGAAAAGAAATCACCAGACTGAAAATGGACGTGACAGTTCTACAGGAAAGACTTTCGGAGTCATGGACCATTACAGTGTCTCCTATGAGGAGAAGCTCAGGTTACACTTCCTTATCAAGCAGAAAAGGCACCAGTCTCCTGACTGAACTGATACATTACTCCTGAACAGCTCCAAATCTTGCTTCAAATCTAATGCGTCACTCTTACCAAGCAGCTCCAAATCCATCACAGGTTACTACTGAAATGTGAAACAGTGAGAGAAGTTTGTTGGTAGAACCCAGAAGACAGAAAGAAAAGAAGGACAGGCTGCACTTTCCATCAGCAAGAATCAGCTGGTATGTTTCTGAGGACTACTCAGAGATGAGACCATGAAAAAATACTTCTTCTGGTAAAATGGATCAAGACAATTATAGGTTTTTTTTGGCAATATTGCAATATTACAGGGGAAAAAAAACCCCACCAAACCCTCAAACAAGACAAAACACAAGAACAACAACAATAATATGCATAACACTATCCAGAAGGCCAGTGGGGAGTTAAAACCACTTTTATAAATACAGATTGTTCAGTCTTTAATGATTTAAGCCTGGAAGGTGCTGTATATATGTCAAAAATAGATGACAGGATGCTTTCCCTATGACACTGCTTCTTTCTCCATCAGTGAATAGCTTTGCCTAAACATCAACTATACAAAATAACGTGTTTTTTTCTCCCCCTCTCTCCTCTTGCACAGGTAATTATGTATTCACAGTATTCAAAGTTATCATAAGTAATAAGTAATGGCCAGTCTTTGCGAACGAAGAGCCGGGGAAGGTCTTTACACCTTCCAGCCTGTGCATTGGATTTTTTAGGTGAGTTACAGTGTGCGCGGAACTGAGCCC
>JAYRBT010000001.1:6122628-6178350 GCA_036023395.1 Myiotriccus ornatus
GCTCCATCTGCCCGGGGAGTGGCCCTGACCAGGAATCGAACCCGGGTCTCGGCGGTGACAGCGCCGCGTCTTAACCATTAGACCACCAGGGGCTCCCTATCATAACTATCTCATATGAAACATCCATTTAGTGTGCTTAAATCACTCAACACTCACTATTCTAACTACTGCCACTGGAAGAAAAAAAAAAAACCTGACCTGTCTTTTGTTCTATTCATTCTTATTACTTTTAATGCCTTAAGTGTTCCTTCTACGGAGAAAGATACAAGTGGGAACTTTATTTGTACTTTTGATTATCTTCTGTTGTAACAAGTGCTCTGGGATTGTCAATTAAAGACTCCGTAATGCCTCCTGTCCCTGGCCAAGGTCATTAACCTTGCAGAACACACATTGTCTTCTGTGTCTCAGAACTGGAAAAGCTGTACTCATACAGTTTTTACTTATTCTCATTTGTTTTTGTCACCAGAGAGACCATTACAGGCTGGAGGTGTGGGCCTCATGAAGTTCAACAAGTCCAAGGGCAAGGTCCTGCACCTGGGTAGGGGCAATCCCGAGTACAAATGCAGTCTGGGCAGAGAATGCATTGAGAGCATTTTCCCTGAGGAAAAGGAGTCAGGGTTCTTGACTGGCAAGAAGCTCGATACACCCCGACAATGTGTGCTTGCAGCCCAGAAAGCCAACCATGTCCTGCATGGGCTTCATCCAAAGCAGAGAGGGCAGCAGGTTCGAGGGAGGGGATTCTCCCCCTCTGCTCCACTCTGGTGAGATCTCACCTGGAGTGCTGCCTCCAGCTCTGGGCCCCCAGCAGAAGAAGGACGTGGACCTGCTGGAATCAGCCCAGAGGAGGTCCACAAAGATGAGCAGAGGGGCACCTCACGTATAAAGACTAGCTGAGAGAGCTGGGTTATTCATCACGGAGAAGAGAAGGCTCTGGGGAAACCTTATTGATGCCTTGCAGAACCTAAGGGGGGTCTACAAGGAGGCTGGAGAGGGAATTTTTCCAAAGGCAGGATGACCATCATAAGTCTATTTTGTGAAGTTGAAAACAAAAGCCTTAAATGATCCTAGAGCATAGCTGCCTTTGACATATTAGTACAATCTTTACTGTTAAGCCTCCTAGCTGATTTGCCATGCAATATATGTAAGATTTTGATGAAATTCCTGGCTTGTTTCCTACAATACATAAATGACAGCATATCTTAAGTACTATTTCTGCAGTGTGCAAGCCACAAAGTGTTTTTCAAGTAATCATGAAATCTAAAGTGGGTTGCCTACCATGACTGAGTAATGTATTCTGGAGATATGAGTGCTTTTGTATATACAACATTGTGATTTTCTCTTTGATCTCAGCTATCGCATTTAGAAGTATCCTAATCTTGGAGTTTTATAGCTCATCTTGAAAGTTTATCAAACAAAGCTTTCATGAACCATACACAGACACTTGGATATACCACATATTCTGATTTCTTCCCTTTGGTAATCATCAGCCTCTTCCTCTCCACGATATTTTTGATCGACAGTCACATCTCTTGACTGTGCTTCAGGCAGCCCATTTTGAAAACAGTCACTGTGTCCTTAAACTGTTGTGAATTTTGCAGTTTATTTAAGGTAATTAGAAAACAGGAATGGGGGAAAAGAAAAGCATCTCCAGCAATTTTGTACATATTGCAATAAATTATGCGCCTCTACAGAAAACAAAATACTTGCAACAGTTTCAAACTGAAATCGGGTCCAAAAAAAATCAAATTGTTCTTAATGAACAACAACCGTAGAGTCAAAACCACTCTTAAGTCAGGGTAGCAGAATCCACATTTCAAACTTTTCTCTCTACTTCTTTTTTTTAGTGATAATGAGTTGATTGACATACTCCCCAGAGGGGCAGACTTCTGAGCACTGATAATATCACAAGCAGCTGAGCAGATTCTTTCACTAACTATTTGAAATTACTGGGTATTGTAGGGTATTCCTCTGCTAGTGCTGACAGTAATGAATACCTGGTTTTGCACAGCTTCAACCACATGGGGGAATCACATTTTACTGTCTTCAATTTTCAGCTGGTAATCTCATACATGAGCATATTTAATACCCTCCTGATTTGTACCAGAACACCCACTAATAACTTTTCAAGCACACATTTTCAAATCCTTGCACTTGAGGACTTCACAGGCAGGGGGTAAATTACTAGGATTTGCCTTCTAAAGATTTATCAGAAGTGCTGCTACCCCCTACCAGTGTGTCTCACTGTCCATGCCATATTATAGACCTAGAATTACAGGATCTACTGTAAATCTTCATTTTCTGGGCTTCCTCGTGGGAGCAGATCTTGCATCTGGAATCGAATACACAGCTCCCTGCAAAAAATGGACATGTTTTTCTGCCTATCACCACCCTCTGTGCGTGTCCCCACAGAAATAAAACAATAAACCTCACAATATCTAGGTGTTTATCCACTGTGAAGTTTTTACTGCTGTTACCAATAAGCTGCCAACCCAGGCTTGGTGATTTTCAGTAACATTCACATCATTCTGTAACACAGATGGATCCCCGAAACTGTAGGCATGTCTTTGTCTCAAAGAACTGTCATGACAAGTTTCATGGGCTCTAGGATCTTGATGACACTTTCAACCTCTGTCAAATCCCATCCAAAGGAGTCATGAGGTCTTATCCCTTTCTCCAGACCTGTTTTGACAATAACGTGGCACTAATAGCTGATTGTTGCTCTAAGTATCCAGATAACATGTCATAACTTGGTTAGAACATCTGTTATTAATTTGGGAAATAGCCAGCAGGAGCTGCTGGGTTTTGTTTTTTTCTTTTTCCAGCACTGTTCTTGCTGTGTGGATGCTTTGGGAAAATGATGCAAACACTGTTCACCTGGTGCATATTTAGGCCCTTCTCAGTGACTGAACTGAGAGTATGTAAAGCATCTGAGAGGACAGCTCTGCTTGTTTAATTGCAGTCAACACATTAACCACATTATCTGTGGAAGCAGATGGGTTCTGACAATACTTTTTCAAATCTTACTGAAATGCAACAGTAGTCAACACAATTGAGGTTGTGATCACTCAGCTATCAGAATGATCTGGCTTGTTCAACCATCTCTTTTGCAGCACAAAGTCTTGATCTGTTGGTAGCTCTTTTTGAAATAATTTTTTTGTTATCACTCAAGACACTGTGGCCCTAGAAGTTATGAAAGATGCATCAGAAGTTTGGCCTTTGATTTCTACACAGGCTTATAAAAACATTTGCAAGTGGTTCCTCCTGGGAATGTAACACTTAGACTGAATTTTATATACAACCATCTAAATGCTTTCTTTCAACCACTGAACAGAGAAGCAAACACAATAAAGGGTTTGTCTTTGTGATAGACTTCACTCCAAAGTTCTGTCAACCTGCTTGTCCAAACTGTACAAAAGTCGATTCAATTCTAGGTTCTTAAAGTAAACCAACCAGATTCCAGCAAACCAAAAGTGAGTTGTTTCAAATACTTTAATCCAAGGACAGTTACCTGTATTTCATTGTGGATAAGACTGTGCTGCTTTGGTTCTCCTCACCATATGTAGTCCTTCAATACTATATTACATTATCTTCTGCATCCTAAAATTCCTCCTTCCTGCTGTGTTACAGAGCATACAATGCAGACCTTTAGTTCTCATGCTAGAAAAAAAAACCCAACAAAACAAAACTCACCAAAACTTCTTTTATAGGCTTCTTTAACAATATTTCAGTTATTTTGAATTCTGCAAGAAACCACACACATATAAATAACCTTGTTTAAGGTGCAACAGTGGGACCCAGGGGTGGTCTGGATCAACTTCTAAGCAGCGCTGAGACACTTGCCTTCCAGAGCAATTCCACATTTTTCTCTTCAGAGGCATTATTTCAGTAGTGCTGGCTTTTGAACTCATGTTGCCATAGCAAACACTGCATATTGTCTCATTATTATTTATGCTTTGAATGCTTCTGTAGGCAATTATTTCAAAACTAAAGTATTTGCATTCCTGAGACTGAAATGGTGCTTTGGGTCTTTGAATTAATAACCCAGCGTGTTTCAGCTAAGTCAGTTCTTGCATTTGACTGCTGTGGGGGTTTATGCTGCTCAGCTGGGATGTGTCTATTGGTAAGATACTGGAGGGCCATTTTTAGAGGAGACAGATGATGGGAACTGGGGCCTCACAGGCCACTTTTGACAAAGAACATGGCGGGAGTTTTTGTTGCTTCTGAGACACAGCAGGAAACCCCAGGATGCTGAACTTCTCAGCTGGTAAAAAAAAAACAAACAACAAAATCCCACAAAACAAAGGTATCCAGTATGCACACAAGTCAACCCTCCTTAACTCAGCAAGAGTCAATGGATTTAACAAGAGGTTAAGTACCTAATCAAGTGCATTACCACGTGCTGAATAAACAATGAAAAGTTTCTCTGGAGCTAGTAAAGCTGCACAATTTTAGTAACAACAAACAAGGGGGGAAAAGAGGGTTGTGCTTTAGGATTCCCTAACTTTCTAACTCCATAAAATTGCTCTTCTCTTGTACAGTCTAGAAAAGGACCATGTCACCTTGCACAGAGCCTCAGGATCTGCCAATCCTTGGTAACAAAAAGCATGGAAACGTGTAAACATCAGGTATTCTCACCATCAGTGTGTTCACCTCCCTTCCCCCAAATAGCTCTAATACTAGGAATTTTTCTGGTTACTCACATCATATATGTAGTGTATGTACCACAGAACAAGTAGAGTGAGAAGGAGAGCAAAAACCCCACCTGTGTTTTGTTCCTGTGAACTGTGGAAAGAAACTTGAATCCAGCTTATGTGCTAAGTTCCAGATTCAGACAATAACTCAGAGATGAACAGAAGACTGGAAAACAACACCTTTTTTTCCAGTTCAGTGTTTTTGAAGTTATTGTGTTATCTACATCAGATTTGAATACAAATAGAAGATTCCCCAACAAGTAAAAATGCAACCAAATCAGCCTGAGTTTGCACTATGCATCATAGTAAAATCCTTCAGATGTCCTTCAGTCTTTTTGTTTATTTCCAAACTTTACTGTGGTGATTTTTTTAATAAACTGAAGGGGAAGACCTGTTCTTCGAGACTCGATGGGGCTTGGAAGATATTATGATTGCAAAGAGCACCTTAAATTTGTATCTAGAGTTGTTCAGCTGATGATCCTGCTATTTCTGGAGGGATATTTGTTATGCAGCTTTGGAAGTGACCCATAAGAATTTGTGTGTCTATTAGGATGTGACGTGGTCAAATAAAATTGCATTGACAGCTACATACAAATACCTTTCTTTGCCTAAAAGTGGATATATAAATGCCTGGGAGAGGTCTTTAGTTTCACATTTATTAAAATAATCTCAATTCTTGAACTCTTGCAGGGGAAAAAAAGCTGCTACTCACAACCACTTATTTGATTTCTGCACAACTGAGAGTTAGATTTATTTTCTTACTACATCTAATTTCTTGTTAATATTGCAATTTTAAATAAAGATACCCTTGCAGTGGAAACACAGTTGTCTGGGATTTTTAAAGTATTGGAAAGGCTTTGATAGCACTGTGGTTGTCTGAGTAGCCATAGAAAAATGGACAAATTGAAGGCTGGTAACTAACAGGAATAATCAAAGATGGTCAAAATAAATAACTCCTTAGCACTGACAGATTATTTGTTTGCAAAACAGAAAGCAAAGATATGGGGGGAAATGCAATTTTAATAGAAGGTTAGTTGAGTGCACTGCAGCAAGGAATTTGAGTGTAATGCAAAATTGCATATTGTTTCGCTTGGCTTCCACATGGTTTCCTGCCATGCTAATGAGGAAAATGTCTTTAAAAGATCAACAAAGAAATATGAGTTTGTACCAGAGAATTAGATCTTGGACGCAAGGTCATAAAATTTAGGTCACACAGTCCAGTGCACAGAGCAGTGCTGATAAATTCTGACTGAGGTGGTAATCAGTTAGGATGAAAGGAAAATAAAGAATTAAGGAAAACAACAATTTTCACACGGCTGTGGTGCACTAAACAATTTCTATACTCAGATGTAATACAAATAGCTTAAAAGAAAAGGCAACCTGCAGTGTGATAGCCATTGAGCTAAATGCTCTGAAAGCTGAAGGGCAATGTTCAGATCCTTTCTGTTTTAATAAATAACACTGATATGAAACCTAGGAAAAAAGAGGATAACCAGATGAGACCTATAGATTCTTAAAACAAAGAGCTCAGGTTTTAGTTAAGCCACCATATGACAGACTAATTTTCAGAATTTAGAGGCTGCTATTTACCAGTATCATTGCAGAGTGAAAATAAGACCAACAATTCCCAGAAAATACATCTGAATTAAAATGCTGGGTAGAATCTAACACAATCCATGCCCTCCCAATGTTTTCTTTCCTTGTATGAGTCTCCCTTTATCTCACAGTCTTACAGCCTGGGTCCTACAAGTTTAAACATAATTTTTAATAGGAGTATGATGCAGCATTGGCTAAAGCTGATGAAATTTTTTTCTGCAAATAAGGATTTTATCAAATAGCAGGGACTCAACCAAAACAAATACTAAAAAAATGTAATTTTCAGAATGAAATACCCACATATTCAAATCATCTTAGTCTTTTAGAGTAATTCTTGTTTAAAAATGTTTGTTTCAAATTAACTAAAAATATATATGTATGAGATTTTTTTAAAGTCATATAATGTAAGAAGTTGCTGAGTGTTCATCACTGGCATGCTGGCTGTGCGTGCAAGCAGAGAGGCTGTGCTGAAGACAGAGGAGCAGCACATTTGTTAAATCCTGATGTGACGTGATCAGAAAACAGCATTATGATAGGGCTTAGTAAGACAAACCACAAATGCTCCCAATCTGAGTATAGAAGCTTGCTCATTTTAGGACTGGGTAATGCATTGCCTCAGTTTCCCTCCTTTCCAAAACAAGTTGAGTTGGCAGGCTGTGGTAACTGTCCTTTTGTACTTTCTTTTTCCTTGCAAAGACTAATTACTTTCTATTTAATAGGCTTGGATGAGATTACTTACTAAATCCAGGTTCTATTTTGTTTATACACAATAGTAGCTTATTCCAAAATCAACACCTTTCAGCATCTATTCCTAATTTCATCAATATCCAAGTCTCCCAGAGGTTCAGTAGTTCCTGTACTTTTTACCAATCCCTTACAATTCCATTGGGAACCCTTCTCAAAAACCTATTACAAATGTTTTGCTCAGAGAAAAAAAGTCTGTATGGTTTGTTTTTACTTGCATTTCACCGTGACCCTTTCAGGTTCCACACAAGGTTGATATGTTCTACCTATGAAAGCTCTGGGGTCTCTTATTGTGCCAATGACTAAGATATCAGTTTGTCTTAGATGCACCTAATGCAGCCTGCCAGCATCATGAGATAGATCTTCCACCCCCAAACATCTACAAATTCCAGCATCACTTTATCCCACAACAGTATATCTCAGACCAACTGTCTGGTCCTCAACTTCCAGAATTCCCAAAAATGGACAAGATCTTTTGTAGAAATAGTTTGGTAAAAATGCCACAGCTCAAGCTGCCAAAAAAAAAAAAAAAAGACCACTAAAAAGCCCAACTGCTGCTTTGCTCTGCCTTGCTTGTTGCTCAGGGAGTAATTTTTGACAGAAACAGTGCTGTGACTCACTGCAGAAGGTGCTATTTATCATAACTATGTGTAGAAGACTGAGGATCCAGTTTGAATAAAAAGTCTGATTTGCATGTTTAATGTATGATAGTTTATATTTTAAGTTATTAATGAGTATGCTGATCTGAAGAAAGAAATTTGCTAAATATTTAATGTTAAACAAGCTTTGGATAAACAAACTGGAACAGAAGAAATTTCTGAAGTTGCAATCGCAGCATTTTTAAGCCATGAGTTTATCAATATTCAAATATGTGTAGGAGATGTTTGGGAATCTAAAAGCAAATAATGATCTTACACTTTTATAACTCCTTTAAATCAAAAGGATGCCAAAGTGTTTAACAAACTGCAGGCAAGGATCATTTCACCTATCATTAAACACAGACATGGCTGCAATGAGTTTTGGAAGTGCTTTACCAGCACAGAGGATCACTGAACAGTAATACAGGAAAAGAATAAAGAATGCTGCAACTTCAGAGACTCAGCATCAGTAGGGATTTAATCCTCAAGGTTTATGAACTCATACGAGCATGTCTCCAAATGTAGGTCCCCACACAATTAAAGAAAATACAACCCATCATAAATTGGGCAGATTGAAGGAAACTAATCAAATACGCAGAATATTGTGGTTAGCCTAAGACTGTATTTTGAAAAGCAGGATAAGACTGAGCTCAATATTTATTTATTGAAATACAGCTTTTTCTCTCAACTGAGAGACAGCATCTTGATAACAGACATATTCTGTGGTTCTGGTCATAGTGTAAAGTAAATAACAATCCCCCAAAACAATTATGCTTGTCAAATCATTAACAGCAGGTCTCCTACCCTTTATTCATGCCCTAAAAAATTGCTTCTTTTGATTACAAGTCCTGATGGAACAATGTCCCTGGGATTTTAGTGCATAAACACTGCCATTGCTCAGTCGCCCCCCTGTCCCTGAAGGGCTGGAGTACAGTCCCTACAGTTAGCTGGAAAACTCGGGACAGAAAGGGCAAAGCCAGGATTAATATTCACAAACCATTGCTCAGAAGCAATTTTGCTGAATTCCACTGGATTTGGTTCAGGATCTCATGTCTGACCTTTTGCTGTTTGAGGTATTTTTGATCTTCACTGATTGGCACTACAGCTCTGCCTCTTAGACTGTATGAATTCCTGTTTAAACCATGAAAACAAGCCAGCAGCAATGATGAAGTAAAAGCACCCACTTCTTCAACCCTTGCCTCAAGGAATGCTGACGAGAAACTAAGTGGAAGGCAGTCCATCATAATACACCCCCAATTCAGTTTTAATTCTAGTCAGCCTCTTTTCACCTCATTTAAAAGAGATTCAGGCAGACCTACCCCTGCTTCTCCCACTGCAATCTGTCCAGTTCATACATTTCACTCAATGATGCTCAAATTGAAAAATTCTGGTGCAGTCCCTTGGGCAAAGAGCACCCCCTCAAACAGACTTCTGAGGGAGACCAGTCCTCACTGGGTTGTAATGTCAGGTTACTATGTTCTTAATATCTTTCCCTAGTATCCTGAATCTTTTGCTCTGTGGTGCCTCCTACAGGAAGACAAATCCATGCTTCTGTCTCGGTCCAGCTACCCAACATTATTGCCTTTGCAGGACTCCCAGAAGGGCTGGATGGTGAAAATTCAGACTCTTTAGGCTGAATTTCCCATCCAAGTGCTGTAAGCAAAACATTTTCTGCCTAAAAGGGTATCCCTAACAGAAATCTGTTATGCACACAGACACAGCCTGGTTCTTAACTCCTGTCAGTAAAATGCAGATAATTGGGGTGTTCCACACTACTCCAGATTTTGTGAAGTTAACTGTAGCAGAGAACAGGAATTTCTCAGACAACCAGAGCAGTGGGGGGATCATACAGGTTTAACAGAGAACTACAGGGTTATTCTTTCTTCCTGAGTGTCTACTTTCCTCTTCCAACTGGTAGTACTCAGCAAGTATAATCCATGAGAAAGGCAGAGAAAGTGGCTACCCAGCTGGAAATAGGCAGCCTCCATCCTGCCCTCAGGTTTACAATTTTATAATAAATTGGCACTCTGCTCAGCCCACCGAAGAACCAATGAGTCACTGCTGCTTCTTAAACATGACCTCATACAAAGTCAAAGCGAAGTATCCTGATGTAGTTTACAATCCAGATGAGTTGGATAACAGTGAGTCATCCTTTTACTCTGCCCTGCTGGGAAAGAAGAAAACCAAACCAAACCCCAAAAAAACAACAAACAACAAACTACCAACCAGTTAAAATAGAAAATTCCTTTCCAGCTGCACATATGACAATTGGTTTGGCCTTTATGTAAGAAAGAAGGGCCATGATTAAGTGTGTATTCCAGCTGTTGTTTCCAGGTGGCAAAGACAAGGTCCTTCCTTATGCAGAGCTTTCTCAAGTGTGTGGGTGCAGGCACACACACACACACCTGCAGGTGGTAGAGTGGCATTCATTATTAAAGACCCCAAAGGAGACAAGTAAATTAAAGAGTCCACTCCAACAGCCACTACTGGAATTTCACCAGAGGGCTTCTTTTCCATGAAATTGAGGCCTCTGTGGTAATAGACATTGCCTAGGCTCTTTGTAGAATTTTTATACCTTTTAATTAGCTAAGTTGCTTTATGAGAACTATTTTATATGAGTCATCTTCAATAATTCTGTAGATAGCATACTAAAATTAAAAATTAATATGTAAACCAATCAGAACTGAAAAGACCAACATATTCCAATTGCTACCTCAGTTTGACTGTAGTTTTGAAAATCATTATCTAATGTAACTGATTGATCACAAAAAGTCCTCTTCTCACAGTTGAAAGTGTGTGACTTCAAAAAGTGCTTACTGATGTTGGAGCTTGATCTTTTAGCAACATTTTTTCAGCATGTTGGTGATATGGTACAATTAGTTCCTCATCAAAAAGAAATGCAACATCTCAGAATTCCAATTTTTTATTGCAAGGGTTTGATTTAACATCCTGCATACCTAAACACTGTCAGGCAGCTGTGAGGGAATACGTTGCATTGAGATCTATCCTTTTTATTAAAAACATATTATACCTTAAGGGAAGTATGTTTTTCTATAGGGATTCGTCTGCAATTTAATTACAGCAGACTATCCTCTCATTTTATGAGATTCATCAGAGCTCAGAAACCACAGTGTGATTTGTAACAGCATATCCTGCCCTGTCAGAGTGGAATGGGTAGTTATGCTCTGTTCAGAAAAATAGTCTGGTTGGCAAAATTTCTTTGGACGAACTGCAGAAATGACAGTACAGCGTTGCCTCCACAAAGAAATGTACATCATTCCACTAACAAACTATTACCCACTAGAAACATCTCCGAAACATGTGCTGGCTGAGGGAATATAGCACTTCACTATATCTTTTTTTCCTATAGAAGTCAGGTAACTGCTTTAAATTTCCAGAGTGGCTTTTCAGTTGTTCATTTTTTTGTTGGTTTTTTTTTTCTTGGGGCCCCCATTTTGCAGAAACAGAAAACACTGAAGAAACCCTCAGGAGAACAAACCATGTTTTTATCTATTTAATATATCCCTTGTTTTTAACTATGTCTAAGCACTTCGGTTGCATAACGTAATATTCTCGTTCTCACAAACACACACAAAGGGGGTTTAAATATTGCTGAATAAACCAACACATTTAAGGAAGTCTTATACTGCTGTAGTCCTCAACTAAGGACACAAAATAGAGAATTTAATCCAGAGAGCACAGCAAAAATTGGACTTTTTTCTGCAAAGTTTGTCTTTGCAGAAAACATGCTTCTACCCAGCATGGCATCCCGATTTTATGAAAGGGAACTGACTATATACTTATGTAAGTCACAAACTCATTAAGTAGAGTGGGTGAAAAGGGACTGGCTGAGAGTGGTAAGAAAGATTTTGTTAATGACATGTTATTTCTAACACTTCCTAACTACAGAAAAAGCCATTCTTTTACTGCCAGGAAATGCCTGCATTAAGACAGAAAAAAGGTTCCAAAAATATAAGCTGAGGGATCTCAGTCAAGACTGACATTTGAACATCTTGTTTGTCTCATGGAGTTTTGTTAGTCCTGCTTTTTATTCCTCCAAGTAATCCTTAGTGCCAGCACTATCAGAATGTATGAATATATCAGCTATCTTCTCTCTAAAACAAATTTCCAGCCTACGTGTTTTTGAGAACAAGAATGAAACATGACTATCACGAAAACTAAGAGCACAGATATAAAGAGCACAGAATTAAAAACAAACAAACAAACCTCAAAGTATCGTTTTTAAGATATCACTCACGTTCTATGATATTCTTGAGATTTGTTAATGCTTGGGGTGTGTAAAATTGCTCATTTATTATCTGCCTTATCCTATTGTCAGCTATTTTTACTGTCAAGTCTTCATGTGGTAGTCATGTGCCAAGAAAGAATCATATGTCCTTGTTTAGGCATATCACAGCTGACAGATGTTGCTGTCTTCCCAGCAACAGTACACAAGGAAATGCTCTCCTGTCCTTGTTTTCCTCAAATCATGCAGTAGGCTTGCAGGAAAAACTGTCTTTGCATGCCTTCCCTCATCATACTGAGGATCTCAGACAACATTTTAACGATAAACCAGAAGGAGGAGGGTAAATGCTACCTCCTCTGAAGCTGGTCTGAAACAAGAAAGGGTGCAGTAGTAGGTTGCTGTGTGGGTAGTCTTGGCATGGACAGTAAACAAGTGCAGAACAGCAGGAAAGAAACAGTTGGCTGAGGGGAAACCCTATTTATCCTGTCCCTCAGGACCACAGAGAATGCATGAAGGACATAAATAATCCCAGAGTCCTTTTGCAACGGAGTAATTATCAAGCACAGAGTTTGTGACTGCCCTGCTTCAACAATATGTCAGGTTAACATTCCTTTCATGATTTTTCCCCTAAAAAACATACATAATTCCCAAAGGCAATCTGGGAAGATTTTAAAGTGATCCCGAGGAGGAGGAATATTTCCTGGGGGAAGCTCCCATGACTTCCTTTCCTGCAGCAATAGCATCACTTCTCTATATCTGTCCTTGAGGGCTATCTGATTGGGAATCTGGTCTCCAAACAATTAAACTGACAGAGGGAAAAATGATGGGGAAATGCCAAGAAAAGGGAAACCTTGTATCTGAGCAGCTGTTTTGGCAGTATAGGTGCTGAACCACTGGCACTGGCAGTGAGGTCTGGGACATGGGATTTCTCTGGGCAAAGACCATGAAATGATTTATAATTTAAACTTGCATTATTAAAAAGGGGCTCTGTCTCTTTTGAAAGACGTTTGTGTCTGTCAGTCATTCTCTTGATTTTACAAGGTATTGGCCTAGTTGGAGGCCAAGTTATTAAAAAATAATCTTCTTTGTTGTAGTTATTGAACTGATGCTATCAAAAGGACTCTATGATTTATAGCATGTGTCTCTAGGGAGGCTTTAGTCCATACTTTTTTTTGTCTCTCCTTTTGATGTACATTTAAGTTTGCCACCCAGTAAGATTCCATTTCTCTTTCCTTGTGTGAATGCAGATTCTTGGGCTGCTCTGCCATTCACAGTAGTCTCAACTAAAGATGAGTTCAGGCTGTGGTACGTCTTTCTTTCCTCTTTGGAATTTTCTAAAATCTTCCTCACAGTGAACACCTTGGCAACAATACTTCACCCAGGAAATGCTTATATAAAAACTCCATGACTGGTTAAACAATCTTCTGTGCTTTCTGAAGCTTTGAAAGCAATATTTGAATGCCCCTGGCAGTTATTCTGCCTTGTTTCCTTTTGCCACTTACTGTGGAAAGGTCACATGCAGCGTGTAGGGGAGCATGGTGCACACAAAGCTGTGTTGGCACTGACCACTGTAAGATCTGCAATTGGAAACAGTGCAACCCTAGTAGCAGGGCACAGTTAACAGAACAAAATATCCTATGAACTGGAAAGGTTTATTAATCAGAGTGGCTATTATAGCTTCTTAGGATTTGGGAG
Organism: Myiotriccus ornatus; assembly: GCA_036023395.1. Classification (NCBI taxonomy): domain Eukaryota; kingdom Metazoa; phylum Chordata; class Aves; order Passeriformes; family Tyrannidae; genus Myiotriccus; species Myiotriccus ornatus. Next base: position 6,136,239 of record JAYRBT010000001.1, read on the forward strand.
CCTGATTAATATCTTTGCATAGCACCAGGCCCCACAGCGGCCTTTTAAAGCCAGTTCAGGACATGCGATGCAAGGCTGTTGAGCTGCCCAAAGAACCTCAAAACTCACACTCTGTGTGTCCTCAACGTACAGGATAGACATGGAAGGGACTTAGTCATTTACAACCAAACATCAGTCTGCTTTTGAGAGCACAGCAGAACTTCAAAAGTCAGATCAGGACCTAAAACACCCGTCATTCAACTCTTGCAGACCTCCACTTGTTCAGTGCACACCAAGTAGAGCGGCACTCAATACAAACAAACCACTACTTTAAAAAAACAAGCCAAAAGTACTATATTTTTCCAGGATTTTTTTTAAGAATGAGAGAAACGTGCAAAAACTCAGAGAGAATTGTTGCCTCACACAGACACAGTCAGATAAGAGTTAGAGGCCTCCTGAGCTTCTCTGGGCACAGCAAAGTAGGATGCCCAGAGAACTGCTGATTAACAGCATTTCACTCTGCAAGAGGCAGCCCCTCCTGGCTCCCAGTTCCTGATGAGTTCCTGTACCTGGGGAGCTGTTGCCTTTCCTAATGAAAGCTGGCATGAGCTCCTGTGCAAGGCTGAGGTTCTTTTTAAACTGATAACTATGCCCTCTCCTCTTTCCCCTGACTGGAAGCACAGCTATTTGGCAATACCTCGATACAGGTCTACATGGAGATGAAATATTCACAGTCAGTGTAGAGAAGCATTTACTTCCAGCCAGTGGCTCCTCTGATCCAGTTTCTGTCACTTAGAATGAATCAAATAATTTCTTACACTGACATTTCTCTCCCCTGATGATAAGTGGAGTCTAGAAAACCAGCACAGATCTAGATATTGTAGAAATCTGAAATTTGATGATGTGAAACCCTAATCTCCCCAAGCTTCCTGCATAGTCAGTAGAGAAAGTCATGCATCTTAAAAGCATTTCTAAGTCAGGCTCATACACTGCCAAGCACAGCTAAATACTTCTCTGGGAAGAAATAATCTAAGCCAAAGAGAAAAAAAAAAAAAGTGAAAACAATCTTTTTGGAAGGAAAACAGAAAGAAATATTACCAAAAAAAATACTGCAAAACTAACAGAGAACTGTGTCAAGCCTTAGTAAGTTCCTCAGGAAACATTTTTCAAAGAATTCTCATGCCTTTGCCCCAGTCCCATACCTCTGTAAGTGTTGCTGACTTAAAGACTAGCTCAGGACATTAGCATGAAAAGAAATCTCAGTAGTTCTTGCCACATCAACAATTAACCCCATATACTATTAAGTTCAGACTTTCAAGGTCAATTATCTTGACTGGAAAGAATTGACTTATCTTGAAGATTTGGTTTTTAAACTATTTTATAGTACTGGGACATGCAGTGATACCTTGTGAAGCAGGGACCAAAACTTTTCTCTCTTTTCTGCTGTGGAATGCCTAACACATAGGCTGTATAGTGATGTTCCTATCATTCTCCTTTTTCTCTGTGGCCCAACAAATCTTACAGTCTTTTCTGAAAGTTGGAACAGCTTCACTATGAAGGGTGTAGTGTGGTTTCTCTCCAGCCCTGTCCATAACTGAATCTCCTCAAGGAGATGGAAAATACAGAATTGATTTTTTACTGGCTGAAACAGAATTTACATTCTTCTACATCTGGTAGATGGAAAGAGGTTTCCCAGCTTTATTTGCTTGCTACCTCCAGCAAATTTCACCAGCACTGGCGGTACTCATGCCCAGGTCTGTGTAGATCTCTAAAAAGGCAAAGAGAGGCCTTTTTCTTTTCTCCTTCCTACCTCACTTTACACTTCCTGCTGGGATATCCCCTTTCACTCCTATTCCACCTCAGACAGGGGTCCCAAGCCTACATGACCTCCTGTAGCTCAGCTTAGTGCCATCCTTCCGAGAGGAATCCTGGGAGCAGGACTTCAATGATGCCCATGGGTCCCTTCCAACTCAGCACATGCCATTATTCCAGCTCATCACGTGAGAAGCCACAGAGTGAGGTGGTACTGCAGCCTGTAACAGCAGCCAGCAGACAACCAGCAGATCAAAAGTCCCACACAGGCAGAGCTGCTCCCAGTGCCAGCCTTCCCTTCATAGCACAGACAACAGGCTGCACGATTTTCTTGTGTGACAGGGCTCTTCCTGAGTCACGGGGGAAGTTTCTGCATCCAGGTAGGTGCTCCCACAGTCCCTGAGCCAGCACGGACAAAAAGAAGCTTCTCAATAACACCTACAACTTAGAAAAGACAGAAAATCTTACAGTAAAAGGGGGAGGCTGGGAATGAAAACCATACACAAACTAGTGTTTGGCTTCAACCGTGAGAATCAACCCTCATACGCCAAGTGAAATGGGCCCTGAGAGCTTCTGTCTGTGGGGGTGGGTGACCACATAAAGGGCGAGGGGCTGAGGAGGGTGGGGAGTTGAAGGCTTCTGTCTTCCCTGCTGTGCTTTCTTCCATCCCATTCATACTTGAGGGAACACTTCCATTTCTGTGTCCATAGAAGTTACTGGAGGAAGCGAGCCAGACTGTTCCTCAGCAGGAACTGCCTTTAACAAAGGGATATCATTTCCTTACAATACTTTCACTTCAGGGTTATTTTAATCTGAAGCTTAACAGAATATAGGAGCTGTTTTGGTTAAAAAGCCTCAGTGGAGTAGAAGCATAACAAAGGACCTGAGGAAGACTTTTGTCTCTGCTTCGTCTAAAAACTTCTAAGTCTGCCTTTCTGCTTCAACGTACATTTTAGATACCAGTGCCTGTATCTGAGCTATTAATAGCTGATAGGTTTTGGGCTGGGACCAAAATCTATATTTCTTCTCCTTGCCTAAGGTGACCAAGAATTCCTCTTCAATAGCCCAGCAACAGCTTCAACGAGCCTATATGAAGCTATAATCAGTTTAAATTATTAAAATATCAATTTAACAAAACCTAACAGAGTCTATTTAGTATTCTTGGAAAATTCAAGAAGTTGTGCAAACACAATGTGGAAGAAAGTCTGTTTGGACCATAAAAACTGTTTATTATGCCTAAAAGCATTATTTATGTTACCTGACATTGTAGAACTTGCAAAGCGAATAAAAATCTAAAAATCTGCCTGTGATCTTCTTTATGTTAGGGCTACCCCAATGATCTCCCTGAAGTGTATGGATGTAAATGGGGTAAGCATTGCCTCTCCTTTCCCGAATTACAACATCTATTCCTTATATTTCCTCACCTTGACATTCACGGCAGCAGACAGAAATCACTAGGTCAGCGCCCACCCCAAACCATTATAATTCATTGTTTTGAATAAACAGTCTGATTTTTCTGCCTTCATTCAATGTATGAGCATGGCTTAGTGCCAGCTGAACCACAACGATGCCCAAGACCCAGAGAGATTATGTGGGTAAGGCACATCCTGCAGCTGTGGTGATATTCAGGAAGGGGCTGGATCATGCTGAGAGTTGCTTCTGCCACACAGTAAATCAGTAGAATAAACAAGTATCCTTTATCTTAAGCTCTGTAAACACAGTACTTTCACAGAGATTGGGGGAGGGTTCTTTGGTGGTATGGGGGAAAAAAACACAACCAACCAACCAACCAGAAAAACCCAGAACAAAAACAAAATAAAAAACAAAACCACCTAGATAAATCTATTCATTTAAAAGGTCTGTCTGCGTCATTTCTGGAAATGTTGTTTGCAACAGAGAGGCTGTGCATCGTCCTCACAAATCTGCAAGGCTGCTTCGTACGAACAACCACTGTATCTTTTAAAACTTCACAACTTTCTGATTCCTCCACTGATACCTTCAGCAGTGCATTCACACTCTGCTTTGAAAAGGCTGTTGCTGTTACTGTAAATTTTTAAGCAGGCAATGGGAAGGGTCGACCCTATGAACACACACATTAGAGCATAGCTAATGAAAGAAAGCCAGGGGATTCTGAGTACAACAGCTACAACATACACAGGGGCTGGTACATCGCTTATCTGAATACAAGGCAACCTTTCTACTGACTACAAGTGGCTGATGGCGCTTCTGAGCCAGCAGGCAAGGAAGAAGCTATCTGCAGAGCGACTCTAGCATTGGAAATCACTACAAGAGACATCCACTGGCATTCGGGCTGAAGAAAATACCTTAACTGGAAAAGATTTTTACAGTATGACATTCACGTAAAGTGGGAGTAATTTCGGAATTACCATTCACCACATTTGAACGAAATGAGATATTCTTCTGAATAAAGCTGTATGCTGTAAGAATCATGTATTAATGAAATGTCTAATGCTGAAAGATGCAGTCTAATTTAGCTAAAACGAACAGTTATTTTGAGAAGAAAATAATGCAAAACAAATAATTGAAAATCCAATAAGATAGATATTTTTGAAATGTAGAATACAAAAAAAAATTCATCCAGAAAGAATTTAATCTTGGATGAAGTTCTTAAAAACAGACATATCTCAATCTCTGCTTTCACTAAGATTTGAAGAATGACTCGTGTCATCTTCATTGCTGATGAAGGGCTGAAGAGGCATCTCAGTAGCCACATACTTGTGAAGCACAAACATATGGAATATTTGAACTAATAGTAAATAGAAAGTCTTCTGGTAAGTATAAGAATTCATCTTGCTTTCAGACCTATGTTTTGAAGCTCTCTGTTACACCCAGCTTTGAACACTTTGAGGAAACAACACAGTGTACAGCGTTACAAGATGATAAGAAATTAAACAACTACACTTTTACAACACTGTTAGCATCCACACATTATTTGCACAAGGTCATAAACATACTAGAATCTGCAAAGCACAAGGATTAATGGGTAGCAATGAAATGCAGCAGACTATTCAAGAGTGGAATGTAGGTCTTGGTTAAACAAGTCATCCATAAGTATATATTTTAAGTCAGCCGAAAATTCAGGGTAATACCTACATATTTGTATTGCAGGATGCAGGTTAGACACTGAAGGACACAGCCCTGAAAACAATGAGTTGGTTGAAAATGAGATCAGATATCTCCTGTTTATGAACTGTGAACACAATGTTACTGTTAAAAGGCCAAATGAAGTCTTTGAAGGCAGAAGGAGATGAGTGGTCCCAACATGGGTGAGAGAGCTGTTGGAATCTGTTCACCTATTCCAGTGCTTCATGACAGATGTAGAAATGCTAGCAACAACAAAAGGAATATCTGTGGGGTACATGACACTGTTTAAATTAATTGGCTAATTTATTTAAAAAACATTACGTCCTTACTATGAAAACAAGGAAGCAAGGAATGCAATCCTACTGAAGTTGATACTGAAAGGCTGCAAGTAGGGGTTCAAGCCACAGTAGGCTTATAAGAATTCATATCAGAGGATCCCCTTTTTTATAAATTGTTAAAATGTTGAAGTGAAAGGATATGCAGGTGGTCAGAACAGACGATACAATGGGGTCTTGACTTCTAGTGCAGACCCTGAAGAAGTGACTTTTAGTAAAGCTGAATAAACTATTTACTATTAGAATCTGTCCTGTGCTAAATTAATTAACTTTCTGGAAATTTACAAATTAATTAACTTTCTGGAAGTTTAGAAATTTTTACTCATTCCTCAAGGACTATCTACAGAGTTCAGACATGACTGACACATCTGATAGAGATAAAAATGTGTCAGGTTTATAGGCTACCTTGAGCTACATTTTAGGTTATATTAAAATTTTTGCTTATCCTCTGTTCAGCCAGAAAGTACCTGCTGCAGATTTAGTGGTTCTCCACTGCCTTTGTTATTACATCATCAGCAATACATTGCTGCCCCAATAACAATAATAATAGTAGCAGTAGTGATAATAATTACAGTACATTAAGATTCAGTTCTCAGAACGATAGACAAACTTTAAAGATAATTTTTTTACTCCTCGCTATTATCTATAACAAAATAATGTTGCTTAAAGCTTTTTCCTTACCAATTTGACTTCTCATGTTGGATGCACACAATGGTTAGTTACAAGAGAGCTGCTCATTAGTGCTGTACTGTTGGCAATGACCACTGGAGCATTTGTGTTTTTACTAAAATAAACAATTAGCAACTGTGCTAAAGATATTGGATGTAGGAGAAAAGGGAACAAAGAGGGGTCAATGTGTTAAATTTCTGAGAAGCTCATAGGCTGATGAATGACCTCAGTGTTACACCACCATTAATTGCCGTGTAATAGAGCTTACAGATTGGGACTTACTTATTTGTGAAGACAAAGGAGCTTTTTAGGAGGGAGAAGCCCATGAAAAGTCAGGGACAAGTCTCCTACAACATTAGACATGCCATTATTCTGAAAGTGCTTTTTCTTTTTCATAAATATGTATGCCCTGTTTTCTGTGATGACAGCAGTGGTCTGAATCACTGTTTCTAAGATTAGCAAAACCAGTTGCTTGGTTTCGTTTTCCACCCATATATGTGAGACACAAGCCAAAATCAGTGCTCAGCACAAGCACTGCTACACCCCAGTGTATGTTTTTAGATCTCCTGGGTTCACAGAATCGCAGAATGGTTTGGATTGGAATCGGCCTTAAAGATCATCTAGTTCCAACCCCACTGCCATGGGCAGGGACACCATCCACTGGACCAGGTTTCTCAGAGCCCCATCTAGCCTGGCCTTGGACACTTCCAGAGATGCAGCAGCCACAGCTTCTCTCTGCACCCTCTGCCAGGGCCTCTCAACCCTCTGAGGAAAGAATTTCTTTCCAGCATCTAACATAAACCTGCCCTCTGTCAGTTTAATGCCATTCCCCCTTGCCCTGTCACTATCTGTCCATATAAAACATCCCTCTCTCCCTCCTAGACATGCAGAAATGTAGTGTCTTTTCTTCAGCTGAAGTCTAGACACTCCAATCTTTTATCCTTCTCTCTGCAACTGATAAGGAACACTGTGTTCTCTAATCATGTTCTAATCACCACAGTGATTTTCATCCACACCTCGGTTAGAGGAGGCTTAGAAGATTATTATTCAATGATCACATGTATAATCTTCACATAAAAAGGAACGGCAACATTTGGGGGCTAATCCAACCTTGTCCAGTGATCCTTTTAAAGGGGAAGGAGGACAGCAGGTAAGATTTTATGCAGGAAAGGTCAAAACAAGACAAGTAGATGCTTTGATCCTATGAGAAAAGGACACTTTGTAACTCTAATTTGACACTGAAGATTCAAAAAAAAAAAAAAATAAGATGAAAACAGAGAAAGGGAGAGAGAAAAGGTGAGGTGAGATATAAACACACAAGGTTTTAATCAACTCATCCTCCAGAAAAGACCATTAGGTCTTCTTGGCTATGACTAGCCCATCAACCTTTCCTTATCAGCAGTCTGTGAGAAGGTGACATGAAAACTTTCTCTCCCTCCCACCCTTCTTCCTCTGCCATGTCTCCAAAAATTCAGATTAGCACGAACATGAAATTCGCCTTTTTTCCTGGAAAACTCCATAGGCAGCTTCCTCTGGAGCCTACCAGTAGGCTGGGCAGGATACCACTTTTGAGCACTGAGCCAGCACTGCCAGTGGAGCCTCAGAACCTGAACTTCAGAGCTGCAGGTCATCCCATGTGCCCGCTGCCGGCCACGGGAGCCAGAGACCCAAGGCTGTGCTTCAGCTGTGCACCCCTTCTCCACCAAAGCACTGCTGCTTGCCAAGCTGCAGTGCCAACAGAGAGTCCTTTTCAGAGGAACTGTGGTGTTATCTCTGCGAGCTGCCAATTCTCTGAATTCCTCATTATCCACGCATGAAGTCCAACGGGTGCTTAATGCCAGCTTAAACCACAAATCAACACATCACTAGCAACAGGGTAAGTAGGTGTCTTGAATGTACACAAACCTAGCATTATAGGCAGGCATCTGTTTATCTACTGTGCTGTTCTACTTTTGCAGCTACCTCTGTTATTTATGAAGTTTGAAAGTCCAGAGAAAACTATTTTTCCAAGTAGGAATTGCCAGCCTGCCTGCTGCTGCCACTGCATAAGCATCACTAGCTGCACTCTGTCTTCCAGAGGGAAGCACCTCTCCTTGGTATTTTAATTAATGGTTATACTTCATATTCTTCAGGAGCTTTTGGAGTGTTGTGTTAACTTGAGTAAATGTGGAATGACCTCATCCTTTAAACATAACCTTGCAAGAGGACTTTCCATTGAAATGGGATTCATTCTTGCTCCTGTACATAAAGTTCCAAGGCACGTTACTCCCTTGGGTCTCTCTCCAAGATGAGTTTCAGCCCTTATCTCTTGAATAGCACAGGAGTGAGGTAGAATTAGTTGCTGTGAAATATCTATATTTCTTCTGATTTTACAGTTCACAGATGCTCACATTAATTATATGTCTTAAAAATACATGCCCCTAAGATTAACCTGCAGAAATGTAGTTTACACACACACACAAGGCTTCCCTTTATCAATAAAAAAAAATGAAATCAATGGAAATCTGTATCTTCTTTTCATGTTAGCAGTTAACTAATGGATAGTTCACTGACTGCCTTGAGAATGATTTTGCTTGTCTCTGCTTCTCTTGCCTCCCTCTACATTTTACTTCATTTAAATTCTCAAACAATCCTAGAATTGTTAAGGCTGGAAAAGACCTCTAAGACCATCAAGTCCAACCTTTCACCCAGCTCTGCCAGGTGCACCACTAAACCATGTCCCCAAGTTCCATGTCCAGCTGTTTCTTGAACTCTTCCACGGTTGGTGACTCAATCACTTCCTTGGGCAGCCTGTTCCAATGCCTTACCACCCTTTCAGAGAAGAAATTTTTTCCTAATATCCAATACAAACTTCCCCCAGTGCAACTTGAGGCCATTTCCTCTCATCCTTCTTTGTTACCTGGGAGATCTATTTTGCCAGTGTATACACACAGAGACACCCATAAATTCTTTTGCTCTGGTATCCCCGGTTTTGTCCCTCATGTTTTGGGTTTTTTTTAACTGAAAACTCTCTGCTACTTCTTTAGGCTTCTAAATGATGTCACTGCAAATGGAAAAACCCAGAAATAATCTTTGCCACAGATATTTAGGAGAAAGAAATTCAAGACCTTGTGACAAAGAAATTCAAGGCCTTGTGACCTCAACCAACAAATACCTACGCTTTTTAGGCCTTTTTCCATGCTAATTTCCGAGTTTGGTACTAACGCTTCTTTGTTTTTCTCCTGAGAGCAGGAAAAAGATGCCCTGATAAGAATTAATTATGATGCAGTTAGGACTAATTAAAGCCTCTATAGCTCCATTTACAGAACTCATAACACTTATGGTAGCCACTACACACATAGAAAAAAACCCCCACAGGGTCCAATCAGAGACAAAAATGAAGCATCAAGGTACTTAACTATTCCTCAGCTGAGCTGTGTAGTTAATCTTCAGCCTTTTTCCATGTTGCACAGTGAATATGATAGCCACTGACAGTCTTCAACATGGGAATGCATGTTAAAAAATAAGATAAATATGTCTAGTCTTCAAGGTGAAATTTTACTAACGGGGCAGACCTGCCCTTTTTCATCCCACAGTCAAGACTTTTGCGTATGTGGGTGCTAAATAATCAACATCTCCAAAATTACTAATTAATGCAATTGCACACTCAGTAAAAATGAAGAAAATTCCTTATTCACAGGCATGTAAAATATCTTTATTTTGTTTAAGAGAAGATGACAAGTAAATGAACGAGCTAAGCAAATCTCAGGCTGTGGTTGTGCAAGCTTTCATATCTGGATTGAAGAAAACATATGGGTTTCAGATTTATCCATTCAGATTAGATAAGACTCATTAATTTGATTTGAGGTCTAAGAAGCCCAAACCGTCTTCTCCTCTTTGATGTGCTTTTCTGAGAGATGGCTGTGGATAACATGGGATGGGTACTGTTACCACATCCACTCTCATCCCTTTCCTCATTGGCAATGCTGTTTTCAGAACTCTTGGCCCAGTTCTCTCTCTTTTCCCAGAAGGGATAGGACAGTCTTCCTCTAGTTCATTTTTGTCTTAACCCAACCCCTACTCAAAGAGCCTCTCTCAACCCTTTGTTCCTACAATCTTATCTCATCTCTGGACTCTAGGACTTTCCATCTCCCTTCCCTTTCTCTCCTGAAATCAAAATCAAAAAAACTATTTCATTTGCATTTCTGAGAAATCATGAATTATTTCTGTTACTGACAACATAATGTGACGTTCCAATTTACAATAGCTCCCCAAAACAGTGGGAAAAACTGCCCACAGTATAAGCTCATTACATATTGCATATCTCAGGGGAAAAAAAAACGCATTTTTGTGTGGAGCTGTCAGAAGTGTTCAATAATTTTTCAGTCAAGACAAGACACGAATTTAACCTTGACAATATTTACCTTCTTTATATATATATATTTACACATGCACTCTTTTTTAAGGTGTGATGAGATGGGTAAGAGACAGAGGGAAAAAAAGGCATCTTTACTCTACTGAAATTTTACAGAATCTGCACAATGCTCAGGTTTCCATACATCAGCTCCTGTGGGGGATTGCCCCCGGAATCCATCATGTTTGTAGTAATCATAGAAGTTTCTGTGGGTCTCCCTTGTTGAACAATTTCCATATCCCTTTTCATTTAAAGCTTGTTTTTATGCAGATTCAAATTAACAAGAAATCGTCTGATTGGAATTCTAGATGCCTTTCACTAGCTCTACTACAAATGGATTAATTTGGAAAAATACATAAACACCAGTTATAGGCTGCTCTACATATCTGATGAAAGAATTAACTGCTTGTGCAGAATTTGTCACAGATTACTGTAACACTCATGGCAACTGCATTTCAAACAAACTGAATATCCCAGTAAATAATTATAGTTTTCTGAAAAACATATCAACCCACCTAAGGAACACCTCTAAAAGAGAAGTAAGAAGGAAGAATATTTAAACAATAGGGCTTGAGATATCACAAGACTTCCTTTCAATAGCCTGAGCCCTACTTATGAAAACACATACACACACACACACAAATCAAAGTGACAGACTCAATATAAACATGCAAAAAACCCCATAATAATAAATCCTTCCGCCATTAGGGACAAGAAATGAACAAAATGAATGTATGACCAATAAATGATAAGGCAACAAAAAGTACACTCAGTGAAGGTGCAAATATATCAGAGAGCCAAATTAACTTTTTACACCACAGACTTCCATGTTGTAGTTCTTGTGGTGACTGTGAGACTTGTCAGAGGGTCCATATGAAATTGAAATCTTCGTAGAAAAAGTCATGACACAAATGGACAACATGAACAGTAGGGGCTCACTGGGGCCAGATGGTGTCCTCCCAGGAGCTTTAAGGGAGCTTGAGGATGAAGCAGACAAAAAGTGGGTTATAAATTGTTATAAAACTGTGCTGCTACCTGAAGATAAAAAATACGGTGTCATTAGAAAAGAATATAAAGTCAGGAAAAAGATATCAAAGGAATAAAATAGAAGTCTGATAACTGCACGTGGCCAGTTAGTAAAATCCTTAATAGAAGACAAGGATGAACAGGAACTCGGACAAACCTAATCTACTTGGAAAAAGGCAACATGTCTTTTCAGAGAGGAAACAGTGCCTCAAAAACCTGTTGGAGTTCTCAGTGTTGGATTTCTGCAGAAATCTAGGTACAGATCATATATAACCTATTTAGTCTCCCAAAAACTTTACAACAAAGTTTTTCACTAAAAGTTTTTGGAGAACCGGAAGGACGTATGCTAGGGGGAAAAAATCCTGGCTAGGTAATTGGCTTAACAATGGGATGAAGAAGATGTCATATGACTGGGTATCAAGCAGTGAAAGAAAATAATCAGTGGAATTTCACTGGGACCCCTGCTGCTCTATATGGTCATAAATATAGCCTCCCAATGGGGGCGAGTGGGGAAGTGACACAGTTTGCTGACAATACCGAGTTATAAAAGTGGGAAGGACAAGACTCCTGAAAAATTGCAGAAGAATATTATGAGACTAAGGGGCTGAGCAATAAAATGTCAGATGTTGTTCAATATAGCTAAAAGTACAGTTAGTCAGACAGAAGAAAAATAATCTCAACTCCACGTTTAAAGTGATGGTTGCTGAGCTGAGTGTTACAGCTTCAGAGTGTGATCTTTCAATTGTGATAGACAGTGCCATGAAAATGTCTGCTCAGTGTTCAGTAGGAGTTGAAAAAGACAAACCATAGCTAGAAACTATTTTAAAAATGAAGAAAAAAATTGAGAACTTCATTATTCTATTCTAAAAATACATGGCATATCAATATCGCAAATGTTGTGTATTCCCTCATCTCAGAACAAATACAGTAATATGAAATATGTGAAGAAAAAAAAATCATTGGAAGATCAAAGGTGTAGGACAGCTTTTGTACAGAGCACAGTTAAGCTAACAGTCTCTGTCATGGAAATTAAGTAACTGAGGGAGGGTATGAGAAAGATATACAAAATCACAACTGCTAAGAAAAGAGTGAATAGGAATAAACTATTTAATTTTTCCTCTATAGAATCAGAACTAGAGGCATCAAATTAAGGTAGCAGGAGACAGACTCTACACACATGCTGTGGGATGTAAAACCTAGGTTCAAGAGGAGACAGACCATAGAGAGAACTCCGCTGACAGCTACCAGGCAGAAGGAGATAGACTTGGCATATAGAATTCTCTGACTGAAAACAGTTGGAGACCAGTAAAAATGCTTAAAGAAAACATCCCTCATCTTCACCCTGCTTTTACTCTTCCCTAAACATTCACTTTTAGGCTCCTCCAGAGTCAGAATACAGCATTAGATGAACCTTTGGTCTGACCTACTGTGATTGCCTTCAGGTATTCATAACTTTAGGATACAAGGAACGTAACCTTGAAACACATTAATGTTCTCCCCTGTGTATTAAATATATTACAAGTGAAGAATGAAAAGTTATTTGCAACTTCCTACTACTCAGTCCTGGGGTCTGTCCCATATCCAGTGCTCAACCAGAAGGAACACTGAGCTCATCTGTTGCATTTTCTAATCTGCAATATTTCTGTCACATACAGCCCAGCAATCTTAATGACACATCTCCCTAGGTTTTACTAGTAGCAGGGGAAATATATGCTTAATCTGTTATTTTTGCATGGAGTATGTCTGAACATTTTCCTTGGATTTTTTTAGATAATGCAATGGTTGTTTAGTACTCTGCAAAGGAACAAAATGCTAGATATTACGCCTGAACTAGTTTTAAAAAACCAGTTGGACAAATAAAATATTTATGTTGAATAGATTTCACATTGCAGTGCCTGGAATTTGGCAACAGACATTACAAATCATGAGCAATATAGAGAATACAGAATTTAATTAACAAAGCTAAAGATGGAAAAGAAAGCACACTGATATATGTAATGTGGCTCTCAGCTTCAATATTCAGCAATAAAATAACAAGTCAATGCTTCTAAACCAATCCGAAATGAGTGAAAAACAGAAGCAACATAGTTGGAAGGTTATATTTCAAAATGCAATTAGTGTCAGAATATTTCAGAAATGCTAAAAGTGAATAAGTCACCAAGTTCAATACAAAGGGAAATACACATGACAAAGAAGTAACTTAGGGAAGGAAATATATCTCATTATTTTTATTATTTAAATCTAATCATCATCAGATTAATTTAGAGGAAATTAAATGAAAGTAAAATACTACATCTTCATATTGCCAAATAATTGGTGTCAAAGAAATTTTAATTTACTGGAAACAATCCCTTCTGTGCAATTAAAGAGAAAAAAACCCTTATTGTGTATGTTAAATAGCAGCTTTCACTGTAAAATATAGCTCTCCAAAGATTAGCCATGGTTTAAATGAAAGGCCACAGAACAGGATTTCCTATGTTCTATCTTCACGAAATTAAAGACGACACTGAAAAAAGGGCTATGTGAGTATATTCAATAGGAATACCAAATTGTAATTTATTTATTACTGTCCATTAAGGGATCCTTTGGACAAAACTAGTATTTTATTGTGCAAAACCCTGAGATGCACTTTCAAAAAACACATCTTCCAACATAACTGCCAGGTGGGTTCTCATTTTAAACCAGTATCCAGTTTCCCACAAAGCTGCAAAGCAGAGCATTGCCAGGGTGTCATTTACGTGACTGAGCAAGAAATGCCACCTCCCTTTGGCTGTGACACGCAGACATCTGAGCACAGTGAGAACACAAAGGCAATGGCCCACATGAGAATCTTCAGTGCTCCATCCCAGACTAACCTCCTCTACAGAACCTCACAGACACTTAAACATCCCTCCCCCTCCCCAGATATAGGGATTTTACTGACAGTATTCTATTGGCTGCTGCAGGTTGAATACAATAGAGATGGGCAAACATTCACATTTTTTGATGTGTGCTTGGATTCAGAGAAAAACACCTCTTGCCTAGAAACACATCTGGTGATGGGGAGACCAAATGACCTCTGTCTTTCCAGTCAGCCAGTCTTTCAGCTGTTGTGCTGCAACCAGGAACTGTGGACAAATGTTAACGTGTAAGAGTGAAAATAATAATATAAGCTTTGTATTGCTTTGACCCTTCCAAATTCAGGCTCAGCTTGAGGTCTGTGGACAGTTACACCAGCTGTTGTTTTATCCAAACTAGTTCATCCATCTCTAATCAAGAAGTTAGCAACCAGCTGTGTTGATCCTCTCGTATTCAGTGCACAGTTTTTCTGTGCTCCAAAGAAAAAGATCTCACTTTAGACTCTGCTCAGTCAAGAGTGTTTTTCCATCAGGAATCCACAGGTGCAAGCTCTCTGGCTTTGGCTTTGCTCCACGTGAAAGCTAATTGCATACCTCTTGGATGACCATTTAGACCTGTGCCTCTTAACCTCTGCAACGCTGAGAAGCGACACCGTGCTCAGCACTGCAGCACAGAGCAGGAGCAAACTCACCTGATTATCCCTCCATGCTTCCTCTCAACACGACATCTTCCAATGCACTGTTCCCTCCTTCAAGCTCAGCCCTCAGTCTCCCCACTACTACTGCCTCCTGCCTCCCCAGGGTAAAGGAAGTACCTTATGCCAGTCCAAAAGAGTCATTGCACACTCCTCTCCCTGAGGTCTCTCTCTTCCTAAACCCTTGGGTGGCTTTTCAGTGTAATAAAGAACTGGTTCCTGTCCCAAGGCTTCAGGTAAGTTAACTAAAGGAAATGCAGTAAAAGCTGGGATGAAAGGGAGGATGCAACACCAGAAGGACTACACAGCCAGCTGTGAGCCAGTGTGAAGGGGTTCAACTGGATGGTGCTTGGCACCTACAGCAGAAGCTGGCAGAACACCTCGACTGGGTGACAGCTACACACCATGGCATGTTCCAGGGTCCTAGTAATTTGTCAGATGGCACAGTGGGCCAGCAATTAAATCCAGATACTCTTGTTTCTCTAGTGTTAATCAGTATTCAGAAGACCAATGTACATAGACCCACAGTGCTGAGAATTTCTCTCCTCTTCACCCCAGATTTAGGCTTAGCTGAGGAGTCTGGATTTAATGAACTACCTAGAAGTGGAAATCTATCATGAATTCCAGGTCCCTTTGGTGGAAGTAGCAGGTTTTGCTTTGCTCTTGCATTCATGCAGTCCTGTTCAGAGAAGGAAAATATACAATCTTTAAACTACTGCTAAAAAGATTCTTTTATGGTTGGTCTCAATAGGTACAACAGAGTAAAAGTGGACTGTGCCTTTGTCACTCTTTCAATTACAAACACAGAGGGAAAAGTTCACTACCAGGCCTTTACCAGAGAAACCTTGCCACAGAAATTAAAAACTCCTGCTTTGCATAGTTACGTTGCTGTAAAACTTGCTAAAAGAAGCAAATTTCTTAGCACCTATTAAGAAAATGAGACCAAGTGACAAGACAGTAACCAGCAAGAGGCAAATGAAGGTGCTGGCCATGAGCACAACTGTGATGTACATAATGTGATGTACACATACAATACAACCAAGATTGCCAAAAAACAATGGACTAAGTCTTTCTTCAAGAAACGACATCAGATAAGCTTGTCCAAGAAATTCTCACAGATCTCACAGTGTGGTAGGCTCTTTTTGAAGCCCTCTGATAGCTCCAGCAAAAGGATGGGTTATATTAGTGCAGTGAAGGTGGAAAGAATGAAAAACCAGGCAGCCACAAAGCTACCTTGGGGCTACAGACTCTTGAAAGCAAAACACTGTTGTGTTTCTGTTTCTACAGCAGAGCTCAGGGTGTCCCTACGGTTGTGTTTGATTTACCTGATTTCATTTAGACGTCACAAGCATCCACTGCCCTTGAAAAAGGGCCATGTCAGGTGCAGAAATGACAGCTTCCATGGGCTGTCTGAGATGCATCTTGGAGCTTGGGCTCCTCCAGCAATTACACTGTGATAAGAAATCATATCTTGTAAACTTCAGCCCCAAGTAGTTGCTCATAGTCCATTTGTGACAGTGTTTGTTTTCCCTGCTGTAATTTTTCAGACAGTGTCATACTCTATTTACTCACATTGCTGCAGCTTTTGGAAGACCTAATTTTAATTGATACTTTACGGTTCTAAGATAATGCTACACCATTATTCAAATAATATATGTGCACACATTTCTGTTGTAACTATATAGTAAAATACATGTTATAATATTGGCTCCTCTCATATTACGTTTTAGATATTTTTAATGGTCAGAATACTACTGATGTGTATTTATGGGCAGAAAGGCATAGTACAATCTCCACCCATGCAAAATAAATCATTATTTATTCCTTAAAACCATAATTTCCCAAAATTGCTCTTTAATTAATCACTCAGTGCCCATGCTCTAGGGATACTCTTATTTCTTTCATTTTATTGAGTAAGCTCTGATATCTCAGTCAGTTTAGCACAATACCAGTAGGTGGAGTAATGGTAAAGCAAATATCTGCTTCAGCTATTTATATTTATAAACAGCCATTTTTAATATCTTTGCAGAGATTTGCATAAACCTGTTGTATATACATATATATATGCCAGAAACATCTATAGATATATATTACTCACATGCACATACTCAAAACCATATAGATTAAAAGAACACAATACTTAAGGGATGAAGCACTTTTTTGTCTTAAATCTAGTATTCTCTGCAGTTTTCTTCAATTTATATGTATTGGGCAACACATATTTTGCAAATTGTGCTACAAGCTTGAAACCCTACATCCCCATACACTTAAAAAGAACTGATCAGCCCCTGGAGGGAGTAAGGATTTGCTGCAAGCTCCACTTCGCTATTGAGGTCAGTTGAGATTTGAGAGACAGCTTTGGTTAATAGTGTCATGTCCTTGCCAACCTGCAGTTGTGTAGCGTGCCCAAAGCCTTCAGAACACTGGGTAGGAGCATCATTAGCAAGACCTTTGTCCCGTGTCAGGGTGGAGGATGGCTGTCATGGATGAGTGTCCCTACGTAAAGAAAAATTTCTACTAATGCAGCTGCTATTTTTCCTCCTCTCCGTTGCACAACGTTCTCCTAGTGATTCATCTGGGCTTCAGATAAACACTAGCAACTTCCAAGCATTCAGGCAGGCAACAAAGCAGAGCCTTAACAAGTGCACGAAAGTCCAGCATCACTGCAGCAGCTTGGTCTCTTAGAGCAGCAATTTTAAGCTCAAATTAAAGTCACTCCCATATGTGTTATCAACACGTAGGAACTTTGAAAATGAAACTGATATGCACTGAAAGAAATCTCATTTGGACTGCAGCTTGTAGCTTAGTTCAGGTAAAATTCCTACCAAAGTCAGTAGAGGTTTTTTTTTTCTTTTCTGATAAAATAAGCAGGTTCAAGCCCCTCAGTCACTAAAAGAAAACTCATCAGTTATTATTAATGTCTTTTCTGAGTCACTGCTTTCAGATAAGTGCAGTACACTTCTGCATAGCTCTCTCACACTGATGTCTGAACCATAATGAAGACAGTACCTTCCCTAATATCAGTGTTAATTTTATAGGTAAGATTACTGAAACCGAGCTTCGACTGCATGCAAAAATTAAAATCTTGGTCAGGTTATCATCACCATTCTTCAGGTAGGAGATTCACAAGAAAAAACATAGGTGCTGGAGGTTCGTTTTGCTCCTAGAGATCATATTAAATTGCAAATACCAATACAAAAGAAAAAAAAAAACAAGGACAAAATTTCCTCTGTAAAATTAATACAGGTCCAAAGAACTGTAAATATCAGTCTCATTATATGCACTAGATAGTATAGGTAAGGTTATTTCCCCTATCACCATTTGTTCTATGCAGCTATGTGAAGATTATTAATATTAAAGAAACTCATTCTCCCCACCAAATACACAAGTTCAAGAAAATATTTTCTCATATTAATTTTAAAATACTGAATCCATCTGCACTACCTTCTTCAGGATTGCTCAAGCTTATAATAATTTTACTCTGATTTTGTTTGTAAATTGCTTATGATTCATTTGGGATTTTTTTATCCTTTGTGTATTCAGTAAGCCAAAAGAATCTGTATTCTTGCCTCTGCCAATGCAGGCATTGCAATGCGATCATCTTCTACCTCCCTATTTTTCTCTAGGAGAAAAGGGGGAATGTACAGAATAACAGATATTTCAAACTAACCACCTATTTTCTGTCAGAGAAAATATAGTCATACCCCTGAAAACAAACATAACCTCAACTTACACCAGAGAAAGCAAGCGAGCAAAGGATGAGTATAAAATATACCACAATCATTCAATAAAAGGAGCTGGAATATTAAGGGAATAATGAATTAGCAAGATCCCAAGAGATCACGCTCGAAATATCTGACATGTTTTGACATGTATGGAAAGGGTAAATGAGTCTTAAAGTTAAAGAAGAAAGGAACCTTTCACAGAGCTGTTGCCTCATCAGCGTGGTATTCTTCCAGCTGGTGTGCCCCCCCTTCTGCAGTGAAAGGAGTCACAGCCAGGGCACACCCCACACAAGAGCTGAGGTGGCCTCCAGCACTGGCCCCCTTTGGTAATCCACAGAGAAGAAGACAAGGGCCCCCACAAAACCCAAGGC
Source organism: Myiotriccus ornatus (assembly GCA_036023395.1). Lineage (NCBI taxonomy): Eukaryota > Metazoa > Chordata > Aves > Passeriformes > Tyrannidae > Myiotriccus > Myiotriccus ornatus. The sequence continues at coordinate 6,155,186 of JAYRBT010000001.1, forward strand.
AGCACAGGCTGGTGCAAGACTGGGGGAAGGGGCCACAGTAGTGGTGGATGTGCCGCGTGTGGTTGGTGTGGCCTTTTCTCCAAAGATAACCCCAATTCACCCTCTGCACTGCTCCTTGCTGGCTTGTACACTGGCTGTTCATTTCTTCTTGCTTTGATGCAGTAAGATGCATGCCTATCTGTGGAAAAAACCACCTTTTTTTAGCAGCTGAGTGCATGAAATTCAGTTCACATCCGATCAGTTGGAAAAAGGGTATGTGGGGGGAGCAACTTGTATCTCACACACTTAGCACTTGTTCTTCTGCTGCCTCACATCTTGTACATCTGGCAGAATAGGACCTTCTACCTGAATTTCAGACTTTCCTTTTTTAAAAGGGACAAAAATGTCTTTCTTCTTCTTCTGTCCTTGTTTCCATCTTAATTGAGACCAAAACTGTTTTCTGCTGAGGCTTTCATTCCCATCTCAGGAGGATTCAGACTGAACAGGAATTCCCCCAATTTTCAAAATGGTTACTTACTGCTACTCAAAGGTTACAGGTTGAGAGCTCAAAAGACAATATTTTGACAAAAATCCTTATCTTCTCTAATTTTCTAATTAGTCAGTGTACTTGTTCCCTTTTCCATTTTTTTATTCCCCTCTTCCTCTTCCTTTTTAGCTGGCATAGTTCAGACTTTCATAGGTCATCTGGGAGAAGGGCACTGACACTTCACTATAGTCTTCTGTCTGCTCACAAGGTATCCTGTCCATGCAAAAAAAGAAAATACTGTCATGTTTATGGCAAGGGCCTTCTCAACTGATAACACAAATGATGAACCAGACTGGTTTTGCACTCATCCTGAATCCGATTACGCAGTTTTCAGATTAAGTTCTAGCCTGTCATTCACAGTTATACACAGTATAAGGTTGGGAGGTCTGACATGAGGGCTTAGGGGATGATTTAGAGTATGAATTTGCCCTCTTGACATGTTTCTTGATGCTTCCAAGTCCAGAGAGCCCCTTTACATAAATCTTATCCGATGCTACCTAGAAAGGCAAGCTTACAATATAGTAGCCGCTTCTGCTGATGATATTTCACAAAGCTTCATCCCATTTCAGTGCCTGCTATGTGCTGGGTCTCTGTGTTATGGTTTGCATCATTTCATACATTAGTCCCTGGTCTCAGAGCCATGGAGAAGAAAGCATTTGGAAGGCAAAAGCCAAAAGGGAGGTGGGTCTTAGATTTCCTATGAGGCAGAAATCAAGGGCAAGTCTGGAAGCTCCTGACAGAAAATGAGACAAGGGAAAGTAAAGTGGTGGCAGAGGGGCATGAATAAAAACCAAACCAGTCTGAGAACTCAAATATACTGCAGGTGAAATACAATATTTAGCAGAAATATTTTTCTTCCCTAAAAGAACTGTAAAAAATTAGCAGAGATCTGCATGCAAATCTTAGATTAATTCAGGTTGGAAGTGACCTTGGGAGGTCATCTACTCTGACCTCTGGCTCAGGGCACAGTCAGAGCTGAATCTGTTCCCTCTACTCATTTGTGAACAGGCACATAACAAATACTATATCCTCAACCAAGTGTCCTGACCTAAGAAAGAAATAGAAATAAAAAATCAAGTGTTGCCTCCTAAAGTAGTTTGACATCTGCAAGGTAAAGAACATCCAGCACTAACTAACACAGGTATTCATTACACTATCACTTCAAAGCACAGCTTTCACATGTTAGCAGCAGCCCTGTTACAGCTTTCCCTTATCTGCAGTAGCACTAAATCTCAAGTAACATGCAGAAAAATGAACTACAGTAATGCTTCAGTGGTAGGGGGATCAGAGGAAACCTAAAGAAAGATGTAAGGAAAATGTCCTTAGAGTCTTCCAAAGTTTTCTGTATAGAACTGCAGAATATGCTATAGCAGGAAACAAGATTCCCCACAGAGTTCATGTAAATGAGAGCTCTAAAAATGTGTGCTAGATACCAGAGGATTTGTTCATTATTAAACTTGTATTGTGTTTACCTGTGTAGTGCAAGATTGAGGAAGACTTAATTGCATGCTATGTCCTTGCCCTCTGACCTTCATGTTAATTACATTTTGCTATAGTAAGAAATAGATGGACCATTTTCTCTTATTTCCCTAGGACTGAGACAGTTATTAATTCCTAATAAGCTAGCTTTTTCCATCTGCAGAAGGCTATATTTTCTTTTCATTGCATGCACAGTACTCCCAGAAGCTTTTAATTTGCATATATTGAAGATCACTTCACCCATTTAACACTTCCAAAGTAAACTTGCTTAGAGCCACCATGTAGCTGTGCTCTGGGGTTTAATCTCCTTCTGGCCTGTAATCTTAACACCCACAGAAATTAGCAAGATGAGGAGGAGCGAGGTGTATATATATATATCTCTCCTCATACACATACTGTGAGTGTGAGTGTGCACAAGAAGCATGACTGGCTGGTATCTTCACTGAGGTTCCTTTTTTTGAAGTGTTAAATGTAAAGACTGATCTTCAACATTCTTCCCACTCTCTCTTATATGGAGCTGTTATTGCCATGTCATGTGGCTTAGTTTCCAGAAAAAATTAGGTTCTTTTCTGCATCAGTAAAGATTTTTTTTTTTTTAATCTTTAAGAATGTTCTTTTTATTTCAGATGGGATATTAATTGAAATTATATTCTACTCCCATCCTCACCTACTAGCTTAATAGTCATCACATTGCACAAATTATTTTTAATACCTTGAAAAATTCATTAAGTGAACAAAAGATCCTGACATAAGTCATAAGGTATTTTTTTTCTTCAAATACGAAGTTAATAAAAAAGGACTCCAGAATATTAAGGTCTACTTCTTAAGCCACCTTTCTTCCCATTTTAAAGAAGGGCCTTTCTTCTTATTTCCAGCAAATTTAGACACTAAGCCCTGACCAAAGATATCATTAAACAGGAGGATTTTGACATGCGTGAACCTTCCAGCAAAAGAGAGGAGATTTTCAGAATGAGTCTTGTTTTCTTTGTTAAGAGATTGAGAACAGAAGGCAGCAGTTAAGTTTCTTCTCAGTTTTCAAACAAAAAAGCCGTTTATAAGAGGACTTCTGTCCTTAGAAAAGTCTCTGCCACACAGGCAAATAAAATTGGATGGGAAGGGAAGAGAAACTGAAGCCAACGTGGTGACAGTGGAAGCATCATGCCCTGCTGGAGCATGTAGGGGTGCTGGAAGGGCTGAAAATCAGCTGTCATCGGCACAGCTCAATTTCTTTGAGCTGTCAAGCATACAGAATGTATCTTTGTCTTCCTCAAAGTCATGGTGGTTCTCCAGTGCTGCTGTACTCAGATGGGGTTATGTCCATATGTACTCTGACTCCTCACCCCAGTGAACCAGGGTTATTATCAGGCTTCTCTGCTGCTATGAAAAGACTTTCTGCCTTTTTCTTCTACTTCTTTTACTGTCCAACTCCAACTAGATCTGGAATTTGAAGGAATTGATCCAGTGGAAGCCTGCAATAACATGGATTTGGGATAATTTATGTCAGTATCATTGAGAACGAAGCAGCAAAGAAGTGGACAGATCCCTTTATACTCCTACAAACACATTTTCACCTACCCTTTCCCAGCACAGGAAGCCATTTCATATAGTTTCCCATTCCCTAGTCAGTGGCACTTGTTACACTGAGGAGAGTTTGTTATCAGACATAGATCAACACACACTGCAGGTTCCCAGAATCGCCAGGGGGACAGCTGGTGCCTGGGATGATTTTGTCCAACAGGAAACAACCAGGGGGACCAGGCTGGGTTCTGACACAGTAAACCAGTGCACCCTTGGACAAAGCCTTGTGGACAAGAGCTAAGCCAAGAGAAAGACCGTGGATAAACCTCACCTAAGTCCCCCATGCACATGATGTCCTTTGGCTCTTCAGTTGTGTTTTCACTTTGATCCAGCCCCTTGCCTGAAGGAGCACTATTTCTCTGGCCAGAAACCTTCCAGGCCTAGGGCAGCACCTGAGGGTAGAGGGACTGGGATTGATTCTGTCACCATTCCCTGCCAGCACAGCTTGCCTTGCTGGGGGCTGTGGGGTGGCTGGTCAGGGAAGGAGCCTACCACACCAGCTCACCCTCAGGGCCCCACCAGCAGTGTGCCTCACATTGTCACAGCTCCCTGCACTACTCAGTCCCATGTTAGTTTGAAGTCATTGTAAAATTACCAGCATCAGGAATTTAGTCCATGTTAAGAATAGGAAAAGACAAACCCTATCATTTTTAGAAAAAATATTTTCTTTTACAGTTAAATCTGGTTTTGCACTCAGTGTAAATATCTGAACCTGCATGTGCTTATTTGAAAGGCTTTTTTTTTTCTACTTGGTTGAGATTTGCATAGATAAATGCACTGGTCAGAAATGAATAGCATTCTCCACAGATGGACATAAGTAACTCATCATGTCACATCTTCTAATTACTTTTGATGCCATTTTTTCTCAAGTTGCTCTAGATTAACCCAGTCTATTTGACCAGGTTGTAAAATTATCCTTTCCAGGAAGTCATGGGCAACTGCAACAGAAAACTGCTTGTCCTTCCCAAAACAATGCACCCTCAGTACATACTTGACTTGAAGTCCAGTGGGATTAAACCTATGTCTAAGTGTTGTTTTATGTGAACTGGCACCCTTCACAGCTCTCAGAGTTTCATGGGCATGTGTTTGTCTGACCATGTAGAGTAGAAGTGGTTGGAAGGGTAAATAAACCAAACGCATATGAAATTTATCTCCCTTTGTTGCATTTGACTGCAAGAAAAAAACCCTCACCTTAGATATAAACCAAGCCTTTCATAAAAAACCAAACCAAAACATTAGTTGACTGATTCTGACAGACCTGTGAAAATCCTTCTGTAACTCATTTTAGTAAAGGACCCTCCATATTTGAGGTATTTATCCAAGTTTGCTAAACACCCCATTTTAACATGAATGGTTAATTAATGAAAATTGTTTGTAGCACAGTAACATCCCAGACATGCACTAGGTAGGGCAATACAAGACCCTGTTAATGGCTGCTTTCAAGAGACAGCAAAAATAGCAAGTGTTGGCAGTAAAAAATTTCTAAGACATATAGAAAGAAATGACATAAAATACAGTCACCTCCCCAGGCTTTCTACAGATATAAAGTAAATAAAAAATAGAGTAAAATAATGTACTCCAATTAAAAAGTATACCTTTTTTTATTGACAGCTGTCTTCCAGAAATTATCAAAGCATGTACTGTTTCCCATTGAAATCTGTAGGTTGATATTAAAAAAAAAAAAAACATTCTACAAGGCTCTTTAAAGCATATGACGTATGTACAGAGCTTTTAAATCCTATTTGACTGCTGTATGTATAGTGCACATTTTAGAGGAGCATCTAGCAACCTAATGTGGTAAGATCTTGAAAATTATTTAAGTTCTTGGCCTTTCTACTCTGACTTCCAATTATTGTCCAATTTAATGATCACATTCTCATATGTGACTGAGGGAATTCACTACTGTTTTCCACTAAAACAAATTTCTGCACAGCTAATCAAACCAGATACACTAAAAGCAGTTTGTTTGATTTAGCCTGCAGTCCATGATCTCTGGAAGGTTGGATTCAAGAAACTTCTAATAATTCACATCATTTCATCATGGAAAATTAGGCTTAAGCTACCAGTTCAAATAGGCCAGAGAATAACATAAAGTTTGGTATTTGTTACAACAGCATAGCAAGTAATGAACAGATGAACACACTAGTACTATTATCATTTAAGCCCTTGGCTTTTGTTCTTGGTTTGGGGTTGATGTTTGTTTTTTTTAATTCATTCATGAGGGGCATCATAAACTTGCAGCTGCAGGCCTCAGCACCAGGTTAAGGATTGCAAAATTGTTTCTACCTTTGTCATTTACTGCACATAGTCTTAAATTCAAAGAGGGTTGTTAAAGATTAAAAGCAAAACAAACGGTCTTTAAAAGCCAGATAAGCTAAATTGTTACAGATTATACACATCTCAGTTCGAAATCATTAATGGCTCTCAGAGTAAGAGATTAAAAGATAAAAATAACCTAATTAGAAAAGATTTACAGTGGGGGAGTTGAATTATTTGTGCTCAGAGCAAGGCAGGATTTGATCTGAAGCACACGACAATGCATTGGTGGTGATGATGATGATCAGGAATGTTAAGGAGTGCAGCTCTGCCCTAAACCAATCAAAATTGTGTGAAGAGTAGCTGAAAACAATCTGGATACAGTATCTTGGATAAAGTGTCTGAAAACTTAGTTCACTTTGCATTGTCTGAACAAAAGGAATGGTTAATTACAAGCTTTCAGATATTGCTTTGGCTATACCTGTAGTATGCAAAGCAGTGAATTTCAGCAGCAATTTTCAACAAAAGCATGTATATTTATAAGCAACCCTTATGTTATGTTTGTGAAGGGAATACTGAATAAAAGGTAGCTATACTACTGGGGTTGGATGATTTCTTAGCCATCAGCGGGGAAGCTGCAAAATAATTTTGACTGAACTGAGCACTCAAGGGTAAATTCAGATTTCGGTTACCCATGTGTAATGCCAGCGATTTGCATTCAAGAAACTGTGGGTAGAATTTGGCCTCAAGGAAATAGCTTGTGTTAGTGCCATAACCTTTGTTTTACAGGGAGTACAACATTTGGCCCAGAGGAGAAATACACCTCTTGTAAACCAGGCAAGCAAATGGGCACAAACCTGCTCAAGACATCCCCAGCATAAATCAGAAATCATCTCATTTCCATTTAAAAGGAAACTAACACTGTATGAAAGAGAAATCCTCATGCATGTTCTGATTTTGGTGTTAGAGAAGGATTTTGGATTGCATTCCTTGGATGGGTGACTAAGGTCTGTCTTTTTCATTCAGATTAATTTGTAATTTACCTTTTAGATGCTGATGGTTGGAATCTAAAGAATTTGTTGTTAGATTTCCTTAGTGATTAAATTCTCCAATAATCTGCTTCATCCATACATGGCTAGCACAATGCTGCTCCATGCTCATATCAAGATCTCTGCCTTGGTTAAAAATCTGAGAGTCTGGTTAAACTACTATATCAACCTACCAGCAATATCCTTGACTAAATATCATTAAAATGTGACACTCTTGAATAGAAAAAACTTGGGGAATAGATAACCATATCCTTAATATTAATGTATTAAATTTTCAATGCCAAAAATTCACTTGAAGTTACATTTTTAAATTCTTTTTCAGTGCGAGATTGCTTAGTATTGTCTGCGCTTTCACCATTATTTTTCTGCTCTGCATTTTCACAGGTTCAGTGGGTCATTTTCAGCCCAGCTTATGTCCATTGCATAACACTGTGGTAATGAAAAGCCTTAAGAGCAAGGCTGAGGAAGCTCAGTGTACTCTTTGCCCCTGCCTATAGCCAAATGGCAGAATAACTTGCTGGTCAGAGGACAGCCAAGCTGCATTAAATCTATCGTGTATTTTTATTGCTAGTTCTGGCCAGAAGGCAATGTATGAAGATGACATCCACTGCCTTATCTTAGTGAAGCTCCATTAGGAATGAGTAACGAAAACATCCCTGTGGGCACACTTCCCCTTGCTAGTGTGCTGTCTAAAACTCCAACTCAAAATTTAGCTGGTATCACCGTGTTTATCACTGTTACCAGCAAGTGAAATGCTTATCTAATTATGCTAGTGCTTCCTCCTTGTTTCCTGTGGTTAAATCTCCTGTAAAAAGAGGTTAGAAAATAATTTGCTCATCGTTCTCCAGGATTTTTCTAACACTGCTAATCTGTGCAAGCATGTGACTTGACTGTCACAAGGATTTTATAGAACCTCTAGTGCTGCTGGGTATATCTGTCTTCTTTCCAAACTCCTACCTGATTTACAGGTAAGCCTTCAGGTACTAACACAAGGAGTAAGTTTCTAGCCCATTGTAAACACAAGGAGCAGGGTAAATGTTCCAAAAAGCGGATATATTCAAACCAGTTTGACAAGAGTGAAAATACATCTACAAATATCATCATTTTTTGCTTTAGAAAAAATCTTTGGATGGCAAACAAGTAGACACAAACAAATTCTAAGCAGCCATAAATAAGAAAAAAAACCAGAAATTTTTATTTTCTTGGCCTCTCTGGACTCACTACTGCAGTACAAAAAAAAACAAATAGAAAAAACCCCAGCCAACCAGCCACACAAAAAAAACTTAAACCAAAACAATACTTCAGTCCTTCTGCTACCATGCTACAGAAAAAAAACTATAAGGTATCTTCAAGGTACTGTAAAAAAGACCCCAAACTGACTCTGTTACAATAGCTTTAATACTTGTATCAACATGTTCATGAATGACTGAACTTACGGTAAACAGAAATGAAGTCTGCATTTTAAATTCAAAAGCAAAACACAAAACAAATTTTGCATAACATTTCAGCCTCAGAGGCTAAGTAGATGCATATTCTCCTGCTAAGTTTCATTCCTGAGCCAAGGACATATCTTGCTTTCAAACTTAAAATACAAATAAAACATGTTTTAATGAATTCAAATCATAACCATCCAGTCCCTGAGAACTGAGGAAGCATCAACTTGTCTTGTTTAGTCTATTATAAAACCATATTATTCCCATTTGAAGGAAATGCATCATCTGTGAAGAGGCCATCTAGTTCATCATTCCAGAACACGAGCATCTCTCTATTTTCACTAAGTTGCACACTTTCTCTAACATGCCATGTAATGCATTTCTGTGGGGAATAAAACCAAAAAATCTGCCATCAAGAATCCCATCCTACTGAGATGGAATCTGTCCTCCACAAACAAGTTATTTTTGTGCCTGCAGATGTATATAATCCAGTAGGTTTTCCTCTTGTGTATTGAACCCAATCCCATGCGCATCACAAACAAAGAAGGACCTTGAAAGACAGAGTTTCAGCTGACCAGGGGGCTCCATCTTGCCAGGCTCTCTGGTCCCATCAGCACACAGGACTCCTGGACAGTCAAACTGTAAGTTTGGCCACAGAAGTTTCTTCAAGTGTGAGGAGGCAAAAGCAAGCACCTGTTTTTTCCCAAGCACCGTGAGCAAGTCATTTACTGCTCCTGCCCCGAGAGCCCAGCTCTGGGGGTCATCTCCAGCACGGGGCAGGCAGAGCTGCCTACAGTGGCACTGAGGGGACACTTCACCTCGGCACATTCCTCACTCAGCAGGCCAGATTAACCCAAGATGAGCTCTGGAAGGTTGTAGGTACCTTAAGCTGGCAGAGGTACCTTTGCCTTGCAGCCCACTCTCTGAAGTTGGTGGTTTTCAGGACAGCTGTTATTTTCCTACACTGGTCATTGATAGTTAAGTGATAATTAAGCATGAGACAAATCACTTCAAGACCAAAAAGGAAAGCTGTATATCACTTTTATCCAGTACAATAAATACAATTAAAAGGAACTATTGCTGTCTCTCTTAGTTTTCCCCCATATATATCAGCTGTCATTCCTTGAGCTTTAAAGTGCTCGAATAATAAACCCACACAGAATTGAATTACGTCAGTAGCAAGTTGATTAGTTCCCACATCCAATAAAATGTCTGTGGTATCTCATATATTTGGCATTTAATGTTGTAATTAATAAGTCTTGATCATGTGCCTCTTACAGCCACAGGTCAGTGACAACAATGACATTCCCTTTCTCAGCAGGAAATTGAGCCTCCAAGACATTTTCCTAAGACACTTTCAATTATGATAAATTGTCAGATTTGCTTCAGTCATTTCGAAAACTACTTCAAGTATATCTTCCCAGGTAAAAGCAGTGCAAAGATATAAAGCAGAGTTGGTAGTTTTGTTTTTTTTTTTTTTCTTTTGTGCAAATCACATTTTGGGAGTATTTCAGATTTTTTAGGATCATTATAGATTCCCAAGTGAAAGGCATGCTTTGAAATGAACTGATCTCAAGTATATGTCTTTCCAGCTTAATCTAGCATTTCCAATAGAGGGACAGACACCAAATTGCTTTAAATCTGTGTAGCTCCATTGATTTCAATGGGTACATGTTCAATTTATTCCACACAGGGATTTGTCCCTTTAATTTAAAATGTTTTAAAGGCAATGTTGCAAAGGCATTTATATTCTTCTTCTTTTTAATGATGTATGCAGGAGGTTATTTTTTTAGAAATATTTTATTAAATATCAAGAATTTATTTGCTCCATTTTTCTACAGTTATGATGACAGTGTGCAGGGCTGATCATGAAAATACTAGTGGGCATAGAAAGGTGGAATAGGTAGAGGAATTTTTATGAGTTATCATCTAAAACATGTGAGATCTAGTCTAGACAAAAGGTTGGGAAAAAGGGAAAGTAAAAAGTGTCAGTGCTATGAAGCCAACATTATTATAGCACTTCTTTGGCATCTGCAGTAAAGATACACTGCTTTCTCCTGTTTGTGATGTTACCAAGCATACCTTGCTTATTATAGGAGCAGTTTTAAAATAACACTCTGCTTGTCAAAAATTTTAAATACTTATTAATTTATAATTCCTAGTAAGAGTGAAAGGTTGCAGTAAAAGAGGAGAGAAAACCTTGCACTTAACTGCTCTGAGACAATATGCCAAGGGGAAAGATGGAGGAAGAAGGGGGAAAAAAAGCATCCTTTACCTTGCTTCCTCTTCCTGGAACTTTGTCCAGTTACGCTCTCTGATCAAGAAATGTTTCCTCTGAATTGAAGACAAATGGTTGACAACTCTAATTTCAAGCTCTCTTCACATACTTAACATTTACATCCCACCTTCTTGTTCATGTATGTGATGCTGCCAGACCTGACACAAACACCACGGCTTAGACTCACAGGATATTACTAATTTTAAGAAGCAACATAGTTTGGGTCTTCTTCTTTTCTGTCCTAGTTTTTCCTTTAGTCTTTAGGGAGAGACTTTATCAAGGTTTTCTTTCTTTGCAATGACAAGAGCTAGAAACTTATTACAGCTGAAGTTGAATTTTTTATACAGTCATGTGTCTGCTAGAGCTGGGATGTTAAGAGAAAAAGGAATACAAAATATCATGAGACCCAGTGTTACTGCAATAAACAGTAAAAATTTCTAAGACAGCATGATACAACGTAAAATAGTCATACATTCCTCAAAAAGAAGAATCCCTAAAGCTTCAGGAAGCATGGTATTAGTCTTCTAAGTTTTACAGACTTAAAACCTCATGATAGAGAGCTCACTGCTTTGCCCAAAATCATTGTTAATAAAAAACCCCAAAGTAAAACAAACAAAAAAAACCAACTCCCAAAACAAAACACACACAAAATGCAAACAAAAACAAACCACCAAACAAACAAAAACAAACACCTTCCCCCCAGCTTAAGGTCTTCAGGTTTATCACCTGCTGACTGGGGGTGAAAATGCAGTATCTAGCTCTCAGCCTCTTGCTTCAGACACGGATTCAGTATTCCCTGACATGGATTCAATATTCCCTGACAAAATGTGTTACTTGCTTGAGGAGGCAACCACAGGTGCTAGAGTTACCAAGCACTGAGAGATGGCTAATGATGAAATTCAAACCTTTTGAGCAGGAGCTGAGTTCCTGCCCTCTGCACAGTTCTGAAGGACCTTCACACCCTTGTTTCTTATGTGGACACCACACAGCAGCGTGGGCAGACCTTTCAAGTCAGCATATGCTGATGCCAGTAACCTCAAATGGCACAAGCCAAGGCTGGACACACCAGCTCAAGCCCAACAGCAATCGATTATCGCCTCAGGCACTGTTCCTAAGCTAAAAAACCTGTTCTGCTGCTGGACACTTGGCAGGAGACACGGTAATCCCCACCTCTATTCTTTAGGGTTAGCTCGTGCAAAAGCCACTTCGGGCAGTGCAGGTTATGTCCTAAGGCTCGGGTCTCAGAGGGCACCAACATTTAACACAGCAGCGCATGTGTTGCAAATCAGGGTTTGTGTGTTTTTGAATAGACAATGAAAACTTAATTTAGACACAATTTCCTCACGTCATAAGGACACAAGAAACAGACACAAAAGTTCTTGCAACTTTTGCTGCTCTCAAATTCTTCTCTGTGTTTCAAATACTACACGGTGAAGTTTGTTTTGACATCGTTCTCCAGCAGACAAATTTACCGGTTCTGAGGGTGTTTAAGATGACCTCCTTCCTCCTCAAGATTCTGCAATATATTTATCATTTCTTCACAGAGTTAGTCAATGTACCTTATAATGTGAACAGTAATTTCTTTAGCAAATTAAAAAAATGTAAATAATCTCATGAAACACTTTCAATAATAATTACATTTGTATTACTCATATTAGTAAGAAAGATCCAGAAAATTTGTAGGAGACTGCAACTAATTATCTCCTTGGAAACAATCAGTAAAAAAACGTGGACACCAACATTAAACAATTCAAAAGGAATTAAAACAACAAGAAGAATATTTAGAGGGACAATTGTTCAAATTATTAAAAAGGAAATGAGATAAATATCAGAGACTGGATACAATATAGAGGCCATAGAGAGATGAAATTTAAATACGGAAAGAGAACAATAACAAGAAAAAAATTACTATAATAGCATAAAAACATGAAGAAGCATCAGTGAAACTCTGATTCTCATAGGTAAACAACCTGACTGATGATAAGATCCCACTATTCTGATCTGCAGAACTGCACCCAAAGGAACAATCAAAGAATTTCTCATCCTTTGTATTTATAATGTGCTGCTTTGTAATTTGTATTATTTTTATTAAATGCATATGATAATCCAAGCTGTTTAATATTTCTTGTTTGCAATGCTCAGAATGTGGGAAATAATTTGTTCATTTGACTAACAGATTCTCCATCAACTATATATTTATTATATGGTGTTAAAAAAAAAAATCACCCACAAATTAAAATATTTCTTGAAAACAAACAAACAAAAAGCCATTAACTTATAATTCACCAGGTTTAAATTAAATGGTGAAGGAGCTACTGAGAAACTTGAGCAACCACAATCTTCACTGGCTGTTCACAAGGACTGCCCTTTCTTATATAAAAATTAATTCCTGGTGTCTCTCGATACTTGTACTTCTCACAACAAACTTTGTCTGCACAAAGTCATTTCACACCCATTTCACCCACACCAGAGCCACCTTCATCACATCAATCTTCACTCTCTGCTTTGTCAAAAAAACACTGACTCATCCCTATTCACCTCATCTGTCTGACTCACTGACTAGCAGGGACTTGGAATTTTACTGTGACAAGCCTGTTCAGTGGAAATCAGAGTGTCTTGCATAACCCAGAAGTTTTATACAGGAAAATCTCCACTATGTCAACATTTTATGTTTTCTTTCTCAGGATGGAAGGAAGGAAGATTGGCTTTTGAGACTACTTGTTCTGAAACAAAACCATTTTGGATTGAATTCACCTCACTAGAGAAATTTGCTCTTTCCAGAGCTCATCCTTTCCCCGTAGACACCTGTGTTGAACTACAAGAACACACCACAGCAACCCCTCCAATTAAACTGTTAAACACTGTCTGACTCATAAAATTACAGTACCTGATAGAGGATGTAGTTTGAGCCCAAATCTGAGCCAAAAGAGACAAGGAGCTGAATTTTAGTTTTCATAAGGCACTTGGTCCCACTCAGGTTTGCACAATGTGACATCCAGCCTAAAAACTTAAGACAATTCCATTTTTTTTAGAATTTTCCATTCTAGGAAAAATTTTATTTTCTTCTTAATCCAGGGAAAAATGAAACATTGAAATCGCAGATTTTTCCAACTCCTTCACATCACTTTGGGCACCATCCAACTTTCATGTCCCTGCTGTCATTCAGAATGCTCCTTAATGGACCCATCTGTCCTCCTCAAATCCAACCATTCTTACTTCTCACACCCATCATCCCACTCATCCCACCAGGGTTCCTGGGGGTTTGTCAGCAACTGTGGCTGCACCTTGGCTTGAGTTGGGGCTCTAAGTTAAAACCAGAGTTTTTGACTTGGTCCCAGACTGCTGGGAGAAAAAGGAAAGCTGTTCTTCCCTGCAGGTTTGGGAAGATGACTAGAACAAAGGAACTAGAGGATGAGGCAACTTAATAGAGGTACTTGTGTGGCAGGGAAGCAGATGTCCTATGGGCTGAACATCAGCTGGTTGCAGCACGAAGAGGAACCAGCACAAAGAAGAGGCAGGAAGGATGAAGTAATTGCTGATCTTTACAAGCCCTATGTAAAATACCATTCATAATGGTGATGACAGTCACTTTCTGCAGACGGGCACAAAGGGCTTTTTCTCCCGTGGCACTCTGACAGTTTAGGCAGGAAGAGAGAGGTGGCTAGTGGAAGTAAATTGTCAGCGATCTGTCACCGAAGAGCAGATTGCTTTTCCCCTCCTGAATTTTCCCTCCTGAGTTAAGATTAGTCTCTATTGAAACCTAGGGTTCTGTTCATCACCGGCCAGCACCTACAGAGATGAAATTTCTTTATCAGATCTCTCTAAATAACTAGTTGAAGCTCAAATCATTCTGACCTTAGGAAGAGGAGGAACGAATTGTTGCCAAATTCCAAAGAACAAAGCATGCTGTAAAATAAAGCTCCACTAAAATAAAAAAAAAAATTAAAAAAATTAAAAAATCATTAAACCTATTTTTTTGCATGCAGTCACAAGGGAATTAAGGCAAATAAAATTATTGTAAATAAATTACCAGTCTTAAAACTACTTTGATTATGCTGTATTTAGTCACATGTACAATAATAGAAATTAGTCTGAGAAGATTCAGTTACACATGAGATGCTGCTGCATAGTACCAAGAGCTTCTGAAAGCAGGGGAAAGTCTCTTTTGTTTTATTTGACTTTGTTTTGATAATCACTTTGCTGTTTACCCAGGTATAATGCTGTCTTCTTTGTAGAATACAAAGACCCATGTGAAAAATAGAAATATCTGCTAATTATTTCCTTCTAAAAGCAAATAAAAGAATGAAATGTCCTGTATAATTGAATTTGAAAAATGCCAAGAAAGTTTGTTCTCTTTATAGCCAAAATTAAAGCAAATTATTTTGGTGAGGGCTGAAATAGGGGGTGGGGGGAACACAAGTTTCCATTTAATTTCCAGGTGCACACACACTTTGTCTTTAGTTGTCAAAAGGGAGCCTCTCCATAAGAAGCTACAACAAGTAGATGAAAAAAAAGAGCAAAACCTCTGTCGCAGGCGTTCTGCCTTTGTTCTGTGTTTGTGCAATGCCCACAACACTGAAGCTCTGGTTTCTAAGATAGATATAAATAAACATGGAAGGAAATGAAAGAATAACACAAAAGAAATCAAATAGTTGGGTAACTTAAAAGAAGTAATAAAACTGTATTTATGCTGTTTAACCCTTACTTGTCAAGGTCTTGATGCTGCCTTATGGAAAAAGAAAAGTTATTTTATTACAAGTCAGCAATATTTGCAATAGCCTTCATTGCAGTATGCCAAAGGTAGCGCCAATGGAACATTAAACACATATATATTTATATAGCAATCACACTCTAACAAAATAGCTCAGTTTTTCCCCGTGGAGCGTGTCCCACTTTCACACAGCAGAGCCCAGGAGAGCCCTGAGTTATATAGGTCAACATATTGAACTTCTCAAAGTATTGACAAGGAATCTAGTCCTTGTTCTTGCCAGGGACTGCGGCAGTCTTTGACGTCTATTTATAGCCTCCAGAAACCCAAAATGTCTATTTGATCTCTAGGACAAGAGTGAGAGCGAGGTACCAGCCCACCCGCAGGAGAGGTCCCTGCTGCTGCTCCCAATCCCCAGCCTGTCAACCTCTGCAAACACTGTCCCAGTGACTCAGGCTCTCATAGCACAGCACAACTGTGCCACTTCCTCCCAGGAAGTTATGTTCTTACCCCTTTCAACAGAGCAACCACAACCACCAGAGAAAATGTCAGCAATTTTCCTGAATTGGTAAAATTCCAAGAGCAGCAATAGAATTCTCTTGAAAATAATCCACCGTCCAAGGAAACAAGACCTGATTTAAACTTACCTCGCTGTATTTGAAAAGGTGTTTTTGCAGTGCATAACAACATGTGGCAATTAGGTACTTAAGTACAGATCTGTGCAAGCAACTAACACCGATGTGCTTTAATGAAGGAAGGAAAAGATGCTACAAGTACATTCCCTTCATTTACATTCAACAGGGAACATTATGAACCGATATACAAGACAGAACAGAAGAGGAAATACTGTCCACCCAGAGCAGAGCTTGTCCTACTTGCTATGATCAACGTATAAACATGTAAACCATTTTGTATTTATTGGATTACTACTTCTCAGCTGAAAACAGCAGAAAGAATGAATGGGATAGCTGTGGTCATCTGCATATTTTGTATCACAATGTCTTAAGCAGCAGTTTCAGGTTTGGTTGTGCTTTAGCTGCTTTGCAAAAAAACAAAATAACCCCCCCAAAAAACCACAAACCAAACCCAAAAAAACCCACAAAAACTAAACAAACAACACCCCCCAAACACAAACATAAAACCCCCCAACAAAACCCAACCCAACCCAAACCCATGAAAACATAGTCAAGAGAGTGAAAGCTGGCAGCATTCAGAGGGATGTATAGATGTCTTTGTGAAGGTATAGCAGGAAAACTTTGCTGGGTAATTGTTAAGACATAACAGAGTTACAGAGTAAAAATATATTGGTATTGTGATTTTGCAATGTCATGTCCCCTGACTGAGAAATGCATTCATGACAACACGCAAAAGAGGTGGAAAGAGAGAGACAGAAATATGTGTCTGATTTCACCAGACAACTGGAAGTCCACAGGAAAGGAAAGGTTAAAATGTCACAGTGGCTTTTTTCTTTTCTGCAGAAGAACCTGGCAGAGGCACTTTTGCTGTTGGTACAATTGCTGATGTACAACGGACATGAGGTTCCAATGGAGTTATTCCCAAACCATCCATGTGCAAAGAAAGCATCTGTGTTCTGTTTTCACCAGACCACAGTGCTAGTAAGCGAGACGCCAAAGAAAGGGAAAGCTATAGCATCATCATGTTGCATTGAAGACAACAAGGCTATTTCAGAAGACAGCAAGGCTGGTATTAGTTGATATTATAATCAAAACAAATCAAGCATGGACAATTTGGATCACCTCACCAGGCTTTATACACGCAGGAGGAAAATTTGGTGGTAGCCAGTGGTAATACGGATCTGATGTGCTGTGCTGAATGGCTACATTTGTCATTCAGTACTCAGAGCTCCCAGACTCAAATTCTGCAATGTCCTGTGATTGCTGATTGTTCCTGCAGAAGTAGTCAACAACTTAGCTAAATAAAGAGATGATAATACAGTAGGTTTTCAAGCTGCAGTTTGTATTGGATTTCAAGCATTTGGGACGGAAATACCAACCTGCTTGCAGCTGTTGCACTTGTTGAATAGTACAGATCAATAAAGAATCAACACAGGCACTTGCAACCACATAGTGACAGCAGAAAAGTGAAGATGTGCACATAAAAAAAAAAAAAAAGAAGTTTGTTGCAGAAATAAAAACTAGACTAAAAAATCCTGAATTACAGCACAGTTCAACATTCACAGTTACATAGGCACAGCCAAAAATCTAGATGAAAAAACCCCAACCAATACAAAATGTTGGTCTATGCATTCATCCCAGATAAAAGCAAAGAGAATAAGATAAAGGCTAAAGCACAAGAGTGTAGCAAATGGCAGTAAAATAATTTAAAGGAGAAATAGAACTAAGGAAATAAATGAAGACAGACACATAAGAGATGAGAGCAGAAGGTGACAAATGAAAGAAAGGGCAAATCAAAAACCTGCACAAAGATCTTTTAGCTTAGCAAATTTAATGAACATCTTTGAGTTTTCTGTATTTACCAAGGAAATGCTGCTGAACAACCGAGATGAAAAGACTTCCAAGTTAAACATAGGAAGTATACCATAGCATTAAATAGTGTGAGGAAAACAGCAGAGAAAGCCAACAAAAATTCAACAAAATGCACACAAAGTCCCATTAGGAGCTGCTAAATGGAGCTAGAAGCTTGATCAGGTGGCTGCAGCACAAGGGCCTTAATCCACATTTGCTGATGCAAGTCTTAAATTCTGAGTGGTGGAGGTTCAGATCATTTGTCTGTCTCTTTCGAAATTCCCAGGGCCAGTCTGTGGGCCTTTGATCAGACAGGGAATGGCACTTTTCCCACTGAATTACTAAGCATCATCATGTCAGTGGCTGGGAGGTGTTGATGTTGATGGAAGCCATGTGTGTTTGGATTAAGAAACACAGCAATTTCCCCTCCAAACAGATATACTGGCCCAAATGCTCTGGTTTAGTGCGAATTTCATTGCAATCTTCCTACCTCCATTTTTGCTGTGGTTTTAATTGAAAGCTGTATTGCTTACTGCCCATCCTAAAATATGGGCTAATTCTGGACAGCTGCTGTGTTATGGCCCAGAAGTTAGTGATGGAGTGATCCCCCTGTACCCCACACTAGTGGTTTCACTGGGGAACAGAATGTCTTACTTAATGTTTGCAAAGCACTTGGAGATCCTTAAATGAAAGGCATAAGAGCACAAAATACTGTAATCATTAGCTACAAGGGCCTCTGCAGAGCAATGGAAAATATTCCTCTTTCCCTGCCCATCTGGGGTTTTGCACACTGCCTAAGCAATGCTCCCACCCCCTGCCAGCTCAGAGAGCAAGAGATCGAATCTGTGCCTCTGGCAGAATAGTGCAGAGTGCTAATTACAGAACTACCATAAAACATCTGCTGCTATGCATAACTATAATTCCTTGGCATGCACAAACACAGCACCTAGGCTCTCAGAGCACAGTGTTGTAAGCAAATCCCAGCACCCAGAGTGTAAGTGGCCCTCAGGTGAGTCTTGGCCCAGGTGAAGGAGGGCAGAGGAGCATAGAAACCCCTCGTGCTCAGAGAGGAGTCACAGCTGCAGGCTCTGCTCTCACAGAAACACAGAAGCGGAGCCATTGGAACTTCCATCTATCCCCATCCAGAGCAAGGTCAATGACCTAAAAGGGAAGGAGAGCTCTACTCAAGAATGTACAGATGGGAGCCTTCCTTTCACAGCCCAGGGTCACCAAGAATTAATAGCTTGTGAGACACTGTGAACCTTCATCCCACCTTGGGATGTCTCAGAGAGGTTTTGTATGAGTTAGTCAAACCCAAGACTTCTCATGGCCAGGCATTCCTTGTCGCCACTACCAAATAGCATGTTTTTGCACCAAAATCCATCAGCATAGACAAACGGCACGTTAAGAATTAAAACTTCTATTCATATTCATTTGGAAAGGGCTATTGATTTATGCTTTGAGTCAGTAGTTACTTACAGCAGTGAACAATAGTCCTCGTACACCAAATATGATTCTTTCTTATTTTTTAAGGACTGGAGGGATGTAGACCCCATCCTTCCAGTTTAGCACTCTGTTTTAAAGGAATTGGGATGGCCTGTCCAAAACTCATCCAGCATATCAGACCTATAAACCGGATAACGAACTCCATCAGGATGGAATCTCAAGGAAAGTCATCAGATGTTCCCTCATTCCCAGCTGATGTGCATGGATTTGAAAAAGTGACACAGAAGGTACCTACACTCTGCACCAGGGTCACAGGGAGAAATTATCTGCTGGAATCTTTTTGTTAGTATGAAGCTTCTTTATGCCGCAGCCCTGATGTGTCAGAAAATATGTGCTTCAGTGCCCGCAGGAGATACATGTCCTAGCCTATTACATCTCTCTTTTCATCAAAGAGAGATGTACTTGCAGCCATCATTGCTATTATTTTAAAATATTATCACATTTTAAGCATGAACATTAAAGTAAATTTGTAATAGGAACCAAACCCAGACCTTGCTTTGCAAGAAAATAAGGGACAAATGAAGCTGTTCATTCCAAAATAACAATTGATGGGCTAATGTGACTAGCCCTGAAGACAATCAGGCCAACATGGAAAAAAAAGAGAAAAAAATACAAAGAATGGCTTTGCAGCAGCCCTGTGAGCAAGCTCTGTTAAAAATGTGAAAGTACACTGAGCTGTCCTGCTCATATCTTTACAATAAAACTGGAAATGTAGACACTTATCCATGCACAATGGTACAAGAGGAAGTGCATATGAAAGACGCTTCAACCTGAAATGGATAAATGGAGATGAAACACTGCTTTTGATGGCTAATCAGAGGCTAATCAGAGAAATTGGAGGGTTTTGTGCTGAACATCTTGGATTTGTTTTGTCTGCATAGAAGCACGGTTAGGCATTCAATATTAAAATAAGAAGCTTTCACAATGCCATAATTGAATATCAAACAAGACCGGCACATATGTCCTAATATCTGTGCTGGCTATAACATATTCACCTGAAAAGCATAACTACAAAAATTCTACCTGCAAAATGTAAGGAGCATAACAGACACGTGAACAGACCCTTATAACTGCATTACACTGTCAGTGCACCTGGACGGGAGGCACTGTGGGAGAAACATAAAAATTTCAGTAATGAGTTGAAACTGTATTTGCAACTCAATGAAAAAAAATAAAAACCCAGCTTTCTGTAATCAATACAGAATGTTTATTATTTTAATTTATGTCTCTTACTAGTTTATTTTCACTTAAGAAATGTTATGTTCTTTGTATGAGGCAAAATAATATTCTTAAATAGGAGACCTTTATCAAAATAGAAATGTGACTTTACTAAACATTTCTACCACTCAAAATAAAAGTATCTAAAATAACCCCTCTTTGTAAGGAAAAAAAGCTGTAACTTTAATGAATGGAAGTCAGTAACAAGCATAGACAGAAAATAGTAAAATACAAACCAATTTTCTGCTTTCCTGAGAGAGAATTACTGGTGCTTCCTGAACACTTCTCAGTTTATTCTGCAGACACAAGGTCCTTCCTTTTTGTGTTTTAATATTAGATTTTGAGAGACTCAACTGACCACGGTGCTCCATTACCTAAATCAGTCACTGACCTAACATGCAAGAAGTCAAGAAAAAAAAATTAAAAGGTGCTTCTTCCATAAAACCCAGAGATAAAGGATTCCATTACCTCTGTCCTCATCACTGACTCGATTCTACCAAAGACTGTTTGAGATGTTAAGCTGCAGCAAAAGCAGTGTGGGCAGCAGGTGGAGCGAGGTGATTCTGTCCCTCTGCTCTGCTCCCATCAGTCCCCACCTGGATTGCTGCATCCAGGTCTGGGGGCCCCAGCACAGTAAAAACATGGATCTGCTGGAGCAGGTCCGAAGATAATCCAAGGGTTGCAGCACCTCTCCTGTGAAGACAGGCTGAGAGTTGGGGTTGTTGAGCCTGGAGAAGAGGCTCGGCAGAGACCTTGGAGCACCTTCCAGTACTTAAGTGGGGCCTACAGCAAAGCTGGAGAGGGACTTTTGACAAGGGTATGTAGTAACTGGACAAGAGGGAATGGCCTTAAGCTGAAAGAGTGTAGAGTTAGATTACATAGTAGTAAGAAATTCTTTACTGTAAAGATGATGAGGCACTGGAACAGTTTGCCCAGAGAAACTGTGGCTGCCTCATCCCTGGAAGTGTTGAAGGCCGGGTTAGATGGACCTTTGAACACTCTGGTGTAGGGGGAGGTGTCTCTGCCCATGGCATGGGGGTTGGAACTATACAACCTTAAAGGTCCCTTCGAACCCAAACCATTCTTTGACCCTATGATATGAAAGAATATACAGAAGAGAAATAAGAAGACCATATTAGATGGCTGTGTTATAAGGAGAAAAAAAAAAAAAGGAAATAATTGTTTAGAGTGTCTTGTATGATCTGTGCATAGAAACGTGATGTCAAACCCTTAAGGCCATTGAACATGCTTTGCTTGAGGTCTTTGGTATTCCTCCAGACACAAAGAATTTATTAAAGCCTGCAGAAACTGTATAAGCTGCTTGACACTGAATCCTGTGAGCTGCTGAGTATTAAGAGAGATCAACACATTTCTTAAAGTTACTTCTGTGAATCCTTGATTTTCTCTACAGAATGTAGAGAAAAGTTTAGAAGTTGAGTGTTTTGAATACAACTCTATCCAGCAAGAAAAAACCCAGATAAATAGAGAGTAATTTGGGACTGAATAAAATTGCAAAATTACATTTTCTTAGAAAAGTAAGTATTGAGAAGGACAACAAAATGAGTGTAGTGAATTTGATGAAGGAGGCTAATACACTCAGAGAGCTGCTAGATCACATCCTCACAGGAATGAGGTAAGCCTCAAGAAATTCTGAAGGGCTAACAATTCCTTAAAGAAATTATAACAAAGGCACAAAACCAAACTAAACCAGCATAAAGGAGGAACAGAAAATTTAATTAGACCCCTGTTGTCTAAATCACAAGTTCTTCATTGACTTCACTTTAGAGGAAGCTGCACAAGATTAGTAAGGGTGGTAATAAAAGAATAGCTTTAGTGTATAGGGGGAATGTGAAGCATAGTTTACTAGCTAAGAATGGAAAAAGCAACAAGAAATCACCCTAAAACTACACTACTGTAAGGTTTAAAAAAGTTAACCTCCTCTTCATGAGAAAGGATGCCCACACAGCTGAAATACCATTTTTGCTGTCAGTCTTCACTAGAAAAATTATGTCAGTAGGAAAAGGCTGGAGAAGGGATAAACAGCTCAGAAAGGTGTATGCTTTGTTTTCAGACTTCATGAGCCTCATAAACTTTGTTTTGGGGAATTTAAAACATCTGAAAGTTCTTTCATATTAATGGCTGCTTTTCAGAATCCCTGGGAAATGGGAAAACCCTAGCAAGCTGAAAGAGCTCAAACCCAGCCCAAATCTGAGAAAGAAAAGAGAAACGGTGAAAATTGTACATCAGGCACCTTAACCTAGTGTCTAAAAAACTATCAGTACAATCAAATAACCTCTAAGAATTAGCAAGAAAACAAGGACATGAGAAATTGTGAAGAACAATTCCTATCAAATCTGTCCAGTCTCTTCTTATGGTGAGACAACAGGTCTTCTGATCTTAACCTTTCTGTGATAGGAAGAATGATAAATCATGCACTGACTCTGTGCTGCTTAAGAGGAAGCCACAGGCATCAATGAAGGCAACCAATGAAGTGACTGAAAAAAGTGTTCTAATTGTTAAATATAAAGGTGGCACTAACATGAGAGGACAGCAAGCATAACATAAGAGACCAGGATTTAAAATTATCTTGCATATGTGTATTGGAGGGGCTTTTTTTTTTGGGGGGGGGGGGGGGGGGGGGGAGTATA
>JAYRBT010000001.1:6178360-6238256 GCA_036023395.1 Myiotriccus ornatus
CCCCCCCCCCCCCCCCCCCCCCCCCCCCCCCCCCCCCCCCCCCCCCCCCCCCCCCCCCCCCCCCCCCGGCAGTCTACACAGGCAGCTACAGTTAGAAAAACGAAACAAAAAGGTTGCACAAACACAGCCTGGAGAGTAACCTGCTAAAAACCAGACAAATACGCAGTATTACAGTGGATCAGAGAAAGAACACGAATCAACAGGGCCATTCTCTAGCTAAAAAAGGTGGACATAGAAGCAGGATTACAGACAACAGCATGAATTCTATTCCTTCAGTGTTCCCTAGCTTCCACCCATTTTGCTGTAGTGATGGGTTCAGCTTTGTGTATTGCCCACCAAAAACATGTGGGTTGCTTGCAAAGATTCCTGAGGATCAGAGGTCTGAGACACATAACCTGCAAGGAAAGGCTGAACAAATCGGGGTTGCTAACTGAAAAAGTCCTCAAGTATATTAAAGGCTTTTGCAGAGAGAGAAAGAATAATTTATCCTCCGTGTCCATGAAGGAAAGAACAAGAAATAACAGGCTGAAACTGCAGCCAGGGAAATCCACTTTCCATCACCAGAATTTTTTAAGAACAGGCAAGACAAGCATTTTTCAGGAAATGCAGACAAAGTTTGTCTTGTCATTTTCTGCAGTGTCTTCCCTCAGGGCATTCTGAAATCCCTTTAAACCCTATAATCTATGATTTGAAGTCAGTTCCCTGCCCATTCAAAGTATTTACTGAGTCACTATATTTCCTTTTGCTACTCTGAAAAAATGTGGTGGGAATACTTCGAAAAAGGTTATATTTTTTGGCAACTGCTCTAATTAGTATGATTGTCAGATATGAATAAGACAGTATTTGCTGTAGAGACCTGGGTCTACAGTCTGTTTGTGATGAGACTTTCCATTTCTACTGTGACATTTACTATCTGAGGAAATTGGCCTCAGAATGATTTTTGTTTCTTACAAAAGCAAAAGCACTGGCCCTTTTAACCTCCTGTAACCAAACATCTGTTCTCTGCTGCAGGAAATAGTTTAATATCAAAATAATTTATTATTTTTTCTTATTAATTCACTAATTTATTCTCTGTTCTATCATATGGTAATCACCATGCATTCTTGAACATTTCATGTAGTCACAGAGATATTGCCTAAATGGCAACATATTTTTGCTTTCCTATCATTTGGGTTGAAGCAACATCTAACTGTTTAATTTTGATTTTGGTTGTTTGTTTGTTTGTTTTTTAAAAGTTATTCATATGCAGAATCCTAAGACAAGGTCACCTAGACCACCATTGGCTGTCAAGGGATCTGGTAAACAAAACTAAATTGAATTTACAAGGAATGGGAAAAAAAGAACCTACACCATACCAAATAGCCTACTATATTACTTCTCACATTTCCTTGTTTGAAATTTTGCATTCACAGCTCCTAAATTTTAATACAGTTTTTCATTACTAGCATATAGGTCTGTACCATTTCCTCCATCCTCCCCTGGAGGTTGTCTCAATACATATAGGTAAAGACCTGAGAAGAGTTTATTCAAAATAATTTTGACATGAAAGATAAAAAAAAACTGAGGAATTAGATATCTACCCAAGAATGAGCAACTTTCATACAATAGCAGATACTGTCTACATATGCTTTTAGAGAATTCCTGAATATAAATGTTCTGGACAAATTTCTCACATGTAATGCTTTAAGATGAAGTGAATCTGCAATCAGTACCATCAACATGAAACTTCTTCCAAGTACTTCCTGCCCCAAATCCTCTAACAAGATGATCTGTTTTACTACACACTGTTCCTAAAAACATACTGTACTAAGGTATGCATAAAGTTTACTTTAAACTATGTAATTCTAAAAATCTTCAAAGACATTTGAACAACAACAAAAAAATCCTACTTAACTGTAAGAAAATATTTTGTTCAATGCAAAAGAGATGTCCTGTGATGATATTGTCAGTTATGAGTCAACCATATGACTCCATGATGGTGCTAACTTGGAAAATTTCTTACCCTCCCAGCACTGAAATAGAGATATTTGGCGAAGAGGTCCTGAAAATGGTGTACTCCTAAGAATTTCCACACCTTGTAACCAACTGAGCAGCTCCTGAGCTGGTCATTCCTACCAGTGCGAAAAGGACCATCAGGATTCAGAGACTGTGCCTCCTGGCCATCAGCTCCCATAGGGGCACTACACTGAGAATGTCTCTACTGGAAAGAAAACTCTACTCTTTCACTACTACTGTACCTCACTGTATCTTGCAACACAGAACTGTTGCTGAAATGCAAAGACATGAAGAATTAGCAGGACAGCAAAGGTGCTGACAGCTGGACTGGGTTGAGATAACGTGAAAATTTGTGGAACCGGTGAGTGAGATGTGGTGGAACAACACTAGCAAATGCTGACAAGCAGAATATACTGGCTGAAAGGGTGGGCTTGCTGAGACAGTGAGTGACAGGATTGCCAAGGAGAATTAGATGGCTGGGTCACTGACCAAACAACGGGAAAGTTTCATTTCTATGAGATTACGCATGACTAATGCTGAGATGGGAATGGAATTTGCTCAAGAGGAACGGTGTTAAACTACCAGGAAATTAAGGAAGACAGCAATGGCAGACACCTGTTCAAGTAGCAGGCTTAGAAAAATATCAACCAACAATTTATTACTTGTTTATGTAAGAGATGAAGCCAAATAATAACCCAGAGACTCTCAGATTAAAATCAATTTGCGATGAGTTTCTAGTCTCAAGAAACTGTAGGTAAGAAGAAAGAGATGAAGATTAATCTGACTGCTTTAACGACGTAAAAGTATTAAACAGAAAAGGGGAATCAAGAAACATCAGACTGGAACTGAAATAGCCTACATCCATCTTTAGTACAAACCACTATCAGTTGTGCCAATGCCAGCACATATACCGGCTACAGTGACTCTTACTGCCCTATAACGAGTCCATCAGTGAGGATCTTCTTTTGGAAGCTTGATTTGAGAAGGAAGCAGAGGTTCTGGTTTAGCTGCAAAAACTAGGCATTTTACAGATAGGAAGTATACAAAGAACCTGTACTTGCTCTGAGACAGAAAAGCTTCAAGCTGGGGACTGTGCTGGTGCTAGAGGGGGTTTGCTTCATTAACCCCTCAATGATGGAAATAGTGGGTGATAGCAGAAAAAATGTAAGTTGAAACAGCTCAAGAAAAGACGACAAGGAATCAGAATTAAGATGAAATGTGACAGGGAAGATAGGGAAAGGAAAAAACTAGGTGAAAAGAAGATGCAAATAGGAACTGACAGCAAGGAACTGCTTGGGATCATAAATGAGCTCAGTGGAAAGCAGTGTGGCACTCACTGGGCTGGAACAACTGAATTTCGGGATTACACCCCCAGAACTCAGCACCAAAGCATCCTCTCCCAGCTACCCGAGCAACTGCAGATTTATTACACTCTACAGCTCCCTGCCTTTCTTAGCTTGTCCTTGTAAAGGCATTAAAGTCAATGCTGAATGGAAAATCAACCAACCCCTCCCTCTTCTTGTCTTTTCACTTCTCATTAAATAAGAGAGAAAATGTAAATGTTATTTTCTCTCTCTTCACCAACTGTTGACACGTCAGGAGCTAACAGTGAGAAGACTTCATTCAGAGCTTTGTGTTCTTGCTTCTGAAGTCAGTGGCCTTCACAGGTGGTAAAGGGAACTAGTCAAACTGCTGCACTTTTTCTTTCAACTGGTGCTGTGACCAATGCCCTTAAAGCACAAGGGAAGAACTAAAAAGGAAAGGCAAAAGGGTGCTTTATGAAAGCATTTCATTCCAGCATTAAGGAAGATTCTGTGCTAAGCTCATACAAGGGCAAACCTGTCCTAGGGCAGTTTCGAAAACTCGAACAGGGCAACTCCAGGAACACAAACAGAAAATGGACATGGCTGCATGTGAAGTTTGCTCCACATAATTCAAGAAACACTTTGATGAGCCCTTCTGTTTCTCAAGGTGGTAAGAAGGGATGGAGTTTGGCTTACTCAGCCTTCAGTGGGTTTTTTTGTTTCAGATTTTTGTTACTGTGACCCTAAAAATATTAAAACTGCTCAAACACAGAAAGCAAAAGAGTTGTACATTCAGATATTGAACAGAGGAGATGCAAGGGAGATGCAATTTGTGCTCACTTTTCCTTCATCTTGCTTTTCTCTGTATTTCATCAGGTCTTCTGTCACAGAAATAAAAAGTAGGGACACCACCTGTGTGGTTCTTCTACTTCAGTATATTATTTGGACAGGAAAAATACATGGTATAAGACAGGACGTTTCATTTAGCTCACTACCTCCATTTTCACAGAGGTGGGGTCATACATTTAGGCATGTAGTTTGAGACCAAGCATTCTCACATCCATTTACCCTTTTAAGGAATCTAGGATTTATTCAATGTCATTACTCCTAGACTCAGGAATGAGGTTTGCATGATGCCCTGACTCTTCTTCCTGCTTCCCTCAAAGGATCACACGCTACAAAATGTTTTAAAAGAAGTAAAAATATCATCCTTCCCAAAGCAAAATTCAACGCTTACAAAAAGTGCCAGATTTGATTTTTTGGAGTACAGTTGGAGGCAACCACAGGGCACAGATTTCTACAGCAGGATGGCTTCTAGCAGATATGGTACTTGGCTCCTCTGTTGTCTCCCTTTTGCTGTGTAGTGCTTGAAGTAGAGCATATAGGCTATGGCAAGTTATACTTTTTGTTCCATGGATTTTCAGTTTAGGGCAACCCTGCTCAGAATTCAGCAGAAACAGATCCAGATCCATCGCCTCATTCTCGCTACACTGAAGATCATGGTCCCAGGTGAGATGTCTGACGCCCTACCATCACATCCCAGCTCATCCCTGTTTCTGCAAAACACTTCCCTTGGCAAGACACTGCCAAGGGAAACCTCTTTTTTGTTAGAACTCTGAGTCTGGCTTGCCCAGCATAGGGATGATGTTCTTGTATCTATCAGGATACTGAAAGAATGTCACCTGTAAGAGGCTAAATCCTCCTAATCCTTTTCTCCAACAGGGAATTTCCCAAGTTGATGGAGCTTGGAACATCTGAGTGCCCCTCTGGGCTGAGCAACCCCCATAAGTATGGTTCCTGCACTTGCCTAGGAGCTATTTGGTCTTTTTTCTCTCTTCTATATTTCTCTCTAAATTTACAAAACATCTCTTCCCTCCATTCCTCCCCAGAGCCCTAAAAAGTCTGCTCTTGTGAGGAAGCACATGGACTGACATTCTGCTGCCATAAAAGTCAACAAGCAAAACTCTTGGTGGTTAATTAGAATTGGCATTTAGTTTAGCTTTACCTTTAGTAGAGAGTAACACTCTAGTTTTGCAGGGATAGGGACAGCAGAGAACACAAAATCCCGTGTTACAGATAGTTACACTGTCTACGTATTGTAGAGTTTGACAACAGGGAAAACTTAAGTTCCTTCAGTTTCCATTCCCTCATTCCTTTCAGAATTGTTTAATCTTTTGGGGCTAG
This sequence comes from Myiotriccus ornatus, assembly GCA_036023395.1. Classification (NCBI taxonomy): domain Eukaryota; kingdom Metazoa; phylum Chordata; class Aves; order Passeriformes; family Tyrannidae; genus Myiotriccus; species Myiotriccus ornatus. The sequence continues at coordinate 6,183,844 of JAYRBT010000001.1, forward strand.
TTTTTTTGTCTGTTTTTTTTTTGTACGTTTTGTTTTGTGGTTTTGTTTGGTTGTTGTTGTTGTTATTGTTTTTGTTTTGTTGTTGTTGGTTTTGTGGTTTTGTGGCTTTTTTGTTTGTTTTGGTTTTTTTAGAATGCCAAACCACTTTTAAGTAAACATAAAGGTTCTTGAAGAGTGAGGCCCTTTATCTTTCCACAGAATTAGTGTAGCACAGGTTCCTTTCCTGTGCACCTGGAGGCATCCACTTCTAAATGAAAGAGTGGCTCATTCTCCTCAGCCAGCCAGTTCTCAGCCAAGACTCTCTAACAAAGGGAAAACATTTTTGTGTTTATTTGAAAGGTAACTCCCTATGTTGCATCACACATTCATAGGACCAATAAAGGACAAATCCCACCCCAAAGAAGCTAAAACTAATGCTTTCACAGTTCTTCTCCCTCTCCCCAAGAATTGCACACTAGTCATTACAGAAGAATACTTTAGGAGCTGAACATTACAATGAGGAGTCATGTTCAGGAAAAATGTTCTTTCCTCTGCCCACACACCCTTTTCTGCTTCAGGGGCAAGAATACCTACCTCCCATCTCCTCCTGGCTGGGAAGAGAAAAAAAGGGATACAGGAACAAAATAGAAGCTGTGGGATGAACCAGACCACTCTTTCTTCCTACTCTAGCTACTGACATGATGCTACACCCATTTCAGAGCTGGGAGGGAGCTGCAGAGATCCCAGCAGGTCTCTGCTCCTCCTTTCCCTTCTCCTCTCGGCACTCCCACACTCCCTGTGGGAGGTGGTGCCTGCAGACACACACACCAGGTCATCCATGAGAGAACAGGGGGAGCAAATCCACAGTGAGCAAGAGGAAAATCCTCAGGGAAACAAAAGGTCAAGAAGAGATTGAGGGCAGGGGAGGGACAGTAAGTGGAAAGAGCAAAGATGAAGTGAAAGGGATAAGCTGAGTGAGAATAAGGGGAAAATATAGATGAGAATATGGCTTTTGAAGAAAAAGAGGGTGAGATTTAGAAGAAGGAAATGAGACATACCAACAGATCATGTAAATGTTTTAGTGTCAAAGGCCTTTCCTTACTCTACACACTCCTATCCCCTTGCTGCCCTTTTTCTGGTTTCATTTACAAAGTTATTACTAGAGGAAAAAGGCAACTTTTGGAGACAAGTAGGAACAAAAACAAAAAGTGGGAAGGGACAAAACATGTCTTTTTTTAAAGAGGATAGTGAAAACTAAACTCGTGGAGTGCACCTGTGGTCCAGGATTCTTTTTACCTTCCTATTTACTAACTGTAAGCGTTTAGGCCAAAAATCATTCCACCGATACAAAGTGGTTTGTGTGACAGTGGATGTTATCTGCAAACTAAGATCCAACAACACTTTAACACTAGCCAGCCAGCTGCAATCATGCAATGGATAGGAATTTACATGGTCGAAGCAGTGACTTGAAAATATTGAAAGTACTATGATGGATATCTTTATACTTCTTTTCCTACAGGCTAAGCAGCGGCTTAGAGTTGCAAGAGGGAATTTTCTCTTTAACTGAGGAGAAGAAAAACCCAACAAACAAAATCAGTAGGAAAAAATAATCCACTGTGCATTCTCAGCTCTGCTTGTTTTTTGGAATAGAGAGGGAATAAACACAGTAAATACTTTCTGTTCTCAAGAACAGCTTTTAGTCAGACTCAATTCTGTCTCAGGTTGTACAGTCACACAAGGGAAATCATCCTCAAGCTACCTGGCTTATCAGCATGTTTAAGAAGAGAAAAGATACTTGCTGACTGTCCCCTTTGCATCTTTTCTCAAACTCACTGGTGGAAGCAGATGAGCAAACAAGAGTTGGAAAAAATGATTGCAATTTACTACAATAGGGTAGCAGTAAATTCTTGCCCCCTCCAAACCAGCAGGATGAGCAATGATTCAAAGAACTGCCTAGATCACAGGGACTCCTAGTCCTTCTTAGTCATACATTATTTCAGGCTACCTCTAAAATGCAGCTCTTGTTTGCTGAACATCAAGATCAATTTCAGTGCTGTTCTCTTGAACCTAGATGGAAAGATATGTTCTTTGATTTCTTTCATGAGGTTATTATTTAATATAAAGAAACAGTATATGACTCAAAAAGTTGTGAATTTAAGGTCATTATTGAGATACCAGAAGGAACTAAAGAGATTATCAAGTGGACACATATTTTACCTTATTTTGAAAACAGCAAACAATTTTCTTATGCTTATTTGCACAATAAGGGAAAGCAAATGTGAAATGCAGTAGAAAGCATCATCTCTGTTAAAAAACTCACTCCTTTTCCTCCTTCATTTAATCTGTGATTAAGGTTTCTGTCTAAAATTCATGGTATTTTGTCTGGATGAAATTATCAGTTGTATTAAAAGAATATACACTGTTACAAGTTAAAAAAGAAATCAACAATCGTCTTCAATTAGAAATGTTAACCAAACACAAATAATGATTCTTCACAGGTAGCTCATGTGTGCCCTGATGATTTTTTCACAGTATTTTTAGTATGCAGTACAACAGCTTGCTAATTCTGAGTGATACTTTTAAATATGAAAATGCATATTGAGATGGGAGATAAAAGTGTTACATGATGTTTGTCCTCGGATTAAAGGTTCCTTATTTGTTTGCAATGACATGAGAAATGATAATGGCTCTGGAAAAACTGATATTGTTTGTCATGTCACAGGTCCATCAAGATCTTCCTCTTTTCTGTGACTTTTAATACAAAGGGAGGCCTAAAATTGCATTAAGTCAAATCTTAGAGGCTTAGCTTAAACCTTAACATCAAAATAGTTGACATAATTCTTGATAAGTCTTTAGATGTCGGCAGAGCGATGCATAATAAGCAACAGGTTTGGATCTTGTATTCAGATTATAAATGACTTCAAGGTACAGTCCCATACAGAGTGCATTAACATTTAACCTTCAAGGAGAAAAGGCATGAAGTCTTATTATTCAAAATCAGCTTGAAGAGCAAACACAGCCATTGTCATCGTGGAAGGCAAAAAGGAGGAAAATTGGTGCCTTTGGCATGCAGAGTCTCCCATTCTTAATGAGTAGAAATATATGCTTGAATTTCCATTCACCTTTCCATGGTGGAAAAGAACATTCCAATTTCATTAACTCTGACAGAAAAAAAAGACTAGTAGTGTCTCACCTGAGAGACCTACAAGTTATAAAAGTATTAGTCAGGCATTTTCTTTTGGGTAGGAATATGAAAATTCAAAAGGTAATTTTAGACCACTGAATTTGAAGCCAAGAGGACCAAATTCATCTAAACAAGAAGGTTTATTGATACACCTGGAAGGCACCCTGTGAACATCTTATTCAGTAGTAGAGAGAAATGTAAGACCAGAAGTTATTAACCCAAATTTGGAACACTGCAAACACCATCTTAAAGGCAAGTCGTTCTATATTTCTGTATTTTGTGCTTTCTGTTGCTCACTCTTCCCTTTTCCCAAACACTCATCAGACCTAGAAAAGACATGTTGAAATGAAGACCAGGGTGCTTTGGGTCAATTCTGAGGCTTGCAAGCAGAGGAGACAATTCCAGGGAACTGCCCAAAGCACTACCACAATCCTCACAGATTAACCTTCAGCTAATTAATAGTCTTTTATCCAAACCCTCATCTGGACACAATTTAATTCATTCTACTAGCTGAAATATGACAACAACTCATATGCTCTCATTCCATGTGTGCTCCTGAATGCTTCTAACAGCATATATATCCCCAGTAAAAGCAATGCATTCTGCATTCTGTAACACCTTGACAAGGGATTTTGGGAGACAGGGTGAGGAGTGAGCCTTGCTCACATCTGCTTTTGTAGTCTCCCAGGAAGAAAAGAATACAGAGTAAGAGCAATCAGAAAAGCATTATTCCCACTCATCTAATGGAAGATCTGCACTAGCACTTACGTGCACAAAGTGTAAAAACGACGACGTGACACGGCATTGAGAAATGATAATGGCTCTGCAAAAAGCGATATTGTTTGTCATGTCACAGGTGATGTGGCATGGCATACCTGTGGCATTTCGTACCATGAGATGAAAACACTGGTCTACAATCTCTTTCCACCTCCAGGACTCTGCAATCCCCTCAACACAGCCACTTCATACGCTAACCACGACGTCAGCCTGGGACACAGGGAGATGTATGGCTTTGACTAGGATTACACATCAACACAGCACTCTAGTTTACTACACTATATCATTTTCAACCCTGAAAGGTATCCTAATACAACAATTCAAGTATCCAGAAGGGCCTGGGAAGTATGACTGCATTCCAGGGTTTGCCATACACAAACTTCACTATGATGTACAAAAGAGTCTTCTCACAACGATTGATGCTTTCCATGACGTTCAGTCAATGCAAGACCCCCATCTCTGGCACTTTGTTCGAAAATTCCTTCCAACCCAAGCCATTCTATGATTCTATGAAATTAGTGATAAAACAGATGTGCAAAAGATCAACCATATTTCTGTTTATAAAGATAAAAAAGAAAAGATACACTGACTATAAGGAAAGCTTTTTTTCCCCACAATCAAAATGATTACACTCTTTAAACAGTGTAAATGTCAATATCCAGAATATCCCCTGTGAAATAGGGAAGGAGTAAAAAGGCAAACCCATGGAACAGCAGTAGTAGGGCTACTTGCATTGTTTTCTGCAAAACCGGTAATGGAGTCAGGCACAGAATTCCACAAGCAAAATCCCACATGCTTTGAACATACTGGAGATAGTCTGAACTGGAGTAACAGCCTGGATGAAAAAAAAAATAAAACGGAAAACAAAACAGACAAAAAAACCCCCCACCCACCCAACCAAACAAAAACACACACACAAAAAAAACAACCAACCAAAAAAAAAAATCACACCACCAAAAATCAATTAAAAAAATTTAAAAATCCCCAGGGAAACAAAAATTACCAAAATTTATACTATGTGTTTTTTGTTATTGCTTTAGTTGGTTAGGAATTATATCACAGTTATTTTAATTTCAGCTACAAGAGATCTTTCTAAAACAGAATGTACTAATAAGGGGAAAATACAGGAGAGTGATGAACATCTATTTATCAGTCTGACCTGAGATAATATTACTTTCATTTGCTCTCCTTTGCCTGTTAAGAGTTGTTGCAGCCCTAGTTTGTGCCCAAATGTCAATGACCCCTGACAGATGCTTTAGTAACTGAGAACAGCAAGAACACATTAACAAAGCAACCCAGTCGTCTTCCCTGCTGGGATTGCTGATGAATGCTGATATAAAACTGCTTTAGTCCCACTTCACCTGAGCAGCACAGAACAGCACACTCCCTGGACTGATCTCACTCGTCTGCTTCCCGAGCTCTCTGTGCCATTGCTACATATTTCTGTGTTCTTGAAAGAGCAGAGATCTAACAGGAAAAAAAAAGAAAAAAAAACCTAAAACAACAAAAAAACCACCACGAAACCAAACAGGGAGGGAAGGGAAGATGCAGTAGGAATAGCAGGGGAAGGAAAATTACTCATTTAAACCCACGAAGTTCAGGATGAAACTTGAGGAGAAAAAGAATGTTGAAGTTGGGGTTTGATTGCTGTGGGTTTGTGTTTCATACAAGACACCACTAACTTCCTGCCCAATCAGTAAAGCAGACACAAGTAATGGGACAGTTTCTTTGCTCCAGTATTACCAGTCTGAGCAGGTTTTTTTCCAGAAAGGTTCTCCACAGGCTTGGCTTCAGAGTCGGTTTGCAAGGACCCTTCTGCCACTCTTTGCTGACTTCTACACAACATTCAGGCAGCTGCACCAACTTCTCCACTGCACCCAAGGGCTGGATCTGCTGCTGGCATTTACACCAGGATTTGTTCTTCCATAACAACAGGACCCTTCTGCCACTCTTTGCTGACTTCTACACAACATTCAGGCAGCTGCACCAACTTCTCCACTGCACCCAAGGGCTGGATCTGCTGCTGGCATTTACACCAGGATTTGTTCTTCCATAAAAACAGGACCCTCTTTGAAGAGTGAGGAACTGCTGGGGACTGGCAGCATGTGGGGCAGTCACATCCTGGTTGAACTGGTTAATCCTGAGGGAGTCCAGTGGCAAAAAGCAAGCACAGGGAAGGTGGGAACAGGAAGAAGCTATGAAAGAGAGATCACCTGTGAGCAAGGTTGGATTCCAAATGGGAACAGTATGGGAACAGCATGACTGGAGAGAGTTGAGAGAGTTAAGCAGGACAAGAAGGAGGGAATCAACAGGTAGTAAAATCAAGATGTAAGACAATTTGAGCTTGCTGCTGAAAGGAGAGTTGGCCTATATGAGAAAAACATGGAAGAGGCCAGGGTGCTTTATGCTTCCTTTGCATCAGACTTTACTGAGGAAGTCTGTTCTCAGTCTCAGCTGTGGTAAACAGGAAGTACCAGACAGGCAAGAATCGAACTACGGAATGCTTGAGTAAGCCAAGTGTGTCCATGGAACAGGACAAGGCACACGAAAGCATGAGGGCCGGTAGTGCCATGAGGCCACTCTTTGACATCTTTAGAAGGCTGTGCTGATTTGCATGATCCCCAATGACAAGACAAAGGCAAATGTTACTGCCATCTTTAAAAAAATAATAATAAAAAGCATCAGGAGGATCTACAAGCCACTTAGGCACTCTTAAGTTCCTTGAAATACTATTTATTTGACAAGCCCTCATGAAAGACAATTCTGTGCATGTGAATGACAGGAAGGTGACTGGGAGCAGTCAGCACAGATTTACAAAATTTCACTTGAGCAATATGATTACCTGCTATGATGAAATGGCTGGCTCTGCAAACCAAGGGACAGAAGAGAATGTTGTTTGCTTTCAGTTTCTAAAGATTTTCACCTGGCAGATAAGTTTCGGTGACTGGGTCTGAATGAGTGGTCTATGACATGGCTGGACTGGATGGACTTTTGGGTCAACATTTTGAAGCTTAATTGCCAGTCAGTGTTTTGATTGTTGGGTTTTTTTGGGTTTTTGTTTGTTTGTTTTTGAAACAACTAACGTATGAGAGGGTTTGATAATGGAGGTGATGATGTGAATGGTATCAGGTGGTTGCCACTGTGACAAGGTGACAGAAAGGGCCAACAGGAAAATTCAGGAGGTTCAACAAGACCATAAGGAAACTTCTTGACTTGAAACAGAATACCTCTAGGCAACAGCAAAGAATGGGGACTGACAGGCTAGAAAGTGGCTTTGCAGTGAAGGAGACTTACATTATTTACAGCATAGCAAGTGCCTCTTCCATCTACTATCAATAAAAAAGGAGGGCTACTTCACACACTAGCTTCAACTTTTCATTCAATTTCCCAGCCTAAAAATAAGTTACAGTAATCTCATAAGGTGTCAGAAAGAAAATTAATATCAGAAAGAAAATCTGTCGTAATACAGAGTAGAAGCAGCCAGAGCAATACATTTCCTAGATTTACTTCCTCTCACATTCCAAGGCTGGTGATCTGAGCTAGGCAGGAAGGGGGACAAAAAACAACCCAAAACCCACTACCAACAAAAAAATCTGATGATCCATGATGACCAGAGAGATGGTGAAATGAACAAGATGTGAATGAAACATTCACCAGATGCCAAATGGCAGATGTGCCAGATACTTATTTCAAAATAGGATCTTGTCCTACTTTATTCTGTTGACACCATCACTTTTATAAATTATCATTTGTATTAGACAGTGTATACCCGCCTTTTACTTTTCATCTCAGAATGTTTAATCCACATTGATATTTAGAGACAAGACTGGGCTGACCATTTTGCAGTTCATAAGATCTACTGGGTTTTAGTAGAAATGTTTTACAAATTTATACATATATTGTACTGAATTTTGCATGCTAGACAGTTTAAGTTCATATTCTGTAAGTTTCCTAAAAAGCAGAACTAGAATCAAAGTAGAAAGTGCCCAGCTTTCTGTTCACTTTGTAGTAGGTTTGCATTTTCAAACAAAGTGCATAATCATAAGTGAAAACATGAATGGAGTCAGCTAGAATTACTTTTGTAAAACAACAAGTTATACACAGAATTTACACTATAAGGACAGAGGAAAAAAGAGAAAAAAAGGAAAAATAAGGGGGGGTAGAAATGTCAGGCACTCCTTTTTTTGGGAAAAGAACAGTGTGGCATAAGACTTCTTAGAATTCATTTCCATAAGATTTTTAACTACTATGCTTGTCTTTATGAAATGCATCTTACTGAAGGAGAACAAATAGAGATACTTGGAAATACCGGGAAACCACAGACAAAGCAAACAGGCAAAATGCAGAGCATAGGTTGTAAGTTCTTGCAATTAAAACTGAGTTTAAGTGTTTCCTACTGTAAGTACCTGCACTTTCCAGTTTTTTACAAGCCTGACTATTTGAAACTTGGACACCACTTACACTTGCTTGAGTTCATCTGCCTGGATGAACCAGCACAACTCCAACAAAGCAATAGAGCCAAATGAGTTTAGAGCCACTGGGGACTTTGTCTTGTGCTGTGACAACCAGAAAAAGATGGGATTTTTTTCCATTTATCCTTGGAGGCTTGGCCATGCCGCCCTTCTGAATACTTTCTCGGGATTGGTTGCTAATGTGATGTGTTCAGGCAGAGACCACCCCAAATCCCGATGACACCTCCAGCCCCCCAAAGGCTTTAGCCAGTGGGGATGGCAGCAGAGGTCTCTCCAGCCTCCTTGACAGCAGCCATCAGGGCGCAGGGCAGTGTTTGCCCACAGGCTTTACAGGTGCCAGTGGAGGAGAACAGAGAGGCGAGGGCTGACAGCTTCTGTCAGGCATGACCGGCCACTCCCTTGGCTGCCTCTCCGCTCTGTGGCCAGTGCCTGTGTGGCATTTCATGCCCTGTGTGGCGTGGCAGGGTCACACTGTGGCATGGTAGAGCAGCTGCAGGAGGCAGAAGTGGGAGAAGAGGGAAAGAGCATGCTGCTTTTGTGCAGCACAGTCACTCTAGCCACCCAAACCTGAAGCATGAGAAGCTGGCAGTCCCATTTCCAGTTCCCCTCCCACGCAGTCAACCAGGAGCAATCATCTCCAGCGATGATTCAGCTTCAGCTCCTGAGGCTCAAGAGGCAACCATCTGACCATAAGCTGATGTTGTCTGGAGCATCAGCCACAGAATTTGGATATTGACCCCTGAGTAAATCAAGCAGGCTTCTTCTCTTTTTCATACAGGTTTTCCAGCTTCTCAGTCAGGCTTTACTTAACTCACACAGAGAAAAGAGCCATGGTTTTCCTTTTTGATAAAATATACATCATCTGAAACTTTTAGATGCAGTCACATACATTAATCACTCTAAAGCAGATACAGGTCTTAGAAACCTTCAATATAACTCCTAAAATCAGAAGTTATACTCAGGTGAAAACAGGCTTTTCTACCACAAAGCCATCCATCCAGTTGATGGGCAGCACTGCCAGCTCTCCCCAGAAGTCCCAGGCCTTTCAGTTTACTTATATTTCATTTCATATCTATTGGGCCAAGTCACATCACTATTTTAAACTTCAATCACTCATGTCAGTTCTTATTTACAAGTTGAATGGTCCTTTTAATGAAAGGAAAGTTTGCAGTGCAGGACACACACTGAATATTTAACAATCAGAATCAACACGAGCAAAGCCATGAAAACAGTTGAGGAAGCACTGCAATCTCCTCACTGTGTTCAGAGCAGGAATTAATGGGATAGCAGCTAGAGATGCTCTCTGAGCACCACAGTTACGAGCCAGTGTTCAAGGCAGCGGAATGCCAGTGGGATCAGGCAGGTGGTGCTGCAGGAGTTCCACTTGGGAAACGCTGCTCAGATCACAGGAGGTCAAGCTCTCACTAGGCAGCCATGTCTTTGGTCTCTATATCTCCCAGTCCTCAGAGACTCAACTTCTAAGACCCAAGTCTACACAGCCCAAGTCATGTTTACTGTATGACATCTTGGCCGCTCTTGCCTCAGGCCTGTTTATCTCTGTTTTTCTTTCTTGCCTAAGGAATCGGACTGAATGTTTCCTCAGTAATGGGACTTTTGAGAACTTGCTTTCAAACAACTAATAAAATTCAAAACAAGTCTTCCTGCTTTGTTTCTTTGGTACAGTATTCCCACTTCAGTTCCTACCAAAGCAACCCTCACAAGGCAGGCAAGAGTTTCTTCCCAGCCGTGTTCCTCCCATATAATCATTAAGCATTACTCCCAGGTCTGTACTTCCAGCAGGCTTTCTTTTTGCTGACCACAAGGTAACTGCACACAGATTTCCAGCCGAGCCCCCTTGCTTAGTATTTTTTTCTCTACTGAAGGAGTTCAAATTCACAGAGGTTACGCTGTACCTACTGTCTTATAATACATGCAGTACACTACAAATATTCTGCTAGAACTTAAGCAATATTAACATATATAATTAGAAAACCCTCACATTACCATGTTGCAGAATTAGCAAACAATGCGTAATCCCAGGATTTTTTTTGTCTTGTCCTTTTTACACCCTAGCTGTTACAATTAATTATATCAGTGTTTTTTGTTTTGCAAGTATTATTATAGTTAACGATGATTAGTGTAGATAATTTTGTTAGGTTCCCTTTTCTAGCTTAGGGGTATCTCTTTCAGTCTAAAGTGTTGACTGTTTCTTATCTAACTTTGAAAATGAGATTAGATACATTTAAAATGATGTTTCTTGCATTGTCAAACTATGTAGATTTATATGGCAATTTAAAATCTGATAAGCTATGAGTGGCATAAGATCGTGTAATAACACAATCACAGCAGTTGACACTTCAGAGAGAATTAAATTGAGTCTTATTTTAAAAGAGAGAGACAAAAAAAATATGTACCACTCCATGCTGGGAACCAAAGCGCTGGGGGAAACATTTAGGGCTAGAGAATCATTACTTAACTTACAAGCAGTGGCCTCATTTTCTCTGCATGAGTGGACAGGTGCATCCATTATGTGTTATTTCAGGAGGAAGAATAAAGGAAATAAATGTCCAAATACCAGGAGCTGCCTAGAATGAGACTGGCTCGCTGAAGATTTCTGTGATGGGACTTGGATTACAGGCTTCTCCTAATGCAGTTCTCTTTATGTGCTTTTGCAGAGGCATGGATGGGAGAGTAATAAGGCAGGAGTGCCCCCCAATCCAGTGGATGCAGCTTCTTCTAGAGGAAATTCAAATTCTCCTCACAGGTAGGGCAAAGCAAAAATAACCCTTTTGCCTTCAGATTTAAAAGCAGCTTCTAAAGCAACATTGGAAATTGAATTATGCATAAGAACTCTGCACAGAGATACCCTCTTCAGTATATATGAAAGGGAAACAAGAAGCGAAACGGGTGCTTTTAGGAAAGGATGATGCCCCTGGGGACTGTTAGGAGGCACATAATTTTGCAGGATGGGAAGGTGCACACTGATTTTCTTCTTACAAGTCACCCTCGTATATATTCTTAGGATGTTAACTCAGGGCTGTCATGCTGAAGCTGAAAAGTGATAGGACAGAAGAGGCTAAAAGTCCAGAGCATGCTAGGAGGAATGTCTGTTTGAACTATAGCTGTTGCACATGGGAAACATGATCTTGGAGCCTGCAAAGGCTTTAGCTGTCCTAAACAGCCATGGGCAGTGCAGTGACACCATGCCATTGTCACCCTCAGGCACCCACCCAGGCATCTTCCTTCCCCAATTAAGGATACAGATCCCTCTCCTTCCTAACTCAAGAGCTTCAGAGGAATCTGGCCCCAATAAACAAGCTATCATGAATTACCCTATGGCACAGCCAAAGCATGTCATGAGGAGGGCAGAATGGTGACTGGAAAAGACTACATCACAATGCATGACCTACCCAGAAAACATAGAAAGTCTGCATTATGATGATGAAGGAAGGGATGGGCTGTGCCTTGTATAAATGATTTCATTTTTAGCAAGCTAAAAAAGAAATGCAGTTTCATATGTCAAGCCACTGTGCATCTAAGAGCAGCTGAGTCTCAGTCTGAAAAGCAGAGCTGTGATCTAGTTGTTTTAGTCATGCAATCCATATTTTATGACCAACTTGTGATCAAACACTATTAGAACCATTGTTCTTGCAGATTTTACATCTGAATAGTAGACACTGCTGCATCATCAGACAGCTGAGCCACAACACAAGACACCTGCCTCTCCTGGCTGTACGGCATGATTAGCTATCCGAAATAAAAAGGATACAAGCCCGGGATCAAAGTAGGTGGTGGAGGTCCTTTATTATGGAACACAGTCATCCTGAGTTAGCAAGAACCAAGAGATTACATTCACCTTCACTTTCAGAAGAAAATGTTAAGGCATTTCCCACCCTCCTTTTCACTCCTGAAGTCTTGGGTGTGCCTTGAATAATTTGAAAAAGGGGCATGGAAAGTGTTGCTGAACTATGGAGAAATCCATGTGCCCTTCATTTGCTTTAACTCAAACAAAAATTAATCTAGTATCATGTGTTGAGATAAATTAAAAAAAAAAAATAAATAAATCAACAAAAAACCCATGCCCAAAAGAGCTTAAATGCTGCTGTGCTGATATCCTCAGTTAACTGGAGTTTTGAGGTATGAACGCCTCTTCCTAAGAGCAAGTGCTAACACAATGTTTTGTGAGAGCAAACACTGCCTCTAACACCTCAGATTTGCCACTGAGTGAAACAATTTCATTCTTGCCTTGTCCTGCAAACTGCCTCCCCTTGTGCCAGGCTGCCAGCACCACTGTTCTTCTGCTCCCCTAAGTAGTATCCTTGCCTTATTCTGCTTTATTCCTCTGGCCATCTGTTGCTCTACCCTCCACATGCACCATCTACCTCCAGGCAGCCCCACTGCTCACTGCGGTGAAGCAGCCGCCCACCGTCCCTCTAGAAACCATCCTGGCAGCACAAGGCACTGCATTCAGGCAAGAGTGGCCACCAGACACCTTCCTCCCACCTTAGCCTCTTCCCAGAATACAAAATAAAGAGTGAGCAAATAAAAACAATATCCTCCTTCATAGTCCCAAATAGGTCGTGAGCGTCCAAAAGATAAAAGACTTCTAGCAGAAAACCCAGAATAAAGAAGTAAATGCTACCCAGAAAGAGATAAGCCTCAACTCTTAAATCACTTAATGCTTTTCCTGAAGTCACAGATCTACCTTGGGCCAGGGAAGTCAAATCTAGTCTGCTCTGAGGGATGAAGGCAAGGAGGGGCACTACAGGCAGGACTCAACTTCCTATCGTGCCCTTTCATCTTCAGCAATCCTTGTTTCTCGTCTGACACATCTGTGCTATAGACTGCAGTGACTTTAATACGAGAGATTCATGCAGGATTTTTCTGTGTGAAACCCACAGCAATGAGCAGTTCTAACCATTTCTGGGAAATCTTTTTCTATCCCACTCCACCCCCACCAAATTCTCTTAACAGTATCAGTTAAATAAAGCTGCATAAATCCAGTATAAATCAGATGTTTTGCTCTAATTCAGGCTTGTAACTCTTTAGCATTATTGTGCTCTCATATTACTCTAATTCAGCCAAGCAGCAAGTAGTATCTGTTAATAAAATGGCTTTTTTTGTGAGGTGCTTATAGATTATCTCTGTATAACCAAGAGCAAAAACAGTTGCATCCCTTGTTTTGGCAAACAAAGGGCTAGGCAAGATCCTTAGCCTAACCAAGCAACATATACTAACACCACATGCTCAAGAATATTCATAATCATGCAAATATCTTTGGCCCATTGACTGAGTTTCCGCAAGTGAACAATTAGTTTCTCCTCTATAAATTTTAATCAGCATAGGGCAAACCATCTATGCTGTAGCTGTTAGCTTTCTCCTCATCTCATTATTACAGAAAAATCCATTTGGCATTTCTCAGCTTTCTCTGAATGTCTCCAGAATAAAATTGTTCTCGGTATTCAGCCGCTTCCTGCTTAATACATTGTCATAAACAAAAGCATGCATTCATTGCTCCTCAGATTTCTCCACAGGACTCGAGAACAGAAAGTTTTGTTTGGCAGTTGTCATACTTGAGGATATTTTTCATAAGCAAATCACTCACCATTCATCAGCTTTATGCGGATCTACTAAAAAAAAGGAAGTGCTTGCTCCACTTTTCATAGACACACAGATGCAACCTCATTATAGGTCCAAGGATGAGCAACTCTAGATGCATAAACTCATAACCAATTAGCATTATGGGGAGATCTTCTGTACTTTGAAAATGCAGTTTGTGCAGGTAGCTAGGGAAAACTTCCCCATGGTTATTAATTAGAGTGGGTAATTAAGACGATTAATCTTACTGATTTTTTTTTTCCTTCTAATTCACAGCAATTTACTTGGGAATAAACAACTATGATCTTTTGGAAAATTCTTCTACAGTTCAGCGTGGAAAGTGCTTTCTCTATGGCCACTACAAACCACAGGTAGCAGAGGGAAACAAAGCCCAATTCAAGCATCTGTATCAAAGAGAAAATGAAGTAATTTAAATTGCACCTGCCACAGGTCAGTAGGAACCTCTTCACTGCCCTCACATGCACATTTGTCTGCTCAACTGATCCTGGGCTAGAGAAAAGTGACAGCTAATGAAGCAGAAAGAGGAATTCCCTAATTTTGCCAGGGTAGGGAGTAATCTGATGCATGAGTACACTATACTATGCCTTTAGGTCTGCAACTACTGCCCTGGCACGGATCGTGACAGTGACTGCCACAGAGCTCTGCTGCCAGTTTTCCCAGAGGCCTACCACTGGCTTGTTTTATATATCTAAAGGAATATTGCAACTCCCAAAGGCAAAATTCCTTTTGCCATCTGCAATTAGCAAAACTTTTGCCTCTGATTTGTGTTTTGGGTTTTTTTTTGTACAAGCCTTGCTCTTCTGTAATGCTTAGCACCTTTCAAAAGCACACAAACCATTATCTGTCACTGCCAGCTGTTTCCTTCCCACACCTTCCCAAGGGAGCCCTGAATAGGGATTTTATTAGCTGGCTCAAAATGCAATAGGCCAGGTGTGGAGAGTATATGACAGCAGACACTCACTAATGTAGGGAAATAAACAAACAAAAATTCTGTGATATTGCAGGCTTCTGAATTGAACTTTATTGCTGCTACTGTACAGGCAAGAGGGGTGGCACAAAGTGACACATAACTGTGTGACACATAACATCATTCAATAAAAAAGGGCCAGGAAACGAGTTTGGGCACTGGACTCTGATCACCCAGACTGGCTGTTTCCTGGCTGTTTTGACTGTTTCAACTATACCTCTCCATCACATTGCCCAAGTACATCCAGAGACACAGCTCACTCCAGAGGTGATGTAGATGACATTTCACTGGGCATGGATTATTTTCTCTGCAGAGTTATTTGTTGCTGAGAAGGTTCACGGCAGAGGAAAACCACTCTTCTGGGCTGCTACAAAATCTTTGATGTGATATGAGATGTTCCAAACTCAGAAAGCCACATAAACTATTTTATAATAAGAACTAAATAGATAAATAAATAAATACAGAAATACAGAAATCCTTGGGACCCAGAGGAAGCCCAAGTTCAAGGGCTTAAGCACAGATTTGGCCAATCTGCTCATGCTGTCTGGACATGAACTGGTGGGTACCAAACAACCTTGGGGTGAGGGACTAGTCCCTCTTATTCAGAGCTGCAGGTGTAGCCTGTACACTCATACACCCTCAGGGTGGGTGGTGATTACTTCCCTGTAGATATGCTTGGTGCTTTACAGATAAATATTAAACCTGAGCTCCATCTCTAGGGGGTTATACTTTGAAAACCATTTGAAATTTTGAAATACAATCCAAATAGCCCCGTGGCTATTTAATTTTCCTTTCAAGGTAGTGTGAATTTATAGCTAGGCTGCTTCTTAAAAGGCCATTTTTGACCCAATGGCCCATGATGACTTCTTCAAAGCAAGCTACATTCTATCAGTCAGCTTCTGTTTAGTTCACAGATCATTGATGCAATGGAATTTAACAGCTGCTTGGGAGCAATTATAGCCTTTCATGTCAATCTGGTTGTCAAGTGTGTAAAACAAATGTCAAAAATCTCCAAGAATAATTTTAATTGATATTTACTGACCGCACACAAGTAGTAAGCCTTTCTGCCCTGGCTTTTTCTCCAAAGGGTAAAGCCAAAATACCTTATAACCTGGGAATTAGAGCTACTAGAACAAATTGGTCAACACAGTAAACATCAGATATATTCTTAAGCTGTAGGAGCTTAACAGCACATTTACTCAGTAAATCCCTACTCTTCATTTCACTCATAAAATAAAAGTAGCTAAAGAACAAAAAGAAGCTAAAAAGGGAATATATTTTATTAAAGCTTCACATTTGGTTTGCTATAGGTGTTTTTTTGCCCCTAAAACGCAATCCTCATAATGTCATGAATGTATGAAGCCTCAAGAACTAAAAAAAAGTGGGGTTATACAGAGGAACAATCTTTATAAGACAGAAAAAAAAAAATACTTTAAGGTCCAATATATATTTTTCAAAGCATGAAATATAAACACAGACAAGGTAATTAGTGGGAAAGAAAAAGTCCTTGTGAACCAATTTGAAAATTAAAAAAAAAAAAAAGAAAATCTCAAATTGCAGCCCTGAAATTTAGCCCTGAGAAATAATCTGAATTTGCAGTCTTCTATGGTATATAAAGATCAGACTTTTTAAACTTCCCAAGCTCTAATTTTGCACATGAATTCAAATACACACAAAAACAACTACTCCTTTGGAGGATGCCCTTGCCAAGCAGATGAGCAATTGCCTCTGCCCCAAATGCATTAGGCCTGTGGCTAGAACATTCACATGAAAAAGGGTTCCAGGCCTTCTTTTCCAAAAAAATCCCAACAATAACAACAACAACAAAAAAACCAAACCCACAACAAACCAAAAAAACCCAAAACAAAACAAAAAACCAACCAACCAACCAAAAAAAACCCCAAAAATAAAAAACAGAAAAATCCTGCTGCTTCCCTAAAAAATGCACGAATCTCTAGGCTCTTGGCTAGGATTTAACTGAACCTAAATCACCAGCTGGAACACTTATAGTCAAGAGGAAAAAGTTAGAAATAAACGGTATTGTGTCCTGTAAGTTCAGGGATGAACCTCCATACATTTGCACACAAGAGTAAGCCCAGCTGGACTCTGTAGTGGAGAGGAAGATGACGACGGGCAATTTGTGTCCTTCAGTATTTCCTCAGAAGTGTGCTATGTGCCCTGGAATACACAGGAAATACATATCAAACAGCTGCTGATCAGAAGCCTAAGTTCCTCCACTTCCAGGAAACACTTTCCCACAGAGTGACAGGGCTTTTTGTTTTCCCCCCCCCCTCCCATCCCAGTAGATTCTGGAGATGCATGAAAAGGAATTAGAAAGGAAGACTTGCTACTACAAAGCAGCACTCAGGTAAAGGGTAAGCATCCATTTCATTCCCTCGAGCAGAGGATGACAATACATGCTAAATTACTAGATAATAGGAAGTGATACTATCCACCTCCTCCACACCTCTTCCAGGAGATGAGTGTTAAAGAGCAGTCTTAGTCAAGAGCTGTAAACTAAAGGTTTTAGGAAGTGGGACTTGGTGGTTTGCATACAAATCACCACCCCTGTGCCACAGAAGGGCTGAGACATAAGGGCTGATCACATCTTCTGAGGCTTCCATTTGCTAGTATAAGGCAGCTGCACGTCCAGCATGCTGATTTTAAGCGGCTATAAAATGCACAGCTGGCTCTCTGCACCGTACTCAAAAGAAGGCAACCCTGCCTGGGCACCTGTCTGGGCACCCACCACATAGCTCTAGATTATAAATGCAGAGTTGAGGAGACAATATGCTTAATTCTCAGCTATACCAGTTACTTATTTGGTTTAGCCCTCATTTTCCTTGTGAGTAAAAGGAAATACTGGAAATCCAAGCCATTGCTGTGAGACATCGTCTCTTGCAGAGAAAGTGAAGAGTATTTAGGTATCAAGGCAAATTGATTAGGAGGAAACTGCAAACTCAGTCAGAATCGGAGAGAAGAGCTTAGTTTGTAGTAGAATGAAATGAATTTGAGTCAAAAGAAGAGAAAGGAAGAGGGAAAATTTACACCTTAGAAAGGTGACATACAGGGAGGCATTATATATAGATTTATACAAACAACTGATACATCTGAACAAAAATAAATTCTTAAAGACAGTTTTTTTCCTGGTTTCGAGGTCAGAATAGACTTTACCTCACATTCAGGGGCAAAACTAGGACACTGCGTCTAAAGCTGTTTAGGACTAGGAAGGAACAACACTCCCCTTCAAAGCACATCACTCAAAAGTAACAAAATACTAGCTATTAAAAAAAACCCCTGTATTTCTATAAAAAGTTTTCAAAGCATTTGTTCAAGTAGTTTGATTGCCACAGATGCATTAAAAAATTGTTGATCCAGATTAATTGTCCTGTTCCCTTGCAAAGGTGAGAAAAAGTAGGAAGTTTTACGCAAAAGCTTTTCTGTAGCTGTGCTGTTAAATTTCTCAATCTAGGGTGCAAGAGAACACTCCTGCTTAAAAAGTTTTGACTGCTTATTCCTGTCTAAAATTTCACCCATATCTAAAATACCTAGGCTCAAAAATAGAGATCTTCTGAAATGTAGAAATGAACGAAGTAGACTGATCTTTTCAGTATCAAATTGTAAGGAGACGTTAATAATAAGAAGCAAAAGCTTCAAGTAAAAACTCAGCATTTGCATACCTGTGCACAGGTGGATTGAAGCACTGAGTATCAGGCTGGAGATAAAATAAACAACAAGACACAGTAGAAGAAATTACTAAGAAAGCTGCAAAGCGCTTTTTGCTTTCAACTCTATGAAATTTGAGCTTTCAAACCAAGCTGGGCTCCTACTTTCTGGCTTGACAGTATTTTGAGAGGTGAACTTTTGTATCCCTACAAAATTAACAGGATCCTCTCATTGTCCTGTGTTTACATCCTGTTTTCCTGAAAGGAGTGACTACCTGGGAAGAATCCAGGATTTTTGTGCCAGCCATTTGTTCCCCAGGAGCCAATACACTTGTCAGGCAGGAAGCAGCCTTGATTAAGTTATTTGTATTCCTTAGAGGTTTACTACTGCCTGAGCTCGCTCTGCAGTCCTCTAACCCTGACCAGGAACAGCTGAACAAATGAAAATAGTTCTGGCTGTTATGTGCCATTAAGATATAATGACTGGCTTATGAGCACAGAACACCAGCACACATTTCACTTGTGAGGCCAAAGCTTTGCTGCTCTTTTCATTACACCAGGCTACCAGAAAGAGCAGAGTGGGTTTACAGAGACAGCTCTGATGCACAGACAGAAATCCTCAAAAGGACACAGAGTCCTGAACTCCTGCAGTTTACCTGTGTCTCTTGTTCCCTTTTAACTCGCTCTTGGCTTTCAGAGATGCCTCCCATCTGAAAACATTTCATCAGGGTTTTATAGCATGAATCTGGACCCAAATGTATGAAACCTGGACTGGAGGAGACAGTGCTTCAGGAAAAACAAGTGTCTCACTGAACAAATGGATGGAGGGCTGGGCTGTAAAGATACAATGAGACGACATGTTTACACAACTGCCTAGGACTGCATGCAGCTTCTAAAGCTGACTTTCCACTATCCCACCCTTCTCTCAAGGATTCCCCTTCCAACAAAACCAGGTTAAAAATATTTCTAGCTCACCCTATTTCTGTTTTCCGCATCATTGCTGATAACAGGTTCAACTGAGGAGGAGATTTTTTAAATAAAGAAGGAGGCAAAGAACTGGTCAGCGTTCTTATACAAAAATGTGATACAAATGTCATTTTCTCTCTGTCTTGTTACTCAATTTACAGGTCTGCTCTGAGAGAGTTTAAGTTAAATCAATAAAATAAGCAAATATGGTAATTGGATAAAGCAGATGAGTAAAAGCATGGCACTTTTATGCAGTTCTGTGTTTAACTAGCTTGAAAATACAAATCTAGAGTGATTTCCAAAATGCCTCGACTTTTTTCCTTATTCCTTTCCTTTTAAACAGGGAAAATAATGAAAAAATATTATTTAAACTCCAAATACATTCAGGGCAATGGCTAATTCTGTAACCCATTAAAGGAAACTCTGAGTCAGAAAGTAGGATTTAGAAACTACTAACCATCAAAACCACATTGTTAGGTTTCCCTGCTATACTTTTCAAAAGAATTTTCATATGTCATTAGACTCATTATTTCTTAAATATTACAGATATTAGCATCATCATAATACCACCATTCATATATATTCCTTTTTTCTGTCTATTCCTTTTTTTCTGTCTATTCCTTTTCTAAACTTGCTATCCTCTTCAAAGCAAAGTTCTTATACTTAAAACAAACCACCCTTCTCTCTTGTCAGCAAAGAACTCTCATTTTCTTCCTTCAAATCCCTCCATATAACCTACATTTCACTTAGACTGACAGCAGTGCTCTAAATGCTGTCAGTATCACACCCTATCTTACAACTTTACTCTTATCCTCTGTATCATATTCTTCTAAAATCAGATTCTAAATTGCTTGGGGCTTTAAGTTGCCTCTCTACTTTTCTTTATCTTAAATCATTCAAAGGGCCAAGCTTTTCCCACCCTGACTGGTTAATTTGTAGGAGCTATGGGACTGCTTCATGGCAGCTGGAAGTATAGCCAACATTATTCTACCCAGGAACTAGGAACCAGCTGAGCACATAATATTGCAGTTCCATGTTTTCCACTTCAGTGGACCGTATCACTGGCATAGGTCTGGTTACACGGCATCTAGAATGTAGATCAAGGTCAGCTGGTGTTGCTCATTTTCAGAAAGCTATCTCGACAGAGTTGTGGATCTGTTTTAATTTATTTCAATTTTTGTAAGGCAACATTTAAAAATATCTGGTGACTTATGAGTCTCACACATATTATAATGTCCTTAAAATTATGCAATAGCTGAGAAATTCAAATGATTATCGTGAAATCCCAACAGCAAAGGATCTAATCGAGGCAGGCGAACTGTGACCGTGGAAAACAAGATGCTTTCTGATAAATGGGGGGTGCAAACTAACTTTACAACAGCAGAATATGGCAAGGAGTACACATTCAACACTCTAAATGTAAAATGGATGTCTTCAGGAAAAAAAATGAAAAAATCAATCTTGATGTTTGAATGTGATAAAATGTTAAGCTTTTTAATAAAGAAAGAAAAGCCTTTCTTTGGTGATAATTATATGGATTTAATGGAACTTCTCCTTGTCAAAATATTAAACCCAACTCACTCCGGGAGTCCTGACTATCTAAAACATACATCTTTCTCTGCTCCTTTTGAAGTATCAGTATATACCCGTAAGCTTTTTAATTGACTTTTTTTTTTTAAATATAGAAAGCTTTCATAAACATAAAATGAGCCAATTTAAAACACTGATGGTCTTTGTAGTGAAGTGCTGATTAGATAAAAAGCATATCTGAATTACAGAAAGCACGAGATTTTTAGAAAAGGTACCTGTAAGAAATCATTAAAATAATTTTTGCTTGGTGATTTTCTACTTCAAGCACAGAAAAGCCATTTTACACTGACTTATTGTTTCCATAAGCCAAGGTATCACAAGGGCCTCGGTCTGATTTTGTAGCAAAATAGCCACAATTCAGCTGAGGCACAGAAGCAAGCAAGAGCAGCTTTTGATCACTGCAGTGCTCTGGTCATTACAACATAGAGACATTCAGGCTCATTGCAAGTGGCAATAGTCACATGGCTCCTAAATTATCCTGGTGGAGGAATGGCAGAAGTCTGTGGTGCGTGAGTGAGGCTTCTTTTCCTTTGCCCTGCTCTTAATGAAGTGCCTCCTGCAGGAACCTGCAGAGAAGGACTGCAGGGACTTGCCGTCTCATCAGAGCTGCTGGGAGTTGGTGGTTCACCCTGGGAGGACCCCAAGCCAGAGACCCACGAGCATTGCATGACACAGAGGTGGTAGAGGTCAAATGGGAACAAAAATTTTGTTTATAGGTTCCATAAATTGCAATTCAGAAGAAAGAATTCATTGTTTGTTATCAAAGGAAAAACGCGCATCTAAGTACAAATTAAAAAATAAAGGCCATCATTTCTGTCAATTAAAAAACACAGCAGAGGTGATTAAAAAAAAAACAAACCAACAATAAGAGATGTAACTGGGACATGCTGCTTGGAGAGTAGCAGCAAGGACAGATGCCTCAAAGCAGCTGGGCAGCACAATGCAACCGCAGCCCACTGCCAGACAAGCAGAGCATGCACACCCCGATTTCCAGCTCTGTGTTCAGCTCATACTCTGCCTCCTGGGAGATTTAAAGCCTCAACACTCAAGAACTACAAGATCTGAATCCCAAATATATCTACAGCTACACTCCAACACAGATCTGCCCCGTTGCAGCTGAGCATGAACTGGTAAACTTCAAGTGCAAGAATACTGGGATATCTTGGAAGCTTGTCCAAAAATACAAGCTCATTACCATTTCCTTACAGAATCCAACACCTGTAAAGGATGCTTTATGAAGTGTCTAAAGCATAGATCAATATTTGAAGCTCGATATTGCCCTTGGGATTAGCTTGCTTTCCTGTACTCATCTGCTCTTTTTAATCATGTACTCCAAGCAAAGGTTCAGTTCTATAGCATGGAGATTTCAGCTCCTTGCTGAATTGGGGAGTTATCAACCTGTAAAGAAATTTTAATGGAAATACTGTGGCGTAGCATAGAAGTAAAAAAAAAAAAAAGCTAATCAAGATACTACATCTGAGATGAAAAGTTACTGATCCTAAAAGAGAAAGTGAGTCAAGAAAGTTTCAGTTAACATTCTCTTTGATCTGTGCATGAATTCTCCATTTAATTTGCTTAAGCTTGAAAAAAGTGGGCAAGGACGAGAAGGTTTTATGAGAGAAATGGTTTCACAGCAATCCAACTTCACTTGAGACTTCTGAAAAAAGAATTAACTTGTCTTTTATGTCTTTTAGACTTTTTCCCCCCACAGTTTAGTACAAAGGGAAAAAAATATATTTTATATTTATTTGTCCCTTGGAGCGCTTAGATCATCATGTTATAAAGGAGATGTGCCTCACTAAAGGTGAAAACCTTTTGAATAAGGTTACTTATTAAAACCTTACAACTGAAAAATTTACACTTAAAATCAGCTCTGTATTTATGACTTCTGAAGCAGACAGATGATGGACGTGAGATGGAGTGACATGGAACAATAGCAATGTGGACTACTTGAGAGATACTGAAAATGCTGTATAATAGATCTGCATAGTGCTTAATGCTGTCCAGAGCATGTCCAATGCCATATTGGGGCCACACCCTCACAAATAGCCTGCAGGTCAGAGGACTCGGATGTCTGTCTATGAGGGCACCAGGGTGACCACATTTTATTGCTGGCACCCCTCCCTGTGCCACACAGCTTTGGGACTGACAGAGGGATTTGAGGATGAGAACAAGGTACCCCCCAGCTTCTCCTGCCAACCACCCTCTTGCACACAGACCCTGGAATCTTTCTCACTGCTTTGCCACTGGTCAGCAGCACAAGCCAGGGTGGTTTTCTGCCCTAGAGACTGAGAAGTGACCACGGACAGAGTGCTTGTGCTTTCTCCTGACCAGTTTCCTTCAACCTGTCTGACTCCTCAGGTAGGAGAAGTGAGGTGTAACTCAGGAATGGGCCACCACATGACTGTGGAGCAGTCCACTGACACCATCCCAACATCATGTACCAACTACCCCCAGCGCACTGAAGCAGCAATAACTCACTCTGCTGCTGGGGTGCTTTGCTCTCTTTTACTAAACATCTTTACAGAGGAAATTACCAACATGATCTTGTCAACTGTTTCTTCAAATATCCTTTCGACAGCCTAATGCCAGCACAAATGCTCCTGTGAACATTAGAGAGGTATAATTTGATCATCAGAGCCCCTTGATGCCTTTTCCTTCTTCAGCCTTCCAGATAAAGAGTGCGTCATGAGGCGTATTGTGTGCAGTTTTTTCAGAGGAGCCATTTAAAGCTGGTCCCATGGTCACATTAAAGGTCCCAGGGTACCTCTTGTTAGAAGAGAATAAGGACTTTTTCTGTGCTTTCTTCAGCCAAGCTCTCTTCTCCCAGGGCAGTGTACTAAGTACCTGCCAGCTGTCTTCTGTCTAGCAGAGGGAGCTAAATGACCTTTTTTTTTTTTTTTTTTTTTTGTGATGAAGGCCACTACATATATCTAAGCTATTAGTTCAAAGACAAACAGGCACTTCTTTGATGGAAAAATGCGAGTCTGTGAGGTAGAAATGGGTTAATAAACGTGAAAATGAATCTTCTAAGGATAATATGCCACTGTCAAGTAGCAAAACAGCTGAAGCACGGTTCTGACATCTCCTCAGGACACATGATATTCTCATAAAACGTGAGCAGGGGAGAAACATTTGATGTCTGGCCCTACCATTTATATTTTTAGAAGGCTACATAACAATACTCTGACACCCCAAGGTATCTAATGGTTCAACAGTCCTGTACAGCTAGGTTCTGTCTCCTTTCTGAGGCACACAAATCCATAAACCCTCACTGACCTGTAGTGTCAGGATGTTCCTGCCTGCAGCCCTTTTTTTATGCTGTGTTAGAAAGCCTGACAAGACTGCTTATTGAATTTCTCCCTTTCAACATCAAAGATACTAGCCATGCTCTCCAATTATTTAATAGATTCTGCTACAGTGGAGATCACTGATTCATTTTCACTAGAGATACCCAGTCATTGTAAAGAGCAATTATATATAATAACAGCCTAGCTGTTCTCAAACGGTCTTTTATCAAACACATAGTTCAGTGATTACCAAGATAGGCAATGATGTGATATTGATAATAAAACTTAATGCCTTTGGTGTTAGTTTTACCAAAATATCAATGGTTTTGCTCTGCAGACCCCGGCGCTCAAAATGCAGCAGCTCTGTTTGGACTGCCTTTTGCTTTAACTGTTATATTTATTTCATGGTCATATTTCATGGTTATATTTATTTCATGGCTTTTTAAGCCTCACAGAAAGGTGTCTCTGATTCAGCCCTTTGCTGCTTGGCAGTGCTGTCTGGAGGAATGACACAGGGGGACGGGAGATGCTGACTTCTGAGGCCAGCTCTGTCGCTGGGCAGCCTCGAGAAAGATGCTTTGTCTCCCTCTTCCCATCTGTAAAATGCTCCTACTTAACTGCACACAGGGGCTGAAGATCAATTTGTTAATGGCTGTGCATTAGCACCATGCACAGCCTTTTGAACATATTATATGTCCTAAAAATACTAACCCTTTTTGCCCTTATTCAGAGATTATTTTCAGACCAACAGATTAAAGTATTCTTTCTCTAAAACTTTCCCTGAAATAAAAACTCAGTGGTGGCTACTTACTGAGCCTCATCTCTCAATGCCTGAGGTGGCAAGTCCTCTACTTGAAGTAAAAACTTATCCTAACCCTTTCTTTTACCACTGTGATAAAACTAAAAGCAAAATTAGAATGGTGAGGTTCACAGTGCTCTCTTGACCTTAAAGAATAAATTGCAAAGAGCAAAATGAGAGCATCCACCTTCTCCAGACTCGTTTTGAATTCAACCAGCTGACAAAACCTGTAGTGATGAAGATAATCACTGTCTTGAGCAGATGTTATATCCCCATCGATGGAAGGCAGCAGTATGTGAAAAGTTCCCTGCTATAGAAAGCTATTATGTCCCACAGGCAGTTTTCACGCATTTCAAAAAATCCTTACTTTAGCCAGACAACACGGTCCTCTATCTCTTATACCCTGCCCTTTCTCATCTGTAGGGCTACACTAGATATGAGTTTCCCTTGACATGTTCTCTGCTTCTGCCTTAAAAATCAGACTCAGGCCTACTGTGACCATTTGCCTGTTAGGTAGGATACAAGCACAGTTTCTGCTGGACCAGGAATTGCAGCCACCACAGAGCCTGCCCACAGCATGTGTACAGGCAAATCCTAGGGGCCACACACCATAAGGACAGCATGCTTGTGCATGAAATAAATTTACATAGGGCACTTCAACTGCCTCAAGCATGTATCATTCATTCCATCCCCTGGATCTGGAAACTGCTGGACATCTGTCTTCAGGATTTACCAGGCAGAAGCCTTAAGGAGGAGACAGGCTTACTGGAAGGCAAGTACACATGTTAGCAGAGAGTTAAGAACAAACCCTCTCCTGGGAAGAGAGGGTGGGTGGGTGCATTTGTTCTGCCACGTGAATTCAGATCTTGCACTCGGACCAGAGCCCCACACAGTCTGCATGCCCAGTTATCCCGTGGCATTAGGCTGAAGCAGCAGGTTCAATCTTTCATGAAGCCAGAGAACCTTGGCACAGCATGGGGGGCTGACTCGTACTATTCTGCTTCTAATGTCAGCAGGGGTGTGGGGGGTATTCAAGAACAGGATATAGCTCTGCAATTTCCGCACAAAATTCAGTCCCACAGACCAAGGTAGGACCATCAGGCACAAAACCCCGTGCTGGGACTCTGCAGGGGGTCATGGCCTCTGGGAGTTCAGGGACCCTGCAGCGCTGCCAGGTGGAGCACTCCTTGCTGTGCTCGTAGCTCTGTCACCCCCAGTTTGGGCGAAGTGAGTGGCCTAGTTTGCCTGTTGCTATCGACTGCTCCAGCTCTGCCTTATAATTGGAATTCATATCCCGCAAAAGCTGGAGCCTGCAGCTAACAGATACAGCAAATTATTCAGCATTAACCAGCATAATCTGCACTGGTTTTCATGGTGCCTGTTTCCCACTCCTCCCCAAGCTCTCTCTGTGGGCACAGAGGAGCACATGTTGAGCGGCCAAAGCAGCTGTGAGGGCAGCTGCAGGGGGGAAGGAATTTTGCTTGTCCACATGGTCTCTCTACTTCATATTCTAACATCACATCCATTCTTTTTCCATGCCAGGCAGCTGTGAGGCTTTGGTAATATACCACCTGAAATCTGTTTTCATCTAGCATTCAAAACATGACTGTAAATGGTTTATTGTTGTCGTACTTTTAGATTACTTTAACTTTAGGAGCACTGCTTTTCTGCTCTTCATTTTTCCTGGCAATACACAGTGCTTCTCATCCCTGTAAGGTGAAAGATGTATAGACTGCTAGTTGTCAGCACTTGCAAGTAGCCATTTAAAAGCAGGTATTTTTTGTCAGCATTTTTATTTGTGAAGCTTCTATGACAGATTTGGAAATTGAAGCCCTTGATTTATCTCCACGCTGAAAACTAGACAGAGGCAAGGACACCCTGAGCCTTAGGAATGAAATTACAAACATGTCATTACCTCCTTTAATCTGCTCTTGTTTCTGTGAAATTGCTCCAGACAACCCCAAAAATCCATGTGCTTTTACAACAAAAAAAAAAAATCCTCATTTCAAGCTATTTTCCACCCATATTATTTGAGGCCAGTCATGGTTTGCTTGTATAAAAACAAAGGGTAGTAAATATTCTGCTTTTCAACGTGTGTAGGGAGCAAGCCAAGAGACCCAATCAAACTACAAAACTGTCATGTCTAAAATCCCTCCTATCCTTTTTTATTTCCCCTTTTTTTTTTAATATTAAATCTTGTTTGGCTCACAGGAGAAAACAGTTTGATAGTGAGTCACATTTGGCATAACATAACATCACATCTGGCACATTGAAACCATGACTGACACACTCTGATCAAGATTCGTGTGGTGGGAGTAGCAGGGGTTATTGCAAAGCAGAAGTGAGAGGCATCAGAGGAACTAGAGTGAGAAAGTGGCAAAAAGCCCAACTCCCATTTGCCTGCTCAAGCATTTCTATTAGTTCTTATTTTTCCACTGCACTATAGTCCTACTCAGAAATTAAGAGAATGACTACACATATTAGTTTGTGCAGTTACCCAGGTGACAACATCCATGGGTGACTGAAAAGGCTCTACTGTGATGAAAAAGGCTTGATTTGGGGTGCAAATGGTAGTATAAAGAATAGCCCCTTTCCTGAGCCAGTCCCTAAGCTGGTGCTGGCACTAGTGGCAACTCCCAAGTGAGCAGGGCCAAGTGGAAAACTGCAGTTGCCTCAGCTGGGTGTACAAAACTCCTTTCTCAGCAGACTGGTGTGTTTCCTATGCAAGAAGTATTCCGATCATCCTTAACCTATTCACCACTGAGACGGTCAACCAGAGCCAAAAGAATGGACGGCCTTGTGTTTTGTACATTTTGCTGAGCTGGAGGACATCTGACAGGTCTCATTTTGTCTCAAAAATCAGTCAGAAAACAGCAGCAACCATGCTTTCATATCTTACATAGGTCTAAGTGGGTAAAGAAGTCACCTGCTGCAGAAAAGATCCCATCTGGCTTCAGATCTGGGAGAAGGCCCCTTTGCCTGGGGTAATTCAAGCCTACATCTTCCAACTTATGTGCTGCAACCACATAGCTGAAACAAAAGCTGTGCTGGGAAGGAGGAGGAGTGCGTTCTTCCCCTCATTGGTCAGATGGTTTGACTTTGCAGAAGAATGGGTTAGGTCCCTAGCTGTTAGCCTCAGAAATTATTCTCGTCATCACTGACCCAGTAAAGCTGTGATCATATTCTTCCGAGAGCTGGCAGTGGTGACAAACACACCCTCAAGCAAATGTGGGTGTCTCTGCAGCCATATCACTTTACAGAGAGCACTCATGCCAGGACTGAAAATGCTGACACCAGGGACCACACAACCCCATTACCCTCCCTGGTAAATCTGCTGTTTGACCTGGTTTCTGGAAAAGGTTCAGGTAAAAGGTTCCAGTACTGAGCCCAAATGAATAGCTGATTTATTATATGCTCAGCTAATTTGACAAAGCTCCAGAGAAGGGTGGAAGTTCAGGCATGTCCCTTTTGTAAGCATCTCCTGCCATCCAGCACTACACATTGATTTTAAACGCACCTATTTTCAGGGGGCTAAGGCTGCAAAGCCACATCCTGGGTGCCCAAATCCACCCACACAGACTTAATGCAGAGCTCTGCACTCTGCTGTGGCAGGTAGGCACTGAAGGTTAGATATCAAAGCACATGGCTGATCCTTAAACCCCTTTACCAATCCACGTCTTAGTCCTCAGATTTCTCTATGTGACATGAAATCACTACCCACTCTTTATCACAGGCCTCTTGCGAGAATAAAAACAGTAATCTCCAAGAAAATTTGGATGCTGTTCTGAACAAGGTTATTTACACTTTCTGCCATGCTGCTGAGTCGCTGTAGTCCGTCTTCAGAAGTGAGAGCTGGAAGCTGTACTGAACAGCATTTAAGCAGGAGTGGGCTGTGGGCAGAGGTAAGAAATAAACAGTCTAATCTCTTCTCTCCTCCCACACCTCCTCTCCTGTGTCTTTTAAAGAGTCAGTGAAATGGCAACAGCTGTGACCAACGATAGCCTGGTGTCAGCAGCACCAGGGCAAAAAACCCCTCAGCTCTGTGTGTCCTGACCAGAGGAGCCAACCAGCCCTACGAGTAAGAGATGGGCAAAGCCTGCGTGGAAGGAAGGGAGAAATGGGTCTTACCAGGGAAAAGTAATGGTGCCCCCAGCCCTCCCCACTCATTCAGAGAGTAACACTGTTGTCAGTAGAACAAGGGCAAAAAAAAAAAATTGTTAATCATCAAAGATTAACAAAAGCCATGTTGTGATTAGCCAGTGGACCACCTTAAAGCTGATTTCTATTGTTAAGTACTTAGGCAGCAAATTGCCTTCCCACAAAAGTCCTGTCATTGTGATATCTTTGTGAAGAATGTATAAATTTGCTTCATAACTTGACCATAACAGTGCCGAATTCCAGCTGTAAATTACTGTTCAAATCTTTCTTTTGCTTATGACATGAATAGTCTTTATTGCACAATATGCATAGTTTTGCCTATAAGCTATGTGGTGGCATTTTCCTATGGGCATGCAATTTCACCATTTATATGGCACTTCACATTATTTGGGGACAGGTAAATTTAAAACACAGTGTTGCATAATCTCCATTTTGGAGGCGATCTTTTGAGATAAACACATCAGACATCAATGCTTGGTGCTAAAATTAAATCTTCATGTGCTTAAATGTATTGGTTATGAGTGCAGCAGAACCATTTTCATGTCAGTGAGATGAGAATCAATTCCACAGAATGGAAAGATTACTTAATCTGAGATATGTTTTTTTGTTTTAGAATTTGTGATTGACAGACTACCTTATTACTTTTCCTTTTTTTCTTAACTTTAAGAATATCTAATGAAATTAATCACAGCCTGCAGAAGACAGTTTGAAACCTGCTAAGAATTATATATGTCAGTGCAAGCTTTACAACTCACTTGGACTAATTTGCTGCTGGCAAATATATCATTGTCACACACTTCTGTAAACTTTGCATTTGCTGTCTTTTGAACTAACCATACAAACTGAAGCACTAGTTTTCAAGTCTAAGAGTCTGATAAAAGTGTTGATGCAAGGTTTTCAACTTGGCAATAGCCGAATAAAGATGTATTGCTATAATCCCTTGTGTTCTAGTAATACTTTTTATTTAGTCCATATCAGACATAGACTGAGTAAGAAAAAATAATTTTGCTATTTCTAAATAAAGCATGGAACAGCTGAAATGGAAACCCAGAGAAGTTGGTCTGTACAGGAACTTGTACTCTATGCAACCAAGTATCAGGCAGTATCTTTAAATCATTACTATTATTATTAACTCACACAATAATTTATCTTTCTTGAATGGACAAAGAGGATCACATTATTCTATATCCAGACTATCCAAACATTTTCTAAAAGCAGCAAAAGCTAGAGGAAACTCTCCAGTAGTTTTGCCCCTTCAGTACTTGTCACTACTGTCAGTCCCCTGTAAGTTACTGATTTCTATTTGAAACAAATACCAGAAACAATACCTGTGCTATTAAAACTCCTCCACTAAAGCAAAACCTTAATTACAACCCCCTATTCTCTCGAGTCAAGATACTGACACATCTGACTGTCACACAGCCCATCTGTTTCCAAAGTTGTTTTGCTTTACGTTGCTGAAGATGTGGTAGACATTGCAGCAGGAGATGAGCTGTCCTGCTGAGGATGTGCTTTTCCAGTGTCAGGATTTGGAGATGCCTGCTTATTTCCAGACTAGCTACTGCCTTTCCAGCTCTGACAGCTATCTGAATTGGGATTATTAGCAGATTCAGTACATCCTGCTGAATTCAGTTTCTTTCTACATGTGGTTGTCACAGCCATTTGCTCTCCTGACACCATCTAACATTAAGTGCAAATCTAATGGGATTTATAATATATGTTAAGCTAATGTGTTAGTAAGAGGAAAAGGCTAATTTTTAACATGACAATCTTTAGGTACTTAAAAAAAGTGCCTTACATATTACCTTCATTTCATAGATGGAAAGCATGGAATGATAACAGACTTGCTCAAAAACCAGTAAAACCTAGGTATCTTAATATTGATTTTGCTCCTGTCAGTTAAAGGGCTTTGGGGAAAACTCACTAAAGTATATCCTCCCCACCCAAACATGTTCACAACAAAACATATTTGCATAGACAGAGAGAGTCAGAGACAAAAGGATTTTCAATGATGCCTAGGGATTTGAGTAAATATACTTAGAGGTATCAGTATATATATTTTGAGAACAGTTTAGATCTATATCTGTATTCTCTAGCCACATTGCTATGGGACGTTTGGTTAACAAGAGGCACAGGCACACTAGTAAGTGAGATAATCCTTGGCCTCATTCATCACAGCTCAAGTCCCATCTGAGATGCTGGTTTGCAGTGTGTGGATAGATTTTCTAATTCATTACAGTAAGAAACCCAGGTACTTTCCAGACTGTATTTGTGTTTAAAAAACAAGCAAATAAAACAAAAATTTGCATAATGTTGAAGCGTTTCTTTGTTACCATTTTTCTTGGGTTTTTTTTTTGATAATCAGATTTTTCCTGAAGTTACCTAGTACAACTAATTGTAGGAAAGAATTGAGAATATCAAAAAGCTAAAGGATGACCTCAAGATTTTTTTTTTTTTTAGAGTTTTATTACTATTTTTTTGTCAGCTCATGGGGAAGGGAAAGTATTCCAATGAGAAATTATTTGTGAAGGGTTTTTTCACACACGAGCCTTACAGAGACTTTTGCATTTGGTTTAAGGCCATCTCCATCGAGGAAATGCTGCTGTAATCCTGTACTAGCCAGCTGAAGCTGTTAGATCAGTCCCACCAAAAAAGATTTAGCTGGTTCTTGGTGCCCACTTGGGAGCTGGTTTTTCATAACAAACTGAGCAGTAGAGGGGCTGTTTGGCCAGCAAGGAGCGAGGACATGTGGGTTACTCACACTACCAGGCTCTGCATTCTTTGGAAATCAGTAATTTACATTTCTTGGAGCTCAGCACAGCTACTGAAAGCAGCTGTGCCCAGTAAATTTTATGAGGACATTTAATTCTCAGACCTTTCCCTACAGGCACACATTTCACAACTTCTTCTTAGGAATATCTTCTCATGTTTTTTCCCTGTCGTATTTGCCAAGTCTTCCTGTAGCCTATCAAAAAAGACCTAAGCTAAATCAACCAACAAAACCCCCCAAAAAAACCATAAAAAACCCCAACCCTGAAATGAACAAAAAAAACATCAAAAAACAACCACCCTGCTTTCCCATGACTTCTAGTAAATATATAAACCTGCAGAGAAAGCAAATACTGAGTCCCTCCACTGTTTTCAGATTTTTTTTTTCTGTCCAGCTGTAATTGCACATTTTCTAACTTAAAACATGGAGTTTGCTACCAGTATATGACTGTGCCAGACACTAATCCTTCCCAATATCCTCCCACTCCAATTTCTACTCATTAGCTTAGAAACAAGCTGTGTAGTTGTCTCTGCTTCTTGTAAGAGGTCACTGCATTAACATGCTACTGACTTTTATGGAGGATAGACAAGTTATGGGTCAGTGCTGTACCACTTCATGCATTTTTTTTGGATGTGTCTGATGCTGCCTAATGAGAACTTTGACTTAAGAGGTCATTCAAAGATGGGGAAAAAAAAAAAAGGAAATGAAGGGGGGAGAAAAGGCTGAACTAAACCTTTCTTTATTCCTTGCCCCAGGATGACACTACATCCAGCACTTTGCAAAAACAATAATTGGGTTCTATACTTAAGTACATCCAGATGAATCAGGAGTAATTTCACAGAGGTCTGGGGGAGTTAGGCTGATTTTAAGCTGAACCCACTTTGGTATAACTCGGCCTGATTTCTGTGGTACTCAGTTTCACCTTGTTTCATACATATGTGGCGTCTGCCAAATCATTGTCTGTTATTACAAAAGCTAAATCAAACCATAAATTAGCTCACTCGTTAGGGATATAGGGCAGCAAGGGCTTTCCTTTATCTTCTTATATAATGATCCCAGTTTCTACAGAGTACTTCATTTCCATTTGCAAGAGAATTTCATGACTTGTACAATGAACTCTGCAGCTCATGAAACTCTGACAGTGGTCTTCACTCCTTTCTTTTGGTTAATTGTAACAAATGTCATTGGCTTCTTATAAAGCAGATTACTTCTGGGAAGGAAATTCCTGCCCGAGATATATAAGGAGGTGAGAGATTTCCAAGTTTTGTCTCTTGAGCTTATTAATAGTGCATCAAGGTTTCGCCTCTTTCAGTATGAATTTAACAGAGGGATTTTACAGTTCCTTTTAGCTATGAAGAAGTGAGAATGCCTCTGCCATTGTCAGAGATCAACTACCTGTCATTCTTCTCGGCAAGCACCCGAGTAAATGGGTGGCAGCTGGTGACAAAGGCTATGACTTGCCATTTTCTTCTGATAGCTGAAGCAGAGTCCTGGCCTGAAGCAATTGCTGCTGAGTTCCTAACATCTCCAGTATGCTTTGAGAGGGGAGTTAAGCAGATGTAAATATTTATATCAAATGTGCTTGTTCCAATTGAAGCTGCTAGTATACTTTTACCCCAAAAGAATAGGGAATGCTTCAGAGTGCATCATCATTTCCCATTAGTTATGGGGAGAGGGTCTCTTGTGGCAACAAGAACCTCCAGCTATTGCCTTCTACTTTATTGTCTACCACATATTTTATGCTCAAGGTGTTGCCTGTAGGCGACCTGCTCCCTCTTGGACTCCTGAATTCCGTGTGGGTTTTTAGTAGTACCCTTTGTTCAGTTTGAAGGCCACCTGTGAGTGACAGGGGAAGTCTTTCTGTTGGGAACCTGACGTGATGCCTCCTCAGTCCCAGCTCTGGGGACTTCAGGGCATATCAGCAGTGCCGAGTGACACTCTGTCAGTCTACCATCATCTTCTTTCAGAGGCATTTTTCTCTCTCTGCCTTTGCTTTGAAATTTCTTTCATTCCCTCCCTGAGCCCTTAGCAGTTTTTGCAGTCTTATCTGAATCTTTGGCTATGCTTTCCTTCTTTAATTGTGAAACTCACATTTATGAGACTTTAGATGCGGAGAGAAGTATTGCAGCATTTCCTCCTGCCAGTACATTTTTTTTCTAACTTTTTTGTATTTCTTGTTCTTCTCCACCCCACACAGCTTATATAATTCTCTTCCCCCTATTTCCAGTTCCTTACAAGACCAGCATTTGTTAGCTTTGTGCATTAAAGGGAAATACGATTTTGTTTGGTTTTGCCCTAAGGAAGGACAGGATGATTGTGATTCATTCTCTGAATGAAAATGTAGATTCAATGCCCCTGAGGCATTGAAACAATCTTTGCTATTTCCCTCCCACTTTGAAAGAAATAAAGAATGATGTTGGCAGAGAAACATATGTAATTTGGTGATCAAATAATGCCCCGATCTGGTGGTTCTGCTGACACACACACCCTCTGCCAAACTACAGCAGAGACAAAACCAGTGACACAAGCAACAGCTTCTTTCCCATCTTTGGTTCAGCAACCAGCAGCTTCAGGTACCGATGCTGATCTCTCTTCAGTGGATACTGCCCAGCTGTACTGAGTAGGGTGAGAAAATCCAAAATTATTTCCCCCATCCCACTTTTCATATATTAGGGCCTCCTTTAGAAAGCCTGACTATGCCTTCTGCTGAAAAACTTTCAACCAAAGCTCCTGATAAATGAGTAAACCTAGAGTCAGTTTACCTATGCCACACAAAGCGTCACTAGTAGCTGTGCAGGTAGAAAACAAACACTGAAAAGACAAAGCGGTGCCCTGAGATATTATAGTAGACATAAAATCATGAGCTTGCAGTAGTAGAGAACATAGAAGATATCTATTAGGGCAAGAAGAAGACACAGAAAAATGCAGGAAGTGTTGTGCTTATGTGTGTGTACGTTTCTGTGCAGCTGTACTTGTGTGTTTGTGAGCTCATCAACTTGAAAAATGAAAACCCCTAACTTAAGGCCACCATGCAGAACCAGAAGAAGACCCTGCTTTCACATTTCAGTAGCCTGTGATATTAAAATATGAACAGATTTCTTACAGCCCCACATGACCCATCAGAAAAGTATACGATGTGTAATTGAGACTCTCTCTGAAATGATGTAGCTCTGAAAGTGGCTTCTGTGTGCTGTGCAAGGGTTGCTGTTAAAGGGCAAGGTAGTGACAGTGGCTTTTTCTGGCACCCAAGGAGTAGTTGTGGGAAACCAAACCTCCATCTTACATCTGTCCAGCCCCATGGGATTAATCCTCTCCTACATCACCTTCAGTTTGCCCATGCAGATAGGAGGCTGGTTGGTCAGATGCACTGCAATCTTGTGCTGTCTGCATGAAGAGGGCACCAGTCTCACGAGTGTCCAGGTAAATAAAATGTAGGGGTCAGTCTGCCCCTAGGGAATGCCAAAAGCAGGCCCCAAACTTGATCTAGAGGTATAGCTATTCTCACAACAGGACTACTGCTATACTTTTCTACAGCAGGAGCTACAGCTTTTTATCACCTTTAGGCAGTGAATTATTTTGAATGTGGTGGCAGCACTTCGTCTGTGTCACCTCTGTGGTGGGTTACAGCTGTGCAATATAGCTGCCCGTGAAGAACATCGTCTTGCACCCTCAAAGGCTTGCAAAACTTGAATGTATCTCCTCAGGAACAAAGCTCAGCCTGCTTCCCACAGCCTACATTGGCTTCTTGTAGTTTTTGGAATTTAGTCCAAGGTCTTGGACTTTATTTTTAAAGGCCATATTTGAGTGTAGTTAGAAGGCTTGCTAGAGCTCATAAATGTAGACCATCATCAATAACTTTATCCCTCTATCACATGAAGGTTTTGCAGGCTGAATTTTCTAAAACTGGAGCATTGAATCTCACAGGAACACAGGATCGTCACGAACTGTACTGGTTTCATCTTCAAGTACAAAGTGCTTTTTAAATCTGAACTTCTTACATAAACATAGGGGAAATATGGAAAAGATAAATAAATAAAAAAATAAACTGCAATGCTTCATTGCACACACATTCCAGGGTGTGCATGAGAAAATGAATATGACAGCTCTTAGTCATGTTGCTTACTGCTGTTCTGGAGGGTAATCTCATACCATATTAGTGAGTGATGTATTTGAACTGGATCTGCATAGTATATGCATTTTTGTCTCTGAGATTAGCACTAGAAAGAGTGAAAAATGCACTGGAAAAATGACAGAATTATATCAAATATTCTATTTTTCCTGAGACAGGACTGGCTAATGCCATGATACAGAACTAAAAGCTCTTGCAAATTATATTTTTTTTTCATTTCTGTTGCTTGTATGTTCTATCAAACTTTATCTGTCCAGGTCCGAATTCTGATTTTCTTGTATCTTCTTTTCTTTGTATTCTATAAATTCCTACCTCTCTATAAGTTCAATCAACTCAAAGTCCTGGAACTGGGAAGCACTGCTTGTTTTCCAGATGACGGCATCAGTGTTTTGGAGGCAGTTTCCTGCTGCTCCATAGCTTTGTGATTCTGCTGGTG
Source organism: Myiotriccus ornatus (assembly GCA_036023395.1). Taxonomy (NCBI): domain Eukaryota; kingdom Metazoa; phylum Chordata; class Aves; order Passeriformes; family Tyrannidae; genus Myiotriccus; species Myiotriccus ornatus. Next base: position 6,220,645 of record JAYRBT010000001.1, read on the forward strand.
GGATCGGTTTCTTTTTGCACCTCTTTTAGCTGAATCTCTAGAAGCGAATACAGACTAAAAAGATTAATATGCTCCCCCTTTGGTCCTACACCCAGAGAGGATCAAACCTGTCTCCCATGTTCCTGGCATGTGCACAGCTTTGCCTCCTCTCTCTGCTCCCTCTTTTCATCCATCCAGCTGGCACAGACCGGAGGATGTGCTCCCCCTCAGGACTCCAAGCAGGGATGGTTGCTATCCGTACCAGGTGACATTAGTGCTAATTTCCTGTAAGTTGCCACAGAATAAAGAAGAGGCCTCTTTCTAAAAAATCTTTCCGGCTTGCTTAAAAACACTCTCTGTCTTCTTTTCTTCCTGTGTGCAGCTTGAAGAATCAATAAGGCTTCAGCCTCTTAGCCCTGAGCAGCAGAGAAGCTATTGCTACAGACTCAGCAGGAGGAAGAGCTAGGGCAAGTAAGGAGCCCACAGATAATCAAAAGTGCCCTCCCATGGCTCAGGATGTTGCCAAGTGCTTGGAGCAGAACCAGAAGGCAATATACTACAGCGCTTTGTCAAGCAAGGAATCATCTTCATTATCCCCACTTAATTATCTCTGAATTTCACTAATTGCACTTACCTTTACCTTATACTTACCAACAGGGCTTGGCCAAGTGTTGCTCTATAATATCACTTTGAAAAACTCTGTGTATCTTCATATAGGTGCTCGATGACTATTAAAAGGGACAAGTTGCCTCTTTTACACATCAGTGTACAATGCCATGACAGTCTGGTACAGAAATTATGTATTCAATGAAATTATTCTCAGTATTCAGTGACATTTCAGGTAGCCTTTACAGATTGTTTCCCCTTACAGTATTCCTATTGAAAGCAAGCAAACAAACAAAAAGCACCCCCCACAAAAAACCCAAACACCTCCAACCAAAAACCAACCAAACCAAACAAACATAAACCAAATCAAACCAAAAACCCATACAAAAAGGGACTCTTCTCATTCAGTACCACAGGAAGTGGGGAAGAGGGGAGGTATTTTGTCGTCTGTCGATCAAAAAAGATCCGTTAGTAGCATTAAAAGATTTATGACTCTTTTTTTTTTTTTTTTTAAGGGAATCATGCAAGTGATATCACGTTAAGAGTCATAACTGTAAGAATCTACTCTTGACCATGGAAAGTCACAGAGCAAAGCACATTTACCTCTGGGTAAACTTTTGACTGATGAAGAAAACCAGGACAGTACTGAAATTACACCTAGAATGCAGAAAACTATTAATACAGGGGTGGATTGCATCATTTGCTGGACTCTGTCATTTTGCTTGGGTACACTGCGGATTTCCAGCATACTTTGCCCTAAATCACGGCCATGTGGCTTTGAGGATCATGAGGAAATCTGCATTGTTGCTATATTTAAAAGGATTGTTATTGCACATTAAAAATTGCTTAAGAGGACATATTTTGGTTTAGTGAAAAGAACCAATAAAGATAAGAACAAATACACTGAATCCAACAGCAACCTACATTTGTCAAATGGGTGCTTCATTTAGGTCATAGGAAAACTCTGCCATCAGAGAGGCTGAACAGCACTGGCATATCCTCAGCACAGAGGTACCAGTGTCTCTCTCGGTATCTGGGACTCGTTTCTTTTTCGCAAACATGAACCTGCTCAGAATTTCCTCTTCCCTGTGACATTTGTCTCTTTCCCTTTGAGACCAGTGGCCTTCTTGCCCTTTACAACAGCAATTCAAGCATGATAAGTGGTGTAGAAAACCTTGCATGAATTCTCTAGTTCCTTCAAGAGGGATAATCCACCATTTAAGTCCCACAGGCTTAAATGCTTTTTCATCACTTGACCTCTTCATAAAGATGAATTTCTCCTACAGAGTGGATGGAATCCAACTGTTGTTACTTTGTCAGTCAGAAGAAACTATAAAGCAATACACAGTAAATAGCATATAAACATCAAATAAAATAATAGAATTTGTAATTATCTGTAAAACAGCAGTGTCTCACAGATTATTTTCTTGGATTTCTGTTTAAAATCTCAGAATCAACATTTTGAGAAGAATATCACTACAACAATTCTAGTGGAAACAGCAAAATATGCTCAGTGAACAGTCTGTGTGTACAGCCACTGGTCTAAATCAACTCCACTGCCAAACTGGCAAGCACCAGGCAATATGTAAAATGAATAGACAATTCAGAAATGTCCAACAGATAACTAAAATTGAAATTTTATTTTTTTTCAATAATATTCATCAGACAATTTTCTGACAAGACTTTTCTGAAAGATGAAGTGCAAATGGGAACCCTGTAAGAATGTTTAGAAGAATTGTACATGACATTTTTAAGCGCCACTAAGTACACATTGAATACTTTGTAAGTATATAGGCATAGCAACATGCAAGTGTCATGTACCCAACATTACAATATGCATTTTGTCTGTTTAAAGTTCTTAATGAGGAAATAAAATGAAGTAAATGTGTCTTATCATCAGTGCAATATGTTTAATTCCTGTGGATTTTTTTTTTTTTTAACAGGTTAGCGGTTTTATTTCTGACCCATTCAAATATGTCCTTCCCAGGGCCATAAATTGCCAGTGCAAGAGCAGAGTATACTGGAGTTCCTAGGAGAATACACTTACACTGACCATGAATAGATGAAGTCGTTATAGTCCTTTCACAAATTATGCCTTATTATTTATTCTAGGAAACTTCCTGCTGAACTGAAGGTTTTTTGTAGTTATAAAATATCTAGGCTAAAAGTAAAGGATGCACAAGGATTGCTTTATAATTCTTTTGAAAAAGAGTTAAATAGCAACTCAAACATGTGCATTAAGGACTTGAGCCTTGTTGTCTTCTAATCAATAGGCGTATTGTACTCAATTTTTATGGAAGCAGGACATATATGAATCCAGTAATCCATGAGCTCACTCTCTTGCCTCACTGTTTTAGCAGAAGCAGATGACTGTAGGTTGTATTTGCATATTTTTTATGGAAGCTATAGAGGGGTATAAGCAAATCTGCATTCACTGAAAAAGGACAACTTCTGAAACTGCATATTTACTAACATTAATCAATATGCATAGAAAGGAGAGAAAGAGGAAGTGATAAAGAAATCAGCCCAGCCATTAAAGATTATCCTCCTCTTTATAATCAACACAAAGAATTGATGATCATCCTTATCATTTTCTCTACAAGTTATTAGTTTAAAATCCCTCCCTTTAAACCTGTTATATAAACCCTTCAATATTTCACTTTGGAATAAGACAGAGGAAAATTAGCATGTTTAGAAGAAAATAGCATTGGTGATTTTCAGCACTATGCATAAGGGCAGCATAAGGCTGTTTGTGCTGAAATGTGAGCTAGAGCTCACACATGAAACACTGCTGGCTTGACCCTGAACATAGGGAAAGTGCTAAAGTGCTGACCCCAACAGGCTTGGCTTTGCACCTGAAATCTTAAAAAACAGAAGCAACAAAAATCCTTGAACTTTTCTTTAATAGTAGCACAGACTGCTCCTTTTAGAGGAGATACTTTCTTTTCCCCTACCTCCTTTCCAATTAGATCGCTGCTTTTAGCCCAGCAGAGAATAAATGTTTTAAGACACATAACGTGGAGGGCAGATCTACAGTAAACACAGAAGCCACAAAGAATTTTCTTTTCTTCTTTTTTTTTTTTTTTTTCCAATCAACTGCATGGCTCTGGAAGCCCCTAATACTGTAAAGTCATCATACTGGCTTCACACCTTCTGTCTGGTTGTGAGCATTGCTGGAGAAAACGAACACAGCTTGGCAACAAGATGATTCCTAGATGCTGGAAGATTTCCCTTAAGGGCTGCTGGAAGCGCACAAGGCTTGGAGCATCCTGAGGATGTGGAGTGATACCGAAGTGTGCTGTTAAACCATGTTTGTACCCTTATTTTCTCCTGAGTTAAAAGAAGTGCAGAGTGCTGGGTTAGATTCCTCGGTAGCAAGAAGGAACTGTGATAGTTTCTATTAATGCACAAGGTCCACTCTGAAAAACCAAGCATGAAGTCCTGCTCTTGAAAGGAGTTTCTACTCTGCTGTGTTGACATCAAAGGCTGCTCTATCCATTTAATTTTCTCCTACTGTTTGCAAGAGTCCTTCTCTGTTCCCCACACACTGAGTGCTTTAAATGTAAACATGCCCTGGCATTATAATGCTTAAATAAGTAAGAGACAAGTCAGGATATCTAAACAGTATTGATATTGCATATTTAATTCAAAAGCTTGCATGTGCTTTTAAAAGTCTTTCTTCGTACTTGCATGCCTTACTGGTAAGAACTGTGTTGCAGTTGGATTGCACATCATTATCTAGTGCTGACTAAATATTGATGTGTTATAGCAGTTTATTTTTAAGCTGTTTGGGATGAATCCCCAGCCAGTGTAAATTGGCCCACATTTAAGGCAACTGAGTGAAGCTGATTTATACCAGCTGAGGCTGTGTATTTATGCCCTGTTAAAAGCTCAAACTACCCAAAAATTACTCAAGACAGGGCAAGAATTATGAACCCAGGCAATATTTTTTTATAGTTTTAACAGAAAAAAAAAAATAGAGTGATATAATTTCAAGACTAAACCAAAGATTCAGTAGTATTTAAAATGTATACAAATATCTCATAGCTAGTATTAAGACTAAGAGGTAGATGTCATATTCTAGGAACAGTATAATGTGGAATGGTGCTAATGGCAGTTTCTAAATGCATGTATTTGCCTGTTACAGAGGACACAAAGGAGGGTTATAGCAATGGCAACCACAAGAAGGCTTACAATATTCTTTTCTTCATTTGCTGCTCTATGTTATCTGTCTTTCAGCGCATTTCTTCTGGAAGGGTATGATGGAAAAGTGTCAAGAAGCAAAAAGCTCAGTAATACAAAACTCCATGTTTACAAAATGTTAGCTTTATAATTAAAGGCATCCTCTGTACTTTAATGGAAGCATTTTGTACTTACAATGTAACATTACCTGGCATTACTGAGAAAGTAGTGGAAATTCCAGGTGAGGTGATTCAGCAAAATAAGGGTCAGAAGAATGCAGCGCTCTCTCTCTTTCTCTCTCTTTCTCTGTTGTTCATGCTAAAAATACCAGGGCATATGGCAGCATATTTCAGCATCTTAACATACTAGGTTCCCTTGAGGACAGAAAAAAAGAGGAAACTTGTGCTGTTGAGCCAGAAATAAGATTACAGAACAGCGTTGCCAGACAGAGCGCTGGCAGCCAAGCCATTAGTGGAGTCAGTGCCTTACTTTGCCTAAAGGTGTTTCAGTGATATTTAATGAGCCTCCAAGAAATGGAAAGCAAAGCTAGTGAGAATGAGGAGTGGTATAAGCATTTTTATAAATTAGTTGTCATTGCAAGTAGAGGAATTACACATATTGCATAAGGATATCCACTGCTTGTATATGAACCTTTCACTTTTCCTTGTGGCTGTTAGGGGTCACCCCCTGCCTGAAATAATCAAAATGCATATTATAATTACACGGTTTTCCAATATCCATACACAGCAAGTACAAGATACTTACATGTAAGTACACTGTATTTACCTATATTTTTGCATAGTTTTTAGTGTGTACTTTGTGCCACTTAATAAAAAGCATTACTCGTTATTTTATTGTTGTTTGTTTTTCTCCATTAGACAGCTTATTCAATTGAAGTCGAAGTAGTTGGGATTTTTGGTATGTTCATCACAGATTACCAGTTCCTAGGAGCGTAGAGAATAGACATTTGGAGGAGTCTGGGTAAGTGGTGGGGGAAGCTGCAGTGTGAACATGAAGTTTTAAGTCACCTCCTTAATCAAGAAATGCAATATCAGATTTACGATGCTAATTTAATAAACTTACCTTTAATTTGAATGGAATTTTAAAGGTAAGAACTCCATTTTCCTTTTGGTAACACTTTACAATAAGTGGCACTAAATTACACTATAACTGCTATGTTACAGGGAATTACATGTAACTACACTGTAACTGTTGAAAGAGCTACTGTACATGTGCGTACATGGTAACTTCAGTGCTGTTACAATCATGAATTACATAATTACAGATGATTCTGTCCTTTCTTTTCATTGAAATAGGTATATATATATATATCATACTGCAATGAAAATACACAAGATGTTGACTTTCATGTCTTAGAAAAGTTGGTTTTCTTCATGTGTTCCTTTATAGAGGGAGTCTCAGTGCAAGACGAACCATCCTTAAGTAAATGTGGAAACTTTCTGAAGTGTTCTAGCTTAAACTCTGAGCCTCAAGTTAAGCATCAGGTTCCTTAAACTGTCTCTTGGTTTGTCAGACGACACTAAAAGAGTGGGATGATGCACCCCTTGTCTTCTGATGCACCGCTTTCTTGCTCAAATCATGAGAATGTTCTTGAAGAGTTTAAAAAAAAAAATCTACATCAAAAAGTTTAAAAATAATCAGCAAATGGACACTGTAAACAGTACACTGGCAGAAACTAGCTACCTGGTCTTGAGAAAACTACTCTGCAAGTTAAGTGTGGGAGAGGATGTCACATACATCATAACAAAGGTGGTTCCCATTCAGAGCCTCCATTTTACACACTCGATGGACACCTCACACCGTAGTAAAAGCAGTTTTTCAGAATCGGAACTTGGACAAAGGGAATGGACAACTGGCTTTTAGCCTACTTAACGTGATTGAGTTGATCATGCTGAGCCATGATTCTGCTTACAGAAAAGAGGGATGCCTCTTTACACCTAGTGTAGTAATTTCAACTCGTGAAAACCAGACAGGCCTGCAAAGTGCTACCCAGGTAGAATGCTCTGTGTGGGGTTTTTCACACCTGTGCTGTGCCCAGATGCAAGGGACATCACCAGGCACAAGATAATGGAAGATCAACTGTGTTAAAAAAGACACATGTGAGAAGTTTTAATTGAAAGCCAACGAAAACTATTTCAACAGTACAATTTATATCAGTACAATTTATATATTTTTTTTCTTTTTTTTTGCCAAGTTGAAATGCTGTTTCTATGCCACCGGAGAAAATGGTTTGAAATTGTTACCACAAGGCCAATTCTCCTTTGGAAGGTCCTACCTGACCTTGGCAGGATAATGGTTCAAGTAACAATTCTACTATTCAAACAAGCTGGAGTTAGGAAGAATGAAAAAAGTCGTAAACACCACGCAGGTGGGGAATTCCGCTGGAGCAAATAAGGCTCTCATCCAGGGAAGCACTTATTTTTTAAGCATATGAATAGTGCCTTATACTCCAATGGAACTTCTCTGATGCCCAAAGCTGACTATGTGCTTAAAAGCTTAGTTGAACTGGGCCCCAGGTCCTGAAATAAAAATTTTTCATAGGTGATACTGTACTGCAGCTAATGTAACTTACTGCTGTGACAAGAACCCATATTTTTGGTATTAAACTGAATAACTTCCTTTGCCAGCCTTTCACGTGTGCATGTTCTGAAAGACATGAATATCTTGTAAACCTATACTAGTTTTCAATGTGTCTAGTAGCACCTACCTGGTTCTCTCAAACTACCATATTATATTAACATATTATTGCATTTTTCCACAGATGGGTATGGAGTGAACTGTAAAAACAAGCATGCAATCACATCAATGCAGACTTATTTCTTTAAAATGTCATACTGTATATGATTTATTATGTTAACACTCAACCACATCATATTATTTATGTTTGTATATTTTGAAAAAAAGTGCTGCTTTGATTGACGTCACCTTTTTTTCTTAGAAATTAACAAGATAAATGCTTCAACAAAAACAATTAAAATACTCTAATATTGTCCTTAAAAGGTTTATATTCTTCTGATAAATAATCTGACACAGCACCTTTATCTTCCATTTTACCATACTACATGATGTCATACTCCAAACTCTCCCTTCCCCACACAAAAATAAAATCCCAGGAGAAAGTCCTTTACAGCAGACCATCATGCTTTTATGCTTCACAAATACAGCAACCAGAGAGAAATACTTTTTTTGACAAAGGTGCAAAATGTAGGAGCAAAACAAGCTCCAGCTAGGCTAACTCACGTTCTCCAGTGTAGAATCGTTCCCAAGAGCTGTTATGGCAACCTTTTCATTTCATTGGAAGAGGAAATAAGCCGATGGGCTTACAGTGTTTTGTTGTCATATTTAAGAGCATGTGATTTTTCAGCTGTCAATTACACAAAAAAAAAAATTCAGAAATAATCCAAACAGAGACTTTCACTGTGGAGCTAAAAGCATGGCAGGAATTCTCTATCATTCACGGTGACATAAGTTTGTACCTCACAAAATGCATAGACAGGAATTTAATATAAAGAATTAGTCCATTTACTGTATACACAAAACATATATCTTTTGTTTTACCACTTCTATTTTTCTTTTTTTCTTTTTTTTTCTTTTTTTTTTTTTTAATTATTTTCTGTCTTTTTTTTTTTTTTTTTTTTTTTTTTTTTTTTTTTGGCAAACCAACATAGAGAAGCAGCTCTGGAACTGCCAAATTAAAAATTGAGAATTTTAGCAACTCAATAGTATTTTTTAAGGATAGTAATCAAATGTGGTTGTAATTTAAAACCTGAGGCTGTGCACTGGTTGTTAGCTTAAAACTACCTTCCCATATAACATTGTGCTTCCATTGTATAACAAAGAAAAAATTAACAAGAACTAGAAAAGTTTGCTGCTGAACAGTGCTAGGACATACAGACAAAAAAATACTAATACATGTTATCTACTCAGACTATTGATTTGAGTCATATCTAAAGGGATATAATGGACATTAAAAAATGCTTACTTGTGACTGACTTAGCTACTGCCAAAAAAAGTTGAATATGTATCAAATAATGTTTAATTGAATTTATTATATGCACTATATACAGACACTAAAATGCCTTGCAGTTGTGTCCCATGAACAGTTCAAATATGAGTAGGCAGGTGAGTTCATGTTTAGCAAATAAATTATATAAACATAAATTACTCAGAAAATTCTCTAATCTTTGTGATTCCAAAAGCCAGTAAAAGGGTAGGACAAATTGTTTCAAATAAAGCACTATTATCTAACTTTGCAGAATCTGTATAGCTATTTAGCATGTTTTCACCACTGAAACATGGCATTGTTATCAAGGTACCACTTCAATCATAACAAAGCAAAGCAAAACAAAACAAAACAAAAAATTCACTGGGCTGATCATTTTTTCCACCAAAACCCAAACATAAAGGAAACTATACTAAACAGATTTCAAATTATGTTTCCAAGGGCAGATGTTTCAAAACCAAGTTGCTTTCTGAATTATAGATAGACACATATAAAACATTCTTTGTAAACCTCTAATCTTACACTTAACATTTTCTGTAAGTATATTAGGACCTTACCTAATAGTATTCATTATGAATTTTGTTCTATGACATACTAGTAGGGACATGATAAAAGAAAACTGAAAAAGAAAGCTGCATAACATTTAAAAATGTAGAAAACTTGGATTAAGATGACGATTAACATTGTTAAGGCTGTATATTCAAGCACTGTATGTTAAGAGAGCAGTGGATATGATTTTTAGGCAATAAGAAATGTCCTGTTTTACGCATGATACTGTAATTATAGAATGATGATGTCAACAGCTGATTGTTGGCATAAACTGGCTACTTATAGCAGGTATGAGAGTTAATAAAGATAGCAGAAGATGGCAGAAATGAATTCTGAGAAATGATAGCCAGTTTTCTCCAGCAGTCAGCCTGATAAGTAAAACTCCAAGATTCTAGCTCTGCATCTAAATGAAATACTCCTTTTTCTCCTCTGCATTGACTTGGCTGCCTTCTGCATTGATAATGGCTGTGTCGGCATCAGGTGCATCTTCAGCTCCTTTTGCTTCATTTGTTAAATATGTTCCTACAGGAATCAGTACAACAGAAAAGAAAAAAAATAGAGAGAAAGATTAGGGTTGGGTTTTTTTAGCTTTACGCTGCATTATAGGAAGTACATTTCTAACAATGCTCTGATTATTTCACGAATGGACAAATATTTTTACACAGTCTTAGCATGCATCATAAAGGTATGATCAACTTTCTCATTTGCCTAAGAAATATTTACACTTTTTATACTGCTAATGCACATACACAAACTCTATTATTTTCACAACAAATTAAGGAAATATTTTAATAAAAATCCACTTTATCTAACTGCAGTAATATGCAATATATTTTGCAATTTTAGAATAAGTGATAAAATCTTGGTTGTTTCATGAAGTAATTACCTATCAAAACTAAACTAACTTTGAAGACTTAGATATTCATAAGCGTATTTTGGGTTTTATTTTATTTTAATGGCCACTGACTATTTGTACTTCTTTCTTGATCATATCTATGCTTTAATTTTACAGAATTGTCTCATAGTAGTTTCCAAGAATTACAAAATTGAGGCAGTTTTATTAACTGAACCAAGTCACATTATATTATCACAGCTATTTTTATGCTCTGGATATGAATAAAAAGAATTGTGTACAATACTCAACTTTCCCTTTGTGAGAAGCATTATTTATGTTGGCATAAGAAAGATAACTGTTCATTCAGAAAAGTAAAACGGAAGAGACACACTTTCATTGGCTCATTAAAAAAAAAAATCTTGGTTTTCCCTCACACAGTCCAATCAAATTAAAAAGATGTCTTTATGAGCTTGCGTTTGCAAGGCATGTGACTATCTAACATGAGACTTAATGAACTAATACCAACACTCATCCTCTCTTCATTCCTTTTTAAAATTTTTTTTGAGGGGAGTGGCATGGAATCAACTGAGTTTTAACAACAGGTCTACAAAACATGCAGAGGTTAAATCTCAAGAAATGATTTTGGAATTAGCTAGGTCAAAATCAAATCATAGAGAAGTCAGAAATCAGTGTCACTTCATCCCTGTTATCTCTAAGGGCAGAGGGGACTGAAGATGAAAAGAGCAGAATTATTAAGGTGAAATCACTGAACAAAGTAAAGCTTGCCCCAGGAGTTAACCCCTTATTCCAGAGGGATCCTTGGTAAACTGATTTGAAAATTCACCACTGGTTTCTAATATTATGTTTTGAATACACACTTGAAATACCAGCATAATTTATTCAAATCAAAAATCTTGTTCACTTGATATATATATATATTCTATTGAATTGATATACTAGTTAAAACTCTGAGATCATGTAATCAAGTGTCTAGGTTAAGGGCCAAAACCAAGAGGCAATCTTACCTCTTAGTCTCTCTAAATAACTGACTTATGAGATGACATGTTCTTTGCCTTAGCCAGTCCACTGGAAAACTGCTCAAAATTCACAGGGGCTTCACTTGCAACTGGACTGTGGACTAAGCTCTTTTACTCAAAGGATTTAGCAGATGGGGGAAGGCAAAAGGGAATGGCACTCCCAGGTGAATTCAGGCCCTACTTCCAAAAGTGACTGAATTTCTGCTAAATCTGTCCTACCTTTATGTCTTGCCAGGTATCGACCAAGGAGAATTATAGAACATAGTGTAACAAAGACAACTACAGCCACTATTCCTCCTATAAGAGCGTGGTCAGGTCCGGTCTGTCCAGCCAAAGCATTTGGATCTAGAGGGAGAAACAAAAAGCAAGAGTGGTCCTACACAGACAAAATATGACAGGAAAATTCAGAATACAAAGCTTTATACTGATCATCCTGAAAATAGGGCATTTCCTTCTTTAGTATTCAACATGGTTATTCCCACTTTTACCCCCAGTAACTTATCATCAACACAGTGCTGCTTGTGTTCCCAGATTGTTAAAACCCTGAGGACATCACTGTTACAAAAAATATTACCTTATTCTTCTTTTGGCAGAGGTTATTAAATGGGAAAGGTTTGTAGTTTTGTCCTCATCATTTCACAACTGAAAACCTGGCCATAGCTATTTATAGAAGGAAAAACAAGGAACTGAGAACTGGGGATTGGATAGCATCAGCAGAATAGTGTCTGCATAATACATAATTTATAGAATTGATTCTCAGTGGGGAACCCTTACATATTCTTTTCTCTTCTTTCCTATCCTATTGCACCAGAAATAAAAAGGTAGGTAAAGTGCAGCCATGCCGAGCTCTCCTCTGCACATGGCTGAGTCTGCATGAATTTGGTCAGATAAAGGTATCAGGTGACCTCAAAGATCATCATTCAGTCTCAAGTGTCAGTTTGTGAACTTACTACGACTGCTTGATTAATACCCAGTGCGAGTAAGCTGCAATAGATACAACCATGTATTAGCAGGCTCATTTTATTAACTCTGTTCAGAGCTCTAGGAATACTGTCAGATTGAAGCTTTCTGTGCTGGTCATGAGCCTGTTACATTGCCTGATGCTTCACAAAAGTTGCAAAGAAGCAATCATGGGAAATAGCACTACTTAGTGGTGAGTAATTCTTGGGAGCTTTTCAACAATGAACCAGCAACCCGTGACTGTTGACTCACCTGATATATGCAGAAGAAGGTAAAAATTCAATTTAAGGATCATGGCAAGATTTTTATTATAATGAAAACGTCTCTCCTATGAAGTAATAGTAATTCTCTGAAGATGCTATTAGCATGTACTGTATGCTGAAATCAGTCCACTCTCACTGCTTCAAGGGCATTTCCCTAGTATGAGCTGTTTATATTCCACAAGTAGTTTGCAAACAACTTCTTTGTTTTGCAAAAGGGAAAGGCAGGAAAAATATTTACACAGAAAAGAGGGCAAGTCTGTGAAGGTGATAGAAGGGCCTCTGATACTGCTGAGGCAGTGTGATTCCATCATACTATAATCACAGTTTGCTGACCATGACCACTGTGTAACAGTAGAATGTATCAGTACATCTGGTATGGGAATCTCATGAGGTTTAACAATGCCAGGTGTGAGGTCCTGCAGCTGGGTAGGGGCAACCCCCAGCATCAACACAGGCTGGGAGATGAACAGATCAAGAGCAGCCCTTCTGAGAAGGACTTGGGGATGCTGATGGATGAGAGGCTGGACATGACCCAGCCACGTTTGCTGGCAGCCCAGAAAGCCAGTTGTATCCTGGTCTGATCCCACAGTGTGGGCAGCACGGGAGGGAGAGGATTCTGCCCCTCTGCTCTGCTCTGGGGACACCCCACCTGCAGTGCTGCCTCCAGCTCTGGGCCCCCAGCACAGGAAGGACATGGACCCGTTGGAGCAAGTCCAGAGAGGCCCACCAATATTAATAGAGGCATGGAGCACCTCTCCTATGAGGAAACGTTGAGAGAATTACTGTTCTTTAGCCTGGAGAGGAGAAGGCTTCGGGGTGACCTAATTGGGGCCTTCCATTACCTGAAGGGAGCCTATGAGAAAGATGGAGAGAGACTATTTACAAGGGGATGTAATGATATGACAAGGGGAAATGGCTTTTAACTGAGAGATATTAGTTTTAAATTAGATATTAAGAGAAAATTCTTTACTGTGAGGGTGGTGAGGCACTGGAACAGGTTGCCCAGAGAAGTGGTGGATACCCCATCCCTGGAAGTGTTCAAAGCCAGGATGGATGGGGCTTTATGCAACCTGGTCTAGAGGAAGGTATCCCTGCCCATGGAACTAGATGATCTTTAAGGTTCCTGCCAACTCAAGCCATTCTATGATTTACAAACATACAAGTGTACATAAATATAATGTTATACAGATTAAACAAAAGAATCATGTTTTCCCCTCCTTTTGTAATCTGTCAGGCATTCTGAAACTACACTTGCAGGTTTGCTGGAGCACAGAGTGATTTGGCCACTGTTACAGATTCAGTTCTGCTCTTCACAGTCACTGGACTCATCAGACATGACTGTCACTTGTTCCTGGCCTTCAGAGCTCCTACATCATTCTCTTCTGGCTGCCAAGAGGACTTTGGGGAAGCTGATCACATTCATGTGGACATGACGGTAAAAAAGCTACAAACACCCTATAAAATCAGCTGTGGCTGCTCCCTCCTCCATCTCCACGGAGCTCCTGGGACAGTACTACTGTTGGTGGCACTATGCTGAGCACACATAATTAGTCCAAGGGGACTTAGGCTCTTTTTGATGATTAAAACTGACCCCCAAGTTCTGTGCACCAGCAGACTCACAGGGGAAAGCAAGAATGCTGAAGCACTGCCTTGGCACAGCAAGAGCTTGGAGTGTGCAGTCATCCTCTCCCGTGCCTTGCAGGGGCCTTATTTTCTGAGAGGAGCAAGGAGGAGGTGACTGCTCACTTGACAAGATGAAAGGTGACAGCTTGCTTCAGGAATGTCAGCCCTGCTTGAGCCATCTAGAAAATTCCTCCTTTTGTGGTGCCTGTGGCTATGCTGAGGTAAACCTCCTCCCTGCAGCACAAAGGCAGCACCCATCTGGGCTCTGGGGACCAGGTCCTGTGTGAGACCTGCAGGAGATGCTCTTCTACAACACTGGGTCAGGAGGAGCAGCAAGAACATGTTTTCCCACCAAAAAGTAACTACTCCTGCTAGTATACTGGCAGCAACACTAAAGAACAAAAGGAGATATTTTAAGGGATAACAGACTTCCTGATGCAGAGTATAATCCAGACAAGGGTTAGCACAGAACTTTAGAGGCATTTTTTGAAAAGCTGATTGAAGTGCACAGCCTTACCTCAATACCCAGATTTACAGTGTATGTCCTCTGTGAGCTTTAATAAACATTTTAGATAAAAATCCTCACAATACACTGAGTACTCCTCTGTTTTCATCCTATATATAGTGACTCACTCCTCCTCTGACATACCTGATATGACCTCATGAAGTGACCTAAAGCCAGCATAAACATAAGGTTTCAACCTATTAGTGCAGATTAATGAGATTCTAATGCTGCTACAGTTTGAAATTTTTAACCTTAAAATTAATGTAGGTATTCATTGGACTGCAAAAGCAGTATTTTATTTTTTGCTGTAATAGCAACCTTACTATCAAGGCCAAATTATATTGGTTAGTATTGCTAGAGAGGTTTGTCCAGGAAAAAACTTATACATGACCTATTACCAATGTACAATATTATACATATTATAATAATACATATTCCCAATGAACAAATTATTTATTAAAAAGGAAAAAGAAAAGGAAGGAGAGGAAGGGAAAGATGGAGGAAAAGGAAATGAAGATCCTTAAAAGTAGCCAACGATTTCTTGGGAAACAAGCATTTTTTTCATCTCAAAGTGAAAATCTGTACAACATAAACAATATTCTGAACAGGAAGCACACCTCATGAATAGTCTCCTCATTGAAAAATAATGTTAGCATTAAATATAAATATGCTCCACATTATGTGTACAGAGTAATGCACTATACTTTTGCCTTTCATGAAATGACCTAAGCCCCATGAGTGAATTATAGATCTGGGGATATCTATCATCGTTAAATAATTTCTATGTCAAAATGTGCCTGATCAGTATTTGAAAGATAAAAATACAGGGATTTGGAAACTATGCCTTTTTGTATTTTAGGTGTCTGTAAAGCATTATATATACTTATAACCCAGCTGTTTCCATTAAAAAAAAAAAAAAAAAAGAGATTACACTGTTACTGTGTCAAGTACATACTGTTTTTCCCTGCATGACCACAGAGAGCTACAGGAGTCATGGCCTGAAACAGTGAAATTACAATTTTGCAATCAGACTGGATCTTCTTCAAAGATCAGTTCTTCTTCTGTTTATTTCATCTTTTGATGAGACTAAGAAAATCTTATAGAAAGATAATGACACAAAAGCCCATAACTTTCTTTTATTTGCTTTTGTTCTAAATTTAGGAAGCCCCTTCAAAGTACTGATTGCTGATGCTGCGAAGATGTACCCATTTTCAACTTCTGGGATTTGGCCATTACTATTTTTTCACAGACAGTAAATACATTTAAATGAAATAACACACACTTAAATTAAATAACACTCTTAAAATTACTAAGAGTAAAAAAAAAATGTATCATTCACCAGGAAATGAAACACATCAGATAAATCTTAGACCCATTAAATAAGCAGATATGTGCTTTTATGACCTGCTGACAAAGTTTCAGTGTAGAATATTTTAATATGAATTCACACTTTAGTTAAGCAGAGAAATTTTGGAACAGTTTTTCATGCTTTTGCATAAAGTATATGTTAATTATTCATCTAATTTCAGTTTCTTCATGCGTAAGTTTCCTTCTTATTTATGCATAGTAGACTCGACTGAGCAGGCTGCAGGAAAGGGTCAGATAACCCTTTCCTGAGCAAAGGCAGAACAAGCACATTTGTGGATGCTGAAATGGCATATTTTTGGAATATATGCTCAAGTAGTCCCCTCTACTGTAGAACTTTATCAACATGTATTTTCATCTCACATCCGAATTTTTTCAAAAAATCACTCTGAGATGACCTAGGTTTGAGGAATCCAAAATTATAATTTGTTTTGGCCATTTCTACTAAAAGAAAAATTGGAAATAAAGGTCCTGATTTGCTGTGAAGCTTAAAGAGCATTCACTAAATGAAGAGATATTAAGTATATGTATTATTCATAAATGACTGTTCCTTAAGGCTGGGAAAAGAACAGGGATGTCCCATTTCTCACAGAAGTACTGAAACCACCAACCTACAGTCAGTCACTTTTACTGATTTCATGAATAATTGATTGCTGTGGCACAGTAGAATCACTCCAACAAGAGATCCTGGGGCTCCATGTTGCAATTTATATGGCAGAAAAATCTCTTCAAATGGCTCCTGCTTCTTTCCCCATATTCAGGGTCTTGCTATCACCCCCAGCACAACTTGCCAATACTTCACACTCTTGCAAAAGCAATTGTTTGGAGGACCTGGCTCAAAATCAGATCAGTAAAGCAATGTGCATGTTAGGGTGGAGAAACCCAAGAAAGTACAAAAATTAAATAAATTACTCTGTCATATTTGAGAGGCTGTTGAATTGGTGCAGCCAAGAGTGAAATGAGTGGTGGGAGACAGTGAACATTTCTGGAGAAAATCTATCAAGGAATCACAAATTCTGAGGCATCTACAACTGCCCTACTTTCAAGTGCTCTGGCCAGCAGAGAGCAAACTGCAAAAAACTATGGAAAGCAAGTAGTTTTGAGTTTTGTGGAGTCCACCATCAGAAATATTACCCACTGACATTTCCCTGCATGTCAGTGTAATTTCCTAAGGAGAGATATCTTGTATGATCATGCTCTCACTCTCTCCAAATTACTTAAGAACCATGGATCCATTACAGCAGGTTTCAAGAGGCAGTAAAGATATCAAGATTATTGTTTTCCTATAACTAACCTGGGAGTGCATGCTACAGCAGGAGCTCAGACCTTATGAGATATCAGAGAATGTGCAAGATAGACACCTTTGTAAAAACCCTAACAGAGACAAAAGCTTCAGTCAAAATCTCTGCCCAAGAATCAGTTTTTCATTAGAGTTTTCAATTTTTCATTAGAGATTTCTCTCCATTGCAAATACTTTAGTGGCACAGATCCTGTTTTAACCTTTTCCCACAGTTAGGAGGCATTTATAATATCTGAGCCCTTCCTACCTGTCGTGGTTTTGCCTTGGGTCAATTTGCTTATACACCCCCCACACAATTGCTTTAAGCTGAGAGAAGGTTTATGCAGACAAAAGAGACTGGATTTGGGAAAATAACATGAACATTTATTACTAGCAAAATAAAAA
>JAYRBT010000001.1:6238356-6287525 GCA_036023395.1 Myiotriccus ornatus
CGAAAGGGAGAAAAAGCAGCTCTCCCCCCTTCGAACCTTTCTTCTCTCTCCGGCTGCCAGCTTCGACCTTGGACATTCCGTTATCTCTTGGCTGGAATTTCTTCCACAGCGGTTTCTCGTCC
Source organism: Myiotriccus ornatus (assembly GCA_036023395.1). Taxonomy (NCBI): domain Eukaryota; kingdom Metazoa; phylum Chordata; class Aves; order Passeriformes; family Tyrannidae; genus Myiotriccus; species Myiotriccus ornatus. Next base: position 6,238,479 of record JAYRBT010000001.1, read on the forward strand.
AGTTAGTCAGTCCTTTAAAGACTTTTTTTTTTCCCTACTCTCTTACATGAGAGAAGGGGGGCTTCAGTGCTACACCTGCCCCCGGCTCAGGCCGGGGGAGGAGGGGGCCTTGCCCCCACCTGGGCTTGCTACTGCTCTTACATGGCTGCTGCTCTTAATTTCAACTGCGCAATCCACCTCCTTTTCCGTTTTTCTTAAATATGTAATTAGTAAAGGCGTCACTACGAGTTTTGATTGAGTTTTGTCCAGAAATCTACTTGGACAAAACCATTCACAGCCCCAGGGATGGGCTGGTGGGCAAAACCACGACACTACCTCTCCTTTTTCCCCTTTCCCCCAAAACCCACCCTTCTGCTTCTCTTCCTTCCTGTCTCATTAGGGGTGAGCTCACACTGCAGTATTTCTATAATTCAGCTAAAAAGGCAGCCAGTCACGAGGCATCTCATGGAAATCAGAGAAGACTTCCCTCTGCAGCTTATGGCACAAATGTGGGTTTTAAAATGTAGTCAGACTAACAAAATCTGCCAGATTTAACTACAGGGTCCATACAATATTTAACTGTTCCACCAACGCAAATTTTGGAAAAAAAGTAAAATTTAAACCAAACCAACCTAACCAAATAAAAACACCCCAACAACAACCAAAACAAAACAAACAAACAAACAAATATCCCAAACCCTCAAAAACAGAACCTCAATGATTTGGTCTTACATCAGTAGGAAAAAAGATTAAAGTAGGAATTTCTCACAATATGGATAGAAGGTTAGACTGAAGCGATAGCTGACAAGGTACTTGCCTTAGGAAAAGTGGCAGTAGTGCTCTCTGTGATAAATGCTGGTGAGTAGAATTCACCCATTTTAGCATCTTAATTTGGGCACCCTAGAGTTCAATTTCCCTTGCCTGGCCTGGAGTGCTGAAATAGGTACTTTTAATCTCCTTTTGTAATATACTACTAACCACTAAAATACATGTACATGAAACTTGTGAAAGTATTGTTAAGGGGGAAAAGAAAGTTTCTGCACCTTCATTTAAATTGCAAAGAGTAGCTGCCCAAAGGGGCTGGCTGTGAAATTCATTGAAAATGTGTTTTGTTATTAACCAATTCCAAACTTAAAATATGTGACAAGCTTCTTTTTCCTTCAGTGCCTGAAGCAAAGAAGAACAGTGTACTAATATACATCATACATAAACTGCTATTTTAATAGTAGAACATCATCAACCACACAGAAGAAGGCAAGAAAAAAGTTTACTTGTAAATCTTCAAAGGAATTGATAGCCTTTTCTTCCCATGTTACTGCACTAGCACATTTGGCCCATTTTCTCTCTGTTTTTTTTTTCACAGTACTGAATTATATATACATTCCTATTAAGAAGAGCCCACATCCCAGAAGGATGAGTCCCATACTAATGTTTCAGCAGCTGAAAACCACAGCTCCTTTTGAAGAGCTTGTGTTGTTCTCGTGAATCGAAGACTTCTTTCGTGGAAAGAAAAACCCAAATGTCTTCTGTGTATTTGTGAGTAGGTGGCCCTTGTCAAAGTGGATAAAAGCATTGCCCTTATCTATTTATTTTGTAAATGTACATTTTAAAAAATGCTTGGAAGAGAGCTGTATACCTATAGTGTTAAGACAAAAAGTTTAACAATAATTTTCAGGGTCCTTAGAGCCTTGTTCTTGATTTTGTGCCTGTGTCACTGACACAGGGGTTTTTTTAAGATTTTTTTCCTTTTTATGGTGCTTTAAAAGCTCCAGATTCCTGAAGGGAACAGTTCCTCTAATTAGAGCACATAAAAGATTTTTCTTATTGACAACATTATATTTTTGGCTGTCAATAAACTCATTAATTGCTTCAGACTTTGTCTTAGGAAAAAAAAAGATCTGAAATCTGCAACTTTTTGTCTTCATCTTATTTTCTGTAGAGGATAATTAAGTCAGTTCTGGGTCTGAAGAAATACTTGCAGCCCATCCAGCTATAACTTCTTTCTACTGAAACAGGAGGCTGTAGGGAAAGAGACAACTGGCACAGATGACATGAGATTTTCCCTTTTAAGTTGAATGAGTTGACTGTTCCAGCATTTTAATTTTCATCTTCTAGTGAAGTTCCAGAATGCTCAGTGCCTTCATTGCAGAAAACAAAAAATAGCAAACTGAAGTTTGGAAACATCTACCTATTAGATATCAAAAAAACACAACCCAAAACCAACCAACTAATCAAACAAACAAAAAAACCCCAACTCATCTCTACCTAGCAAATCAATTCATATAGGAGGATCCCTGCTCTTCTTGGTTTTCTTCATCAGAAAAAGGCCAGCAATCAGATGGAGTAGGTGTGTGCTCAACTCCTTTTCCTGTCACCAGAAGTTACTTATCTATATAAATATTAAACCATTCCCTAATTAATACAGAAACTGGAGATGCCAATGTACTTTTCTGCTCCCTTCCTTGGAGTACCTTTTAGTTGTGGCTTTCGGTCGCTTCCTACAGACTTTGGTTTGCTGGAGAAAATGTGAACACGACTGTGAGGAAAGGGATCATGGCACAAGCGCTCCATGGAATTTGCTGAGCGTGGGCATCTGTTGCTGGCTGCCATTGCAAGGGCTGGGGCCAGGCACTCAGATGGTCTCTGGCAGTCTTATCTTTCACATACTGTGAGAAAGCAACTCATTATCACCATAACTACACACCATGAGCTATGGTGAGATTGCTAAGGGAGCAATCGCTCAAAGCATTTAAGAAAGTTACTCTGCTAAATTAAGGAAGTCCCAATAGCTTAAGCCTACTAGAAAGTAGCATAAATATTCCCACTGTGACCTCTTTGCCACCTTGTTTTTTTATGCTGTTATGTGAACTCCCTCACAGATTGCTTCTCAGAGCTAATCAGTGAGAGCTCAAATAATAAATACCGCCTCAAGTAAGCAGTGGAAGAAACACATACTTTTAGTTAAGAAATGGCATGAAACAAATGGATGGAGAGGATCAGTGAAGTGGAGAGAGAGAGAGAGATGGCAGAAGCTGGGGAGGAGAAGGCTTTCTCACCAGTAAAGCAGAGCCACACACATAAAGTTTGCCAAGAACAGGTATGGTTGTATAAGAATCAGAGAGGCAGTAAGAGATTCACAGTTGTACAAGGTACAGTGTACTGAATATGTTCATGAGAGTTTTAAAACCAAGAAGGGCAGATTTAATTTAATTGAAGAACAGCTCTAATTAAAACTTAGTCTGTGGTGGAAGAAAACCTATTGTTCAAATGAATTCTTTATGCTTGTCATACTAATTTTTTCTTACCAAATCAGATTAGAATAATTATAAGCCTATAATGACATCAAAACACCCCAGTAAACCAGCCACTTACAGCCAGAATCTGACACCTTATTCATGCTGAATAGTAATTTAATCTGTCATGGGACTACTCATAATGAGTAATCGTAACAGAATTTCTTCTTTGGCAGTTAGTAGTATATTTTATCTGTCAATATATCTCCAGAAGATTAGCCAGGCATACTTGAGGTTAGGGTAACTGATCCAAAAGAGGATGTTGACTGATCCAGGTCATCTCAGAAAGAGAGATGTGAGAGACATTAGATGAGACAGTCTGTTGTAATGCACAGAGTAACTGAAAAGAAGAGTAAATTATTGATAAGAAGGTGTGCACCACTGTAAATATATGAGGCATCTTCTATTGCTGCTCTAATTAGGGCATAAAATCTTTTGCAAATTTTTTGGGACAGCAGTAACATCCGTTCGTGAAGTTTCTGTCCAAGAAATAAAACTACCTTCAATTTGTTTGAATTTTAGCCTCTGGTTTAATTGAATGCTATCCATGCTTTATGTCAACAATATTTTCCCCATTTAATAATGACATGCTTGATGGAATCCAATAGCTTAACCAAATTCTCCTGTGGGAATGTTAAGACTGTTGTTTTCAGATGCCTTAAAGTTAAAATACCATCCAGCTATTAGTAAGACACTGCTAGCTCTTCATGCCATTGATTGGTAATAGATTTGCTAAGAATAACATTGATCTTTGCTTTCCTGAAGGCTTTCTGTATTCATAAAATAATAAAGCCACAGATTTTGGTTTATGGGCTTCTTTTTTTTTTTTTTTTTTTTAGCTTGACAGCATGCATTCATTTCCAGCAGCATGATCTCTACTGTCAGCACCACTAGCTGCAATGCATCCAGATTCTACCAAGGGGGTCACATCCACACCAGTTTCCAACTGACAGATTCATTTCCTACCTTCTCCTGAGACAGCAACGAGGACTGAAAAATCAGAGGTCCACCGTAATTACTATGTATATTTCAGATTAAATAAATGTGATAAAAGCCTCCATCTGGCTGTTGATCAAATGTGCAGAGGCAGGCTGATTTTCCGTGACATATTACAATATGTCTCTTGTAACAGTCCCTAATGCCATCCTGTAAATTACTTACATTTGGGATTACTTGACTGCAGCAGACAGAAATATTACTCACTGTTTAAGTGCTGCCCACTGGGAGTATGGGAGAGGGGTCTAATCTTAAAGTTGTTAAGCAAAGCATTAAGAAATAATGGGGCCATGTTTATTTTACTAAATGCTGATTGTGCTCACACTATTTGAAGATGGTAAACCCAATTTAATAGCAGCCTGAGCTTGTTCCTGATGCTGGAAAGCTGTAGAAAATCTAACACTGGGGAAATAAGTGTAAGTAGTGTGCTGGAACAGTTCTTGAGGAGAACTTTAAAAATCAGACAAGTCCTGCAAAATACGCCAATAGTTTCAAATTACACACTGTCTGCAGCAAAAGAAATGCAGGCCTCTCTCTGAACAGAAATTCAGGGGTTTAAGGGCCTTCTCTTAAAGAAAAATCCCAACCAGTACCTTCAAAAATAAACAATACCAATTTCAAGGGAAAAAATAGAAAATGATGCTGCCATTTCACCATTTACTCCACAGCTCTCCTTGCAGTGGTGGCTGCAACATGTGGAGAGTCAAAATTTAGTACATTGCTGAAGGTCTTTAAAAAACTTATGGCAAGAAAGAAAAGCTGGGCAAAAATATCTGGAGGATATTCACAGAGCAACAAATTGTGGTTACAAGCGCTGTTCTTATGATTTACACCTTCTAGAGCTTTATAACTCGCAGAACAACAATAAAATTAATTCAAAGTTGAAAATACTGGTGCAAATACCATCTCCTAGTGAAACTTTGGATATTTCTGGTCACATTGTCATGGTTCTTATGGAACATTCATTCTGTCCAGAAAGGGTACAAGGACACTCTGTGTAAATCAAGATGCTGCCCACCAAGGAGAGCTCTGGCCCAGTAAATTGTTGTTCTAAAGCTGAGCAGAAAGCCCTTGCTGCTCAACAACATCTTTACACTGCCATATTAAAAATTAGTTTCCACCTTGACAGTGGTCTGGAAAAAGTTCTTGGAAGCATTATGAGCCTAGGCAAAAAACTCATGGGTCTTTTTTTGCTCTAGGAATATTCTACTCATCTACTATTTCATCACTCCAACAAGTAACTTTCCCTTCCTTTTGTTATTCAGTTCTTATTCTGTTTTAACTGTATGAGATTTTCCATATAAATCCTTCAACCTAAACTGTCTCATTAGCCCTCATAACTTAGCATCCACTCTTTCTTAACTGAAGTGGTTCATTAAATGACATTTCCTCTTAAAAAACCTCTGAAAAGCTAGTCCCCTCTTTAAGGAAGTCAAGAACACAAAATGTGTAAGCAGAAAACAATGTTCCAAACAAAGCTGGAATTAACACAGCTTTTCCCGATGCCACTGCTGAGCTTCTTTTCTTTACCTCTTTCCTTCTTCCTAACAAAGCTACTCCCTTTACATTATACCATGTACAGGACATGATGTTTCTCTCTGAAGTATTCTGCTCATTAAAACTGATGAAAAATAAAGATGATCTTCAATTATTTTGTTCATTTTGACATTCTGGTTGATGCAGAAGCTTTTGTTAGTCAGTGAAATTTTAGTTATGACTATCTAACCAACATCTCAACAATATAATTCCCAACATGAAGCTCGTAGGCAGTACATTCAGCTGAAATTCAGAGGTTATTTCCAAAAGGTGTGAAGCCAAATGTGGATATTTCAAGGGTGTTACAGCCCTTAATTCATGTTGCAGGCATGCAACAAATGGGACTTAAAACATGATTAAGTGCCTTTGTTGAGCTGCAATTGGAATGCTAGACCCCAGCTTCAGTTTGCAAGACACTGCCTACCAAAGGAGACACAGGTAAATTTAAGGAACAGGTAGTAACCCTTTAGCTGTAAGAAGCAGTGTTTTTAGACTTCTGGAAAGCTTTAGCAGGCTGCTCCTCCTCCCGTGGAGGTGAGACTCATGAATTCAGAGCCCACTGTGACGGCTTCTCTCTGACACCAGCATGCCTGGCTCTGGCGCCAGCAGCAGCAGCGAGCCCGCGGTCAGCAGCTCATAATCAAAGAGTCCCCCTTGCCGGCAGCAGCCTCTCATCAAAGACCTGCCCTTGTCACTTGGGCCGAGGAGGCAGCATGTGGTCTGTTCCTTCAAAATCTGTTTCGGTACTTAAGGTGGAAAGGGTTGTCTGGGTTTTTTCGCACCTCACAGTCCAGCAAAATCATAAAACAGTGCACTTGCTCTGCTGAGCAGTGACTTAATCTGACCCCAGCAACCCAGAGGTTGGTGAGGTGTTTCCTCCAAGAAATCACGCTGGTGACACCCTTTGAGACAAAGGTTTTTCCAGGGAATAAGCATGGAAAATCAGATTTAAATCCTTGCCATACCACAAATCCCCGAGTGTGTGCTTTGGCGAAGTGTTCTCTTTATCTGAACCACTGCTCCTCTAAAGCAAAGGGAGACTCATGAACAATGTCTCACCTTGACTCGCAGAATGACTTGTAAAAGAATGATTTTTAGATATTGTGGTAGTAGTGGTAAGGCAGGTACTTCACCTGCCCTTACAAGCAATATTTCATCTAAAAGAACTTAAAAATATTTGAAATGGGTTTCTCTGGGTTTCATTTTTACCAAGCTTTTGTTGGATTTTTTTTTTTCTTTACAAAAGGACACAGAGCATCTATTGTTATGAATTTGCATAATGAAGAAATTAATAGCTGGATGCTTTTATTTCCAAGAGATAAGACTGAACAAGATGAAGATAAAAATAAATATGGGAATAAGCTAGAAATAAGATGAAACTACTTCCAGATTATGGAAACAAACAGGGAAGTATTAGGGATGTTGTTAAACATTGTTAAACAGGTCGACATGAACCCTTGGGTTCATAAATAACCTTGAATTTAATAGGAAAAGTTGTTCCATTTTAATAATGGAATCATTAAAGATGTATGTCAGCTGATACAAGAAGGCAGAATAGAATTAATGTTTAAAAAATGAACAGTTATAGTCTCCTGGCTTCAGTTTTCTTTTTCATCCCAGTAATGCCTGCTTTCTCACAGGCGCTAATAATTTATGCATTACAATTAAACTTAGAAAATTATGATTAAAACTTCTTTATATTTAGTTACACTAAGTTCCTAATATCTCTGAGGAGCAGTTAAATATTAGATGCTTTATTTGTATGCTAATCAAATGCAACAATAGACTGTGGAACTTTAAAATTACATGAAGCAATCAAACCTGTATCTAGCTGTCAAGGTTTTGCAAAGTAATCCTACCATTTTGTGACCACTGAGCAACAAAAGCAATCACAACAGTCACAATAAGAGACCAATAAAATGTTAATGGTCTAAAATAATGTCTTTACAGGTAGAATGACTTCTCTTAGCAATCTAAGTGACCGTTTCAGCGCATGAACATGTTTGGTATTTCAAGGGACACTTGTGCCCTTCATTACCATACTGTGTAAGTGATTAACACTTCATGGTCCTCTCTGCAAGTAGGAGCCATAATGCAATATATTCCACATATGTTAAGTATGGCAATGCTTGTGAATGACACATAATAATAAAAGAGCAGCAAATCCATAACCTGCTGAGGTCAGCTTAATTTCACTCATAGACGGAAAGGGTCAACAAGGCGTTTGGGGGCTGGAGCACATAAAGTATGAGGAGATGCTGAGAGAATTACATCATTTTGTGCTTAAGAAGAGAGAGTTAAGGGAGGAAACACTGTTGCTATCTCCAGCTACCACGTGGGAAGAAGAAGAGATGATTGAGCCAGACTTTTCTTAGATGTTCATAGAGATGAGAGATGATGGACACAAGCTGGAACATCAAAGATTCCAACTAGAAATTAAGGAATTCTTTTTCACCACAAGGATGGTCAAACGCTGCAACGAGTTACCTAGAGATGCTGTGGGTTCTCCACACATGGACATATGAAAAACTCACCAGAATGAGGCCCTGAGCTACCTGATGTATGGTGGCCCTGCCCTAAGCTGGGCTTGGACCAGCTGATCTCCAGAGGTCTGTTAAAAATTGTATCCTTCTAGGAAATGGGGCATAAGGCACCAAAACAAAGAATACATGGGGAAAAAAAAAGGAAAAAAAAAAGAAAAAAAGAAAAAAAGAGATTTCTGCATCTTAAAATGAATAGCTAATGAACAACTGTCAGTTAATAATAACTATCATCCAGCAGATGGATGCCAAGATCCTACTACTGCTTTAAGTTGCACTGTTCTTTCTCTCGTCTTGCATTGTTGCCATCACTGTTACACCCATACTCACCAATTACTTTCCTCCTCCCTTCTAGTAAAGGACACATATGAATCAGGGGACAAGAGTTCACATAAAACCTTAGAAATTACACAACAGAAAGCAGCTGTATGTTGGCAGAGGAAAATTCTATGTGATATAAAGGGCAGTGTGTCTTCCTCTAATAATTTATTTTTTCTTGAAATATATATATTTTTTTAAATCTCAAAATCAGGGTCACAGCAACCATTTTCTAAAAAAAAAATAATAAAAAAAAATCTCCACACTAGATTATTTCAGACAGTGTTTTACAAAGCATTATACATAATGAGAATGTCAAAGATCAGCAAATTGTTCCAATGGACTTTCCATCAAATTAGATTTACAATTACTGAGAGGTTAGATTTGCAAAGAAATGAGCTGACATTTCAGCATTCTGTGGCAATTGCAGTATTTTCAGTAAGGATTTCAGTTCTATGGTCAGCTTGACAAAACTAGTGTAATTCTGTTTTCCTCAGGTACAACTAGGTTTATTTATAGCAAGGTCAACTCATTTGAAATATCCTGTATCTCTTTACTCACTAGAGAAATTGCCATGCAAGTAATACTCTGGATGGATGGTGTTTCTCTGTAATAGCAGGGAGTAAGAACCAGCAACCACAGAAACTGCTTCTGTGCCTGTCAGACTCGATATTCAATGCACAAAACATTTTGTAGATAAAAATATACTGAAGCTTATCTCCATGTAATAACAGTGAGCACGCATTTTTCAAAGTACACTGTAGACCACAAACACAGCAGGGGCTCTGATGGAACTACCACATGGAAGCCCTCATCTAACAATCTGACAACTAAATATATGGTCCAAATCTTCTACACAAGCCTGAGGAGATAAAATCCTGCTGCAAAAATTCTGGCCAGAAACTTCTCTTTGCCCCCAAGTTCTGTGAAAAAACATTCTAGAGTGCATCAGCCATCTCTCTTGTCCTCCTGCTTCCCCATATACCTTGCTCTTTGGTAACATGACTTCAAGCAGAGGCAAAATTCTCAGAATATCTGTTCATGATATAATATTCAAACTATTGTTGGATACTGTTTGTGCTTACACACAGTTTTCTGTCTCCTGCCTTCCACAGCTCTCGTATCATCCTTCTTCTCTGCTACTTTTTCATGAAAGATGCTCCCACAGCTTCAGCAAAACTGACAATTAAAATGACTTTCCCAGTGGCACAAGCATCTGCACAAATTCTGTTATTCCCTTGCTAGTGGTTTTGTTACTTCCTGCTATTGCTTTGGAAATGAAGATTTTTTTCCTCATCCCAAAACAGTCTCCATGAGACCTCTGGCATAATTTTTTTATTCAGCGTGCTTCTGTACTCCAGAATGAGAAACAAACTCACATTTAAATATCTTTAACACACCTTAAATCAAATTTGAGCAACAAAGCCACGAAGTGTGTTCACAAAAGCCTGGCTTAAAGCCATTGAAAGGACAGCAAGACAAATGCATCCCTGACAGACACATCCTTGGATAACTAATATGCGCATGCCTGGAGGCAGCATCATTTTGGCTGAGCTGATCATCTGTGTACCTGCCTGCCCCATAAAGTTGTTTTAAATTCACAAAGTAGGTGTCTCTGGCCCTAAGTTGCCTGAGGGCCCGAGTAATTTGTTTCACGTCAAGAGTGTTAAATACACACTTGAAAACATTGAATTTGAACCAAACTGTACTAACCACAGACATTTTATTCAACATGCAACATGAAGAGGAACAGAATTGTTATGTCTCTCTAGAGATGTTGTGGAGATTAACAAAGAATATTTAAATAAATACAATTCCTGCATGCATGGAAGGGGGTGAAAAACCCTGAAAATAGTAAGGGCATGACCACAACAAAATTACATGCCAAGGCCATGACGACCTTTGCACTGTGAAACAGAAATGAAGTCAAGTTCCCAGAAGTGGGTAGTTATTTTATCTGAGAAGCTGGGGTTTGTGAACTTAATTCATGAAAACACCAATTTTGAATGGAACTCGCTTGGAGCACAGGTAGAGTGAACACGTGAGTCCAAAGAACAGTTTGAAATGCGTCATTCAGCACTGACCTCCTCTTCTGTAGCTCACTCCCTAGCACCACACACTGAGTGTCAGATTCTTTGGCCTCTGTTGACTAGGTGCACCTAGAAAGGCACATTACTCATGGAAAAATAATTCAGAAGATGGATACAGTGACACATTTCCTGACTCATCTCCCTTTCATGCATCAGCAAGTGTGTCCTGACCAGCACTGCTATGATTTGGTCCTGGGTACTATCAAAACATTCTGGCATTCTTAATAAGATATAAACTACTGTCAGCTGGGAAGTTTCTTTAAAACACTTAATCTATGAATGAACTGGGACACTGTATTCGAAGATATCATACATGAAGAACATGGTGTCACAAATATGTTCCCCTACTGTCTGTAAAGATTAATTTGATTCTTGACTGGATGTTCAAGAGAATACAGACATTCAGTTCAAATCCACCCTCTCTCTCCATCTTACTTCAGATGTGTGTGCCTCTATCACAGCTGATGATTAGAACATGATGGTTTTAAGCCCATGTACATTTAGTTGATAGGGTATATTATTCATTTAGATTCACTTCTATTCAGTTTAAACAATACCCTTTTAACATCTTATGACAGGAATTTATAGTTAATTGAATAATTTTCTTTACTATTAACAAATTAACATTTTTATGATAATATAAAATAAAATAGTGTATGTGAAATCTTGGAAAGTTTTCTTCTAAGCTTTGCATTTTTACAGAATTTATTCTCCAGTTATTAATAGAAAATTTGTAGAAGTTAAGATGCACAGTTGAATGTAAATCACATTGTCTAGTGTTGCTTCAATTTGTTCTTTGAAACATCTGCTTTTCAAGCTTTATTTACCTGTCTGGTGATAGTCAGACAAATTACTGCAAGATTTTTTTGCCCCAAGAGATGTCTGTCATTTCACAGAACAGACACAGAGAAAAAAAAACTGATGTGCCTTTTTCTGAAATATGCTGAAAAAAAACCAAGCTCACGCAGACAAAACAAATACTTTGGTTTTCCATTAGGTCCACAAAGAACCACTCCAGCCAACCCTTTAAACAAATACTATCATGACTGAGCCCCTCATCAGAGGCTTAGCCATGAACACTTTGACATTGTGTATGCTTCATGCTTGCTTTGCTTGCAGTATCTAAGGATGCATCTTCCTCCCATCTGACTCGATGCACATTTCAACCTTTTAAATATTTTAACCACGGCAAAATTACCACTAAGATCTGCTGGCTGACAGAGATGGTTCTCAGCCAATACAAACCACTTCTGGGAACTTCTTAGTGTGAAGTGCTCAAAGATGTGTTTCTTATTATGCAGGATACAAAACCCATTCTGAAAAGCACTGAACAGGTATTTTTCTCACGCACATACATATGTCATGGCCTGGCATGCATATAAACACAGTATCATCAAGAAGACTTCCTGAACTAGATTTATAATCTTTAATGGAAGTCTTTTATCTCACAGCAAAGAACAGAATTATGTACAGCTTAGTGTGAAAGAACAACCCTTGTGCTGGTACTTCCCCTGTGGCCAAGCCCAAGCAGTAGAATTTCAGTAAAGATAGTATTTATCGTTTCAAATCACACATTTTGGCATAATGGTTTTTCACGGATGTGTGATCTTTTTCTTAGACACAAGTTTTATAACCAGCTACCACAGAAATCCTTGTTTAAAATGCTGACAACGTAAAGGAAAATATTTTAAAAATAAATTTGTTAAATCCACGGACTTGCACGGAGAAACAAATACTAAGGGAAGTGCTAGAGAAAGTCTATTCTTTAAATTCCCAGTTCTCAAAATCTGACTTCAAATTATTACACTTCTTCATATGCCAACAGCAATAGGTTGATAGATAAGTTTGCTTGAGGAGCAAAACACCACATAGTGTAAGAACTTCAGAGTATCTTCCTTTAAAGAAGCAACAATGTGTATGGGATCCATGACAAAACAAAAGTACAAGTTCAAGGGGTTGCTTAAAGAGACAAAAATGTTGTGAAACACTTCAGTACAACACTTAGAAATGTCTCATATGCCCCTTCTGAGGAAACATAAAAAAATGGTGTCTGTGATTGCTTTTCATAACTGACAACAGCTTTTGATATCAGATCTTCCCTTTTGAGGCAGAACCCGTGTGAAAAAAGCAGCTGTGCATCAAAACAAAAATGTTCTTCCAAGGAGCTACAAGAAAGGCCCAAGACATAAAAGGACTGATAATTATAACAGCACAAACCTAATGAGCTCTGAGTGTAATTGATGGTGAGTCGAACTGTTCTTTCAAATCAAAAAATCAAACAATTTTCAAAGTGTTTAGGGAAAGTTATCCCCTAGTGCTAACATTTTAATAGTTTTTTTATACCTACACTGTGCAGGAACTTTTTATTTCCAGAACACCCTGAAAACTAGATGACTCATTTCAATAGGCTACACGTCATGAAACCTTGTAAACAAACTTGAAAATCAATTATAACAAAAAAGATGTTACAGTGGTTCTGGAAATTTTGGAAAAAGCAAAGCCATGTTTTCTTCACAGCATTATGTGCTTAGTAGCATTCTTGATAAAAGAACATAACAAAAATATTTTAAGAGATTTTAATGAAACAAGAAATTGGAAAGACTGTGAAAGGGAGAAAAGAATCTGCCCTATTAATGCAAACCTCTTTCCATCCATTTTTCTCATTTCATTCACTTTAGTTAACAAATTGTTCACAAATTTAGTTAACATTGTTCAATCACAGAGATGCAGCCATGACTTTTGCTGTTTCCTACATGAAAGAACGCTCTAAAATTCAGTAGAAAGAGTTACTGTACTTGTGGATGAAATGAACCAGGACCAAGAAAAAAATACTAGATACGTTTTTTCTCTCTATTTGACGGTGTTGGGGAAAAGAAAGGCAGATTTTCAGAGGTTCCTTAGAAGAATAATGACTTAAAATTAGTGTGACTTTCTCTTCATTATTGCTGCTATTATTAGTAGCAGGAGTAGGAGTATCAATTTTATTTTACATATATAGCACTCTGTAACATTCAGGAAAATTAGAATTCATGTTATAAACTGGTTCTTGCTTCCTCCATAGGCTCTTTTACACACTATTTAAAAGAAACTATATGGGATTCTTTAAATAGTGATTCTTTAAATAGTGGTTTCCCTCAATTTCACTATTGTCCATTTCTATTCTTAAGGCATTGAAAGACAGAGAAATAAAACACATGCCTGCATATCCCTGTGAATCTTTGATTTTCTATGGGAAAGCCACCAAAGGAGAAACCAGGCTTTAGGAGCTGCTGCAGTTTCCTGCTGTGCAGAACGCAGCCCGCTGGTGCACAGAATTCCTGGGTCTCTTCCCCACACTTTGGGAGTTGCCTCCTCCTGGTAGGGAACCAGCTCGGAGCTTTGCCCTGTTCATCAATCAGAGCAGTTAAAACAGCATTGGCACAAACGAGCTCGAGGGTTCTGCTTCATATCTAGCGTGTGTTTAATGTTATCGAAAAGGGGATGCAGAGACGCGGAATGGCATCCTCTCTGAGAAGAGGAAAGAGGGGAACAGTTACAAAGGTGAAACTTAGCCCCTCTAACATCAGCAAGAAGTTTCAACCAGCAAAACCAGAATTCAGTGCTCTGTTCACTGCTGTATGATTAGCAAAAAAAAGATGGGCAAAAAATATGTATTTTATTTTTTTTTATTTTTTTTTCCTCCCCTTTTCTTTCTCCAATTAGTTGGTTGCTTTGCTGTTGCTAAATTCCTTTTGTTTTCAAGGAATCTCATTTTCTGTCCACTGAATCAAAACTGAAGAAAAGAACTGAGAAAATCATGGGGCACCTAGGCAGGTAAAATCCTTGTAAATCCTACTCCGAACTGCTTAATATTCTGAATCCCTACTTCAGGGAGATAAAAAAACCCTGTTGGCATAGTCTGAGTTGCACTGATGTCTGAGCAGGAAGAGTTTACTGTAGATTTGGAAGCTTTGCTTCCTATAAAAAAGGAGAGAAAAAGCAAGAAATTAGGATTCTTCTGTTATGCTGGGGTTTTCTAAAACACAAGCCTCAGTGATAAACAGAAATGTAAACAAACAGAAATTAGAAGCATTATAAGTGGTCACAAACTGCTGAAGGTCTCCATTTAATTAGCATTCAAACTACTGGTGAACCGTCTAGCTCATTTTGGTTCATTATGAAACACTCCTGGAGAAACAGAAAAATAACATAATTCCTAATGATTAAGACGACCATTATGTATATTTGTATAGGCATCAGGCTCTTTTCAAGTTGCTGGGACCAAGCCAGGATTCCAATTTTTGCCTGAAGCAGGCAAGAGACTCTGCTGAAATGAAACTTTAACATCCCTGTTGCAAATAAAACTAGGCCTTGAGAGTGAGTGTATGCTCAGTTCAACTGCCTGAATATACACACAGGGGCAGAGTCTTCCTCTGCATCATCTAGTGGAAGAGAAGTGCTGTTATATGTTTGCTGTAAGCTGCTGGTATGTGACAACCTTCACTGATGTGTAGTAGCAAGGAGCCTGTTCAGGGTATGTAAAACCAAGTAACTTGGATGAAAATGTCTACAGAGATTATTAACATCTACCTATTGATGCCTCTCTAGATGTTTCTTCTCTCACTCATGAATGGGTGAGTATTGACAAAGAAGGGTAAAATCCAGACACCTTTAAATTTCCAGGGCCAGAAGTCTGTGCTTCTGATTTATGACGAGATGTGAAAAAACTGTGCTGTCTCCTGCCTGTGTATCAGAAGGGGTTGGGTGGACTGACCAGGATGTGTATCCCCTAAGCAGCTGGAGTTTCACACCAGGCAAGATCAGAATCCTGGCGTGCTGCAAATGAAAGCAACTGCAGCAGCTTCACTGCTGAGCTCCAGCAGGGGTACAGCTTGGGACCCAGAGAGCAGCACGACTGTCCTTGCTCTCTGTCCTTGCTCTCTGTTCCACCAGAACACAGCTCCAGTGGGGTGCCAATTTCTAGTATTTACTC
Organism: Myiotriccus ornatus; assembly: GCA_036023395.1. Taxonomy (NCBI): domain Eukaryota; kingdom Metazoa; phylum Chordata; class Aves; order Passeriformes; family Tyrannidae; genus Myiotriccus; species Myiotriccus ornatus. The sequence goes on from JAYRBT010000001.1 coordinate 6,254,203, forward strand.
TTTCAAGACAGCAAGCCATAAGAGCTCTGGTGATGCAACTTAGGTCACAGCATCACCTTTGCTGCATGATCTGCCTGGGAGCATGCCTGGATATGAAAATCAGCTTGAATTTTATGCATATCACCAGAAGAAAAAAGACCAATAAAAAGTCTTTAATGACATAGCACATTTTCCCAAAGAAAAACCAAAACCCAAGCAAAACCCAGTATATTAATTATTTTCTTTAATACATTATAGACAATTCCTATTTTTATGGCTTCATTCATGGCTTTTGTAACTTCTGAATACTGAAAAATGTGGGAATTTTTGGTGGGAAAGACAATGCATATAAATTATTGACAATGTACTCCATGCTCATATAAATTTGCCTTCACTGGTACTACATTCAAATTTAGATTTGCCTAATGGTCACCAACTTAATCTGATTTTGTAAAAACTGTACAAAAGTTTTACCAATGTTTGCGGTGGTAAATGAACTCTGCTATGCATAGTAGCATATTTACATCAGTAGGGGTTTAGCAGTAAATTATACTGCTAGAAGATTTAGGTTAGCTACACTGGATTAAGGTTAGAGGTTGTTACAGTTGTGATTTAATCATATTGCAATTTTCAGTATTTTTACCTGAGGGTATAAAATCTGAATTTGTATTACTCCTCTGTATGCTTTATGCTCCCTATTTCTATCATTATTGTAACATATGCTCTTTAGGTTCCCTTATTATTTTGGTTAATTGTGGAACCATTACTGTATCACAACCTTGAGCCACCCAGACAGTATTTCTTTACACATATCAGTAGTGCCATTGCCAAATAGTTTGATAATTACTTTAACACTGAACTCATGCAGCACCTGGCCATAGAGAAAAATTATTTTTCCCTTACAGCAATAAGAGTCACATCTGATGAACATTCTCATCAGATGGTATTGTTGGTTTTTCTTCTGATAAAGTAAATTATATTGCAGGACAAGCAAATGCCTTTTTTCATCTGTAATTTTTATTTGCATTATCTGGAAGGAGGATAACTCATAACTTGTTTTTTATGATTTTATAATGCCATTGAAACTGTGAGACTTGGCAATAAAGAATCTAAATTAGTAATTAATTTTGTTAATATTTGTTATATCACTATTATTTATGGTAATAATGGGAGAATTAAGCTGCACTATCAAGCATCTCTGCTTTCTTCATGACCATTAGACTTTTATTTGGCTTATTTAAAAAGAAAATTTTGAACTTGGGGAAAAACTTGCAAATTCTGTAACACCAGAATCAAACATACTTTATTCAGAAGCATCCTTTAGGAAAGCACAGTGTACTTTACTGTTATGAGCACATACATAATAAGTTGCCTTTTATGTTTTCAGTGTTGAGGCCTAATTAAAATACACCATGGCACCTTTAAAAAATTATTTTCAGTGACAAAAAGTTCCAGTATTTGCTATTTTTCACAAGCCTTCAAACTCAGCCCTGTTCCAGTATTTAAATTTTACACAAGCAAACTTGTAAACTTGTAAAACTTGTAACTTTGTAAAAATAATCCTTCAAAACATTATGGACTACTGAAAAAAATCTAGGTTTACTGGTTCGTAGCAAGACCACCTCCAGTTGAAACTGCAACTTCTTTTTTTTTTCTCTTTTTATCAGACAATAAGGAGAGCAGTGGTTTTGTTTTTGAGTTCCAAACAATGTACTGAAATTATAGACACATTTTCCAGGTAGAGCTCAGCAGAATGACAAAAACATTCTCATGTTGCATGAAGACATTTCTCTAGCAGGCTTTGTCTCTCCCTGCTAAACCCCACTTTGGCACAAAATGATGGAAACCTCTTTTAAAAACATTGTAAGTCAATAGAAATTTCTGGAAGATGAGTTCATGAGAAAAAGAACACAGTGGTGCTTGAAAATATTGATTTGTGTAATGATCACTGACTTAGTCTGATTTTGTAAGATCTGTATCAAATGATATTCACCTGTGTTTGCTGTGCTATGTGAACTCTGACAAGGACAGCAGTATATTTACACTATCTGTGCATCAATAAGGTTTTAATAGTAGATTATATTGTTGAGAGATTTAGTTTAACAGGACTGGATTAATGTAGATTAATGTTATGGTTGTGATTTAGTAATCTTGCAATTTTCAGTATTTTTATCTATGGTTATTAGATTACCATATTTAAATTTATTTTTTCTTAACATTGCAACAAAAGCAGCCTTAAAGTTTACAATTATTAGTCAACTCAACAGTTAGAAAGACCCATTTTGAGTTAATGATTTTTAGCACTACTATTTCTGATAATTAAAGCTTTGGTTTTAGGTTGTTATGTTTTTCTTCATTTAAATGATGATGAATATGAGATCTATATTTTTTTTTCCTGTGCAGAACAATATGAGAACATAGGAGTGGCTGTAGTAGATGGGGAAACACCACCATCCAGTCTAATTTCATTTAGAACAAGATGAAAAATAGAATACATAAAGTTTCCCTTGTTCACTCACCCATTTTTTGACTCCAGACTCCAGAAAGTTTCTGCATTAGTGACTGTATTCACATCATTCACTTTTTTCATGTCATTTCTAATTTAATTTAACTGCTGCCATCTCTCTCTCCAGCTATCTCTTTTCCAAGGTGAAGAGTGTTAGTCTGTTTAATCTCTCTTAGCGCAGACACCATTTTCAAAGACCAGCCATCCTTCTCACTTTTTTTTTTTTTCTCATATCTATCCTTTTTTTTTTCCCTGCTGGATAGCCAGAACTCCAAGCAGTATTTCCAAAGCAGAAGTGCAGTATTAAGCATGTAAGGCACACCCAAAGGTGCAGTCCTTTAGGTACACTACAGACTTATGAAAGGACAAGGCAATGATTTCTGTTTGGATTTCTACTCCTCTCCTGCTGGTGCCACAGTTGCACCTGCCTTTCTGAATCATCACTGAATCCTGACTTGTTGGCCAAGAACTTGCTGCAATAATCCAACACGTCTTTGCAAAGTATCATCAGCAGCTCCTTCAGATCTCACATTCACTATTCACGTGTGTACATCTGAATTACTTTTCACTTTTAATACTTGCATTAACAATACTTTCTGTAACTGTGCATTGCAACTCTACAAAATTTCTAAGTTAGTTAAATGTCACACGCCCAGAATGGCCACTTTTTTTCTGTCTAATGGCCTCTCCCTGCGCACTACAACCCAGCTCTTCCTCCTCCTCTCTCTGCTTGGTACCTGTCCTTTCTCTCCAGCAAAAAGGCAGGAGTGTTGTGGGGCCAACTGACCGTGTCCATGACAAACCAGGGCCCTATGGCTTGTTCCCTTGTGGTGAAATACTTCATCCCACTTCAGGTAGCAAATGAAAGATTTTTGTACTCCTCATAGTCTTGAAATGTCTCACGTTATTTTACAAGTGGATTGTGAAAACAATGGTACTGGACAGGAGGGGTAGGAAGGGATTATTCCCTCTAGTATGTGAAGGAAAAATATGCATAACCTCTGGTAGGCTTCTACAAATACGCTGACACTGAAAATTATGAATCTTTCCTAATTTTATCATAAAAGGGATTTCAAATGTTACATGAAGTGCAAGGTAACCATGCATTTCTGTTAAATATTCTCAGAACTTAAAAGTTGAAATGGGAGTGGGGATTCAGCATATGAGTACATAGTTTTAATTTGTCTTACAGTTCTGTCATAAAAATAAAATTGTACTACTGCTGTCTAGTAGCAGTAATGTTTAACGTTATCTACTATGGTACTGCAGATGTTCAGATATATATTTGGAAAAAGAGTAAAAATTTCAAGTCCCATTACTTTTTCTTTCTTTGAAGCAGGTTCTGTGGACACTTCAGACAGAAATTGGGTCTTATCTTAATATTCACACCTTATCAAAGTTGTGAAGTGTTACATAAAATGAGCAAATAGAGTGAATGCATGATAAGTGCATAACAATATAAATGCTTTAACCTTATCATGAAAATTATTTATCTATAATAACACAGACTGGGTGCCAAGAAAAAAGAACAAACCAAAACCCCTCATTTTTGTTCTATTTGTCTCAGTATGCAATGAGTAAGCGAAAAAAAAATCAAATTAATGGAATATTTGGGCATGATTAAGCCGCAGTGCCTTCTACACAACCTTCCAAATAAACTTTCTTAAATAAAGTTCCAAGAATGAGGTTTAGCTCTAATGTTAAAACTGTTCCTAATCTCTCAAAGACACACATGCATTCAAATTAAAAAACAGATGTAGCTTCCCTGATTTCCATGGGATTGCTCATTCTGCACAAAGTGCCGAAGTCTGCAGGATCAGGCTGGTATCTGCAGCCTGATTAATGTCATTTGTCCAGAAGACAAAAAAAATCAGATCAAAGGAGAGCACTTAGCAAAGTGTTAATGTTAAGAATACCCTGTGTGACTGCACAGTCACACAGGGTATTATAATATATGCTTAATGTCACGTAAAACTGATGAAGAGTTCTTAAGCTTTAAGTACAGGCCTGTCAAAAAGACACCATCTCTAAAGTTTAGACTAAATAACACACTGCTGGATTGCAGGTCCCGTTCCTTCCAGTTCTTTTGCCCTACTCTGTATGTAAGTGGTGCTTCCAATGCAGCACAGCTCGCTGCTGATACATCATTTTCGTTTTGATTGCTGAAAGAATAGCTGTGGAATGCAGTCAGGATTAGTTCACATTCCTCTGCAACAGTTAGTGGTCATCATGTATTTTGTGGCACTTACTGACACGGTGTCAGAAAACCCCCACATTTTTCAGAACTACGTAGTTTTATTTCTATGTTTTTATCTGTATTTTTCTTTCAATAAGACATAATGCAATGCAAATAGAGTAATTAATGCTAATGAAATATCAGAGAATAAAACTGGGATCTTACAGTACAAGTTGTTGATGGAAAGAATAAATTTCTTGACATAGGTCAATTCACTACAAATTAAAAAAATAAAAGGTTTTTTGACAGAAAAGAAAAAGAGTGTCCATTCTCATGATAATAATTTTGGAAAATTCCATTTATTACATTCGCTATTAAATAAACCATCCATAGTTATTTTTGACCAAGCTCTGAAGTTAGAAGTAAGGTTTTAATTGATGTTCAGGACTAATAAAGTTGATTTTTGGATCTCTCAACTGACCAAGACTAACTTTGAGAACATTTGACTGCCATTTTCATTTTTCCCCTTTCCAGAAGAAATCCTTTTAACATACTGTTAATATTGTAATATGGCTAAAATAACTGCCCTTTTCCAACATTAGTCTTTTGAACACAGTACAAATGACCCTCTTCCAACCCTTACAAAGAGAATTAAAATAGCTTTTTGAAGCATTGAAAAGCCATATACTGAAGGAATCCAGCAACCGATGGGGAAACCTACGACTGTAACACTTCTGAACGTTTGTGTGCCTTTTTAAAAATTATATTATATTCTTTCATAACTTGAATCCTTTGATTATAATTTATTTGGAAGAGAAGATGACCTAGATTTTCATGTGTGATATTAAATGTAAAACTTAGATCTTTTCAGGAACCTATCTCAACTGGAGGTTTGCGAGTTCTAGTGCAACATCAGGTATCTGCTGTGTCTACCACAATACCAACCTTAAGGATGAACAGAATAAATTAGAACAGAATAGAAAAGGATGGGAAAGTCTTGGTGGAAGAGAGCTACAACAATTATCTACTTCAACTGCCTGACTGCTTCAGGTCCGACAGGCAAAGCACCTTATTAAGTGTGTTGTCCAAATCCTCTCAAACACTGACATGGGTGGGACATCAACCACCTCTCTCTCCAGGAAGCCTGTTCCAGTGTTTGGCCACTCTCTTGGTAAAGAAATGTTTCCTAATGTCCAATCTAAATCTTCCCTGGTGCAGCTCTGAACCATTCCCACCACCTCCTATCACTGGATCCCAAGGAGAAGAGATCAGCACCTCTCTCTCCAAGTTCCCTTCTCTGGAAGGTGTAAGAAACAAGGAGGTCAGACTTTTTTTCTCCAACCTAGACAAACCCAGAGTTCTTATCTGCTTCTCAATTGGATTAATTAATGCCAATTTTGACTCAGAATGTTTAGGGCAATTTAAATATGGGCATATCCACAATACTTTCATAAGGAAATTACTTCCTTTTTAAAACCAGGTAATTAATAATAGAAGTGATATAAATAAAAAGTGATAATAACAAACAGCGTGATAGAGAAATACAAGGTTGAAATGGACAGAAATGGGGAACTTAGAGTTCTTAGAGAACTTCTATGCACAGAAGAAGCCACCAATTTTCTTTCTTTTATCCAGCTTTGTTTTTCCTATTGCCTTCCTCTGTTTAGCCAAGCACGCACCCATTCAATTTTAGACACTTTTGATTTTAAATACTCATTAAGAGTTTATTCTGGGTTCTCCACTAAAGTTTCTGAAAGCATGAAAAATTAGCAGCATCATTCTGTAGCCATCAAGTCAAAAGAAAGAGAAGGGTTTAAGATATTTCCAATGCTACAAACCCCAAATCAGATGACCCCAAAAGGAATGGAGACTGTGGTGTGTAAGATCTCTGTTTAAAGCACATGCTAACTGTTGAGCATGTTTAACTTTCATTTCCATGGTTTAGGCTTGTGTTTGAATACTGAACTAAGCTCAAATACTGACATGCTCTCACAAAATGGTTTAATATGTTAGGACTTTGAAAGTAGTTCAGACTAGGAACCAGGACAATGACTAACAGGGTTAGTAGACTGTAACATAAGACAACTCAGACATACTTTCAACAGTGAAAGAAATAAAAAAAATTAACCTTAAAAAATTTGAACAGCATTAACATCCAAAGCCCCTGAATCTGCTCACTGTGTTCTGTCTTCAGAACACAGCTTAACAGTTCATCACTTTTTTTAATGAAACACACACAGTAGAAAATGTGCTTAAGACTGACTATTATGTACATTATTTAATCTGTTATTACATACAAGTGCATGCACACATTGCCTATAAAACAGAAGGAAAAGTTTCCTCCCCTTGAACTTTCACAATGTTCTTAATCTCTCTGTCACACTGCAAATATAACAAGAGCAAAATGTTTAACACTGCATACAACTCAGCTATTTGATTACGGTGTGGCAGGCAACCCCACACTACTATGAATTTCTGTTGTGTATGAATTATTCTCCTGAATGTTTATTTGGTTGAGTGGCATTTAGAATTATGCAGAAATACTACAGTCCACTCGAATTTCACAATAAACATAAAGAAGCAAAATCTGCATGGGAAACCAAAACTAAAATCTCAGAGTGCCACAGTAGCAATTTGCAGCAAATCTTTCCACAGAAATGATTTGGTAAGAATTAGTGAACAGTACTCAAAAGCACCAGGAAGTAAAAAGGTGGAGGTTTCCATTACACAAAAACAATTAACACACTTCCCCACACTCATGCTATAATACAGAGACTTAGGATAACAATAACAACAAAACAGTCCCATAGGGATTGGGAATCTATAAAACCACTCACAAATTACTTGGCACAAGGTCTTGTGGTGGAGGAGATCCAACCTGATTCTAATAAAAGACTGATTTCTTCTCAGTGTTACTAACTTCAGGAATATTTGGACCAGATGTTTCAGAGGTGAACTGGAGGGATAGGGCTCTGGAACTAAACAATCCTTAAAAACTTAAATAACCCAAGTTATTGTTTTCTAAAACACACAGCTTATCCAAAAAAACCCCAAAACAACTGACAACCTGACATATGGATGTCCACATACAGCACCAACCCAGCATTCACAGCAACAAAACTGCATAGTAGGGGATGAACAGGTTCAGGATTGATGGCAATAATTGTGTCAAAGAATCTCAAAGTGTGCCTAAGAATGCAATTCAGCCCAGTAGCAGAGAAGATTCCTGCACTGGAGACAGTAATTGAGTCAAACTCAAATGTTAAAAATATTCCTCTTAGATCTGTATTGAAAACTACACAAAAAAAATTTCAAATTTGGAAAGGCTTTGCATATTAATTTTCTATGATGTTCCCATTCTCTAACAAACTAATATGATTTTAAAAGCTAGCTTCTCTCAAGTATGTCTAGGGATCTGATCTAAAGTCAGTGCTAAAGTCCATTATGGCACTTTGAATTCATTAAAATGAAATTTGTCTCTCCTCTGTAGGGTGCTGAATGCACTGCATGACCTGATGTGTGTACAGTAGAGACTTGTTAGCCACAAGAAAAGAAGTGTATAAAAGAAATAGAATGTCTTCCTTAAATTGTCAGTCTTGGGGATTTTTCCTTTTTTTTTTTTTTTGACATATTCCCATAAAGATTTATATTCTGGCCTTTGTTGTCTGGGATCCTTGTCTCTTGCTCTTTACAGTGGAAAAGGAAATTGTACATTAACGTAAATTGCTACTCCTGATACTTTCCCTTGACTGATGGTTTTCTATTACAGGCTTGCAGAATTCAGACTGGAAAGAAACCCAAGCATCTTGATTGAAAGGATTTGATACATTCTTTTCAAATTCATGCTATCTAAATCACAGCAGGATGACTTGTAATCAAAGTTTTTCAAAAAGAACATAAATTTGGGGAAAAGGAAAAGGCCATTCAGCCCATTGCAAGTCATCTTGGTTAACACAGTTCTTCCAGAATAGGATCTCCCTTCTTCTTTAATGACCCCAGTGCCTCCAATTCCAAACTAGGCTCAGTAGGCTATTGAAAAATTGTATTTCTCTTTGAGTGAAAAGTACTTCCTTGTGTTGGTTCAGAATTTCATTTTTTTCAGTCACTTCCATTTCTGCTTTCCCCTTCGGTCTTTTATAGTCAGTCCAACAGTGAGTCAAGTGTTATAGAATAAGGTTTTCCACCCTGTATTTCTGAGAGTAGATGAGTTTGTAATTCCCTCTTTTTCTCAGTTTTTACAATGAAAAAGAAAAATGAACTCAGCTGTGATTAGGTGCAGCCATTTATGACACCATGGACTTCAAAACAGACTTCTCTCCCACTTGGTTCCTTTTATGGCGTGTTTTAGGCTAATCTTTTAAAACACTGGTATTCAATTTTTGTTCACCTTTTTTCACTTCGGTTGTGTTGACTCTGCTTCTCTGCACCCAGAGTGACGGCCCCATTGTAGCAGAGTACTAACCTTAAAAGATTTATGGGTTAGGGGTATGATTTTGCAATTTATTTCAATGTTCAAAAAAAAAAAAGATAAAAAATTACCTTAAGAATACAAATTTTCGTATTCAGTATCTAAATAACCTCAGAAGCAGAAATTTATAGGTCAGATTAAATAATCTCCAAAGTCACTTTCTGTATATTTTACTTTTATTTTATTGTTCTGGGGAATGCTGTAGCTTCAAGTTTTACCAAGGTCATCTTTCATCCAAAAAACTTAATATAATTAGTATCAATTCTGCATTTTGTGAAGCTCACACTGGAAGTTATTAACTGTGTTTCAAGTGGAATGTCAGAGAAATGAAGGGCAGAGAGAGTAATCTTTTCAGCTTCAAAGGCACAGTTGATGACTTGAGTTCACTGGTTAGTGAGAAAGACGTGCATTTTTTATTAAAGGTGTTAGCAATGCATTTGAATCTATAAGCATTTTTCTCTCTTTTTACTTTCCTTTCCTCATTTTTAGAACTTGGCACTACTTCAGCCTTTTTTTAACATCCCACATGGCAATGGAACAGTTGCTTTAGTTGTCCTTGTTGTTAACTCGAACGATATTTAGTTGTGTACTTTTGCTTTTAACAGAGAAGCACTTCATCAATACTCTGACAGCACAGAACTTGCCAAAATCTGCCTAACATGGTAATATTAAAAAAAAAACCAAACCAAACCAAACCAAAAATATATCAGTTTTTGCTTGTAGCGTCTTTGAAATACTGTAAACATCTCCCTAAATAAAGTAAAACTAAGTTAGTCTTGTGATCTCATACAAATACAGCAACAGTGAAACACATACAACAGAAACTATTATTCTAATCTTTCCCTTAAACTCATCATTGAAGATACACTTGACAACAACTTTGAAACAAACCAAAGCAACTAAAAGTCTTAAGATGCTAAAGATCATAGACTCAATTCTTTCAAATGAAATCCAAGAATAAATTTAGAAGCATATTTTCATAGCCTTCTTCACACTACATATTTACCTTTGAGAAGAAAATACAGGTGGATTGTAAAGATTTTTACTAGAGAATGGTTTAACAAGAACCCGTCTTTGTTTGTCAACCTCAGAGAAATTGAACTGAGAAGGCTCAAGTTTGCAATAAGAGTAGTTAAGTGCTGAAAGGGAATTGTAGCTTCTCCATTTCCTTAGGCCCTAAATTAAGTCTACATATGTTCTGGTGGATGCTCTAATAAAATCAAGGTTTCTGTGCCTCATTATGAATCCACAAGAATGGAAACCAAATAAAACTTTAGGCTAACTGACCCAGCAGGTCCCTCTAGACTTTGCAGATCACAGATTTTATCTCTGAACAACATACCAATAGTATATAGTCCCATACATATAATCCCACTCAATATTAATGAGCTTATGGATATGTAAGGTTTTACTTGGAAGAAAGTACATCCTGTTCTCCTGTAGAGGAAGCACTTCACGTATCTGCAGGTCATTGTCAAGCTTACGGGGCACTGCAGGCAGCACTGACAATACAATAAAAACAGCCTGTCTCTCTTTGGACTGGAAAATCCTGGTACATCCAAACCTCAAAGCTACCTGTCATCTAGATGGGATAAACTCATTTAGCCAATTTGCAAGCCAAACTGCTTGTAGAGCTGGAAATACTTGATTCCAAAAGTCTCTTGAAAGCTGTGGAATTCTGGCTTTTAAAGCAGCAGCTACGAACATGTAATTTTTTATTATTATTTTGAAAGTCACAAGACTTTTAAGCCTGAATAGCCTATGAAGTTAGTACACATAACACAGGTTTCATGTCTTGTTTACATCTAAATGTTGAAAATCATTGCAACGAGGTCACCACCGACTAGAAGTCAGGTGGCAATGGTTACAGCCTTCATTACACACCGACTCTGATGTTACACCTTACACAGAGGTGGTGACACTGATGACTTCACTCCTTCCCAGGGACTTTTTCCAAAGGCCTATGTTTCCTTGCTAGTGACATGTGCAGGCTGAGCTGCTAAGGAGTGCTAAGACCCTCCAGACTGCGCCACCGGAGGGAAAGTCTCAGGATGAATTCAGAGCAAAGGATGTTCTTTGCAGGCAGACAGCACGCTTCCAGCAGAAGGGACTCTTAATTTGGAAAAATCTCTCCTACTGCCAGCTTACAATAGAGACTGTTGGACTGCATAATTCATACGCAGTACAAAAAAAAACCCAGCACCACCCCAGTGTGATCAGAGCTTAGGTTAGGAATGTTTGAATTCCTGACGCATTGCTGAAGCCTCTCTGGAGCTCAGCTATATAATGGAATCTTTATCAGACCATCAACCAATTGTGATACTTATCTGTACAGCGTTGCATTTTGGGTTAAGTGATAATCCATCAAGGCTGGAAATCATTGTGTACTTTTTAAGTTGCCTACTTCATTACTGCAAGCTGACAGCTGGATGGATTTGTTAGCACTAGAAATATTTGTTCCAGACACAAAGAGCAGGTTCCTAATATATGATATTATGATACTTTCTTTCATGTATTCAGCATGCCTGTAGTGTAATCTATGTTTCTTTTATGATATTCATTTACTTGGCAAACTATTCAGATTATGAAATCCATCTTTATTTGTTCCAGAATGCAACAGCCTCATTTCATGAATAATATGACCAAATAACATAATAATGACGACAGTCTTCATCTTACATCATAATAGCTGTTAAGGAGAGAAAATTGGCATTTTCTAAATGGCACAGTTCTTTGCTTAAGTCTGTAAAAGGTAAAAAATGAAAAGCAAAAATACTTTTCATGGCTGTCGAGGTAACTACCATCATGTGGGTCATGTTGCCAGAATTTTTCCTTGGGGTTGGACTGCTTTAATGCTGTGCCTGAAGGATCACTCTTGGGTTGACAGTACAACTAAAAAACATCTTTTAAAAGTATTTGAGGACAGGGAATTCCACACAGAAACACTTGGTTTTGATTTTAGTCTGCTCACAATAGATATCAGGATACTTCCATTTTTTAGCACGTAGTGATAATGCAGTTTCATATTTAGCTTCACACTGCATGAAAAAATATCTCCTTCCATACCCACCTTCTATGCTACTTACTGCTTTGTCGTCTTATTTCCTCTAAGACACAGGAAGATATCACCCGTGGATGTGCCAATACCCCAAATTCCTAGCCTTAACTTAAAAAAAAGGAAATATTATTTTCATACTACGTTTGTATAGCCTCTTGATTGGAGCAGGCATGTTTTTGGTCTATGATCACCATGCATATACTGTTTGTTATGATTCTTATTCCCTGTGGACATACTTAGAAGTCTGTAGAAATCCAGCCAATAAAGTAGAAAACGGTTTGGTTTGTGTTTGTTTGTTTGTTTTGCTTTGTCATAGTGTTTGTTTGTGGTTTTTGTTTTGTTTTCGTTTTTTTCTGGGAGTGTAGGGGTGAAGGGAGGGGTTTAATTTTTTTTTTCCCAAATGATATTATAAGAAGGATTTTCCTGGCGCTCTGTCTATCAGATCTAAAAACCAAAGAATTTTTTGAGTCAGAACAGATGCTACAATCTCCTCTGCCGATCTTAATTTTGTGAGCTCTGAGAATTCGCAGCATCAGTTGTACCACAAAGCTTGCCCTGTGGGATGAAACCCAAATTAAATGTTGCTTTGGAAAAGGAACAAATATTCTGTTACCCCTAAAATGGGCACTGTGGTCTACTAAGCCTCATGAAAATATCATGGTAGAATTTAATAAACTCCAAGTCCTGTTCACAACAGCTATATATTTTGATATAAAAAAAATTCAACTGTTCCAACTTAAAACAACTCTCAGATCTTGCCATCTTGCTCTCTGCTCTCCTGGCACTCTGGATTTCTGCTTTGGGTTTGTTCTCCTGGTTACAAGAGAAGCCAAGACTTGTCCCAGGGAGCCACATGTCTGCTAATGAGCTGAGGCCAGACACGAACAGAGCTGTGGAGTTTTCTTCCAATGTCAGAGCCCTTGGCAGCAGGGAGAACATGGAAAAGGAGGCAGACAGGGCTGCACTCCTGCATGTCCTCTCTGCTCCCGTTAGCCAGTCGTGGATCTTGGGAAACAGGGCACCATTTCTCTTCCTGTCCTTGTCTCTTTAGCCCACACAAGTGCCAATGAATGATAGGGTGCTTTCTATCCCTGGCTCCAGATGCTAGGGAAGGTTTTCCAGCTACTCCTTAGCTGTAGCCTGCAGATGTTTCACCTGTGTAACAGCTCTGACCAGAGACAGCCCAATTTCAAGCCTCAGGGAAAGAGGCCTGTAAAATAGGTGTGTGATTTCATCATGGTCTAACTTAGGTTTACTGTGATTTGTTAACACATCATCTAAACAGCTGAGAAACAAGCAGAATGGAAAAGTAATCGCAATGAAAGAAATGGTTATAAAATCATGAAATGGCCATTCTTGAAAGATGGTGCTAAAGGCTTACTTGAATGTCTAACGGGAAAAAAAAAATAATCTAAAGAACTGTTGGTTTGAATCTCAGACTGTTTGGCCTCCCAAGAAATCTGGACACTGGATACACCAGTGGGAGGCTAGTGTAAAAGAAGGGAGAAAGAAGAAGTAAAACCCAGAAAGTTGTAATTTTCTTACCCAGCTTGAATAAAACTATACGCAAATTAGGTTTTATGTCACTGCTACAGAAGCATTTGGCTTTTAGCTCACTGTCATAGGAAACTGCTTTTAACGTTAGACAACCACCACTTTTGTTATCAGAGTTGAATGCAAGTAAGCATACACAACCATATTTAAGGTATAAGTCTGGCCTTATCTCCCTTGCCCCTCACATATTCTACAGCTTATCCTTGCTTTGTTGTTTCTTTCTTTGTCAATATCTCAAAGTGCCAAGATATATTAATCAGATTAAGGGAAAGAAAAAATGAAATCACAAGGAAAGAACTGGCAACGTTTTAGCATTTTTGGATAGGAAAAGTATATGAGGACTACAAGTACTGTCCAAATAGTTTCTGCATTCAAGCCATAAAGAAATAGTTATTCTAGTAGGGTTTGGTCTTGTTTCTTAATATAGACTTCAAGGTAATAATAGGAAATTAGAAAGTTATGTAATTTTTTAGCTAAGATGGTTGAATTTTATGTTATTAAACAGAAATATTCACAAATGAAAGTTAAAATAGTTTTCAAAATTATTACATCCTCAAACTCTTCCTTACTCCACCGTAAACTCTTTTTCTAAATTTAGCTCCACAGATCTCCTTTAAGAAATCCTTATTTTAAACCAGAGCCAAAACCAATAAAAGCAAAGTGGATTACAATAAAGCAGGGATTTTCATTCACATATGAATGTGTACATTCGTTGGCTTTGTGGTCACCCTGACAAATAAACTCTTGAACTTCACAGTGCAGCTGCCTGGGAGCAGCATCACATCTCTGCTGTACACAACAACTTCTGGAGATGCTTTGAGGCATTTCTATATAAAGCTCTAAACATTCTGGTACAGTCATTATACAAGTGAGTCAGCTGAGACTGAATCACTCTTATATGTGCAATGAACTGAATGGATCTATCTTTTGAGTTTGGGATATTCTTGCAATGTTCATTTTGCACGTATTTTGGAGCTGTTGGTGAGATTCAATCTTCAGTACTAAGAAGCCAAAATAAACAAGTTTTATAACCTCTTTGACTTTTTTCCCCCTCCCTCCTTGTCAGGAATCTTAAGACCTTGTCAGGACTTAAACAAAAAAGAAAATTGTTCTGTTTGTGTGTGGGTGATTAACATAATGCCAGCCTGTGGGAGGGCTTTATGTACATTTGCGTGCACAAGCTTCTTTCCTCTGTGAATCCAGAAACACAGAGCTGTTCTGACTTGAGGTGGCTTCTCCTGGACTTGTAATCACATTCCTTCTCCACCTACAGGACTCTGAAGTATTGACATGGCACCATCTAAATTAATTTTATACTAACAAAGAATTTCTCCAATGGAGGCATTCCTTATTTCACTATTAGGGACAAATCCACAATCCTCCCGTGCCTCTTTCCAGTCATAAAAAGGAAAAATAGCATGGATCCATGCACAACTTTCACAAATAACATTACATAAATCTGATAGAAAGACAACTGCTCACACAGTGTATAATTATTCTTTCAGCAGTCCTCCAGATTTGTTTCTTCTCATACATTTTATTCTCATTTTGTCGTACATTCCTCATCACGGTTATTAGGCTTTAAGATACCCTTGACAAATATATAAAGGGCAATACTCTTCACTGGCATCAAATTATGTTTAGACTTTTTTGAGTTAGTAGGTAATGTACCAGTAAAAGAATAATTAATTCCTGAAGGACTGAGCACAAAGGCAAGCATACGTTTGTCTGAGAAAGTGAAAAGTTTGACTAAACAGGAAGTTTATGAATTATCATGCTGTCATCCAACTGGATCAGTAGCTTTTTTCATGTTGTTTACTAAATGCCATGCAAATTAAGACAGCAATGGATCACACGGTTCCAGAATTAACTGATGACTTTTGGAGAATCTTTTCCCCATTAATTCAGACTTTTGATAATGAGGAGGTACAATCACCATGATGCAAAATGCCTTAGATTTACAGATTCTCTTGCCTCTTTATATCCTGTGTCATATAAAGACATTTCCTGTGACTGGATGTGCAGTAACATATCCTCAAAGCAGAGTGCCTAAAAGTCTTGCAGAATAGAGGAATGTCTTGTAAAATTTACCTGAGGTGATTCTTAAGCATCAAGTAATAATTTTAGAACAGAATTAATGAAATCTGTCTATCAAGTTTATTTTGTCAGCTATTGGAAATCCAGTTCAAAGATATTACTAAATACCATGCACTACCCTACGAGCTGGGGCAAACTTTTGTTTCTTTAAGGCATGATCCAACAATATAAGACAAAGAGAAATGCTGCTCCCCACCAAAAAAAATAGTTTTGAAGGTTAAGAATATATGAATACTTTCTCAGTTTAACATCCTTATATATTCCTTCATGTCAAAAATCTTATTGGAATAGGAAGCAGAAGTGTTAAAGTGGTACTTTTTGCTCAGCCAACAACAGATACTATTGAAAATCTGTCCCCTCTCCAAACTGGCTCTTATGCCATTTGTACCTCTGCTATGTTGGTGTTGTGAAAATCTAGATAAGGTTCAGTCTAATATTTCAGGATAGGAGAACTCCGCCTTCACAGCAGTCACTGTAAGTTTGTGAACATTATTTGTTTTATGGGTCCAAGAAAGGAGATGAAGGGACCCAAGGAGAGCATCTTCTCCATTTCCCTCTGCTGTGGGAATCAAGCACTTCTAATGAAAGCCAGAATGAAGGAAATCATAGAACTTAAATAGCTACACCAGAGTCACTGTCTCCCATGCATTTACAAATTGTCTCCACTAAATGCCTTTGCCACTAACTCAGGGGATTCATTTTCCCCATTGAACTTGGAAAATAACTCTACATCACAGTCATATTGATTTCTTTTTCAAAAGCAAAACCAAACAAACTGGTACCTTCAGCTTCTTTGCAGAACATATCTTTAAATTTTCTGTCCTTGTTTTTTGATCTCTATTTGTGGACATTTTTCAGTGTGACCCCCCCTGGTAGAAACAGCACTCTAGTTGTCATCCATTGTTGGATAAAACACCAATTGTTTCAGCCTTGTCCTCATCATTCATCAATAGGATCACTAAATTCCTTCATTTTTGTCTTTCATCTGGTGCATTTCTAAAACACTTTTGTTTTGTTACATTTCTCACAACTTCCTGGTTTCACTTTGCATCTGGTTTTATGCCCAGTCTCCTGTTTCTTCTACACTGATCTACTTTATGATTTATGTTTATAGCAACCTCTTGTTTTGACATCTTCATGGTGTTTGATTTCTCAGATTGTTAGATAAACAACTTCATTAGTTTATTACACGTGTCCTGTCTTTTCCTCTGCATTGGGGTAGGGCATCCTTTTCCTTTCAATACAAGCTTTTCAGGAGCAGACTTCCCACACTCATTCGTTCCTTTGCTTATCTGCCCAAGAGACCATAACTACCTTCTCAGTCATTTTGCTGGGAAAAGCGAATGCTTTTGTTTTAGCAGTTTGCTAAAGTTGCTCATGTTTTATCAACTGATCACCTCCACCCATATTTCCTTCCTTGACTCTCTCTTAAAGCAACATCTCTTTGTAACTGTGGCATCAAATTACATTCATTCTCCTATGTGTTAGAGTTGAGGCTTAGAAGAGAGCTCTCCTGTTTCAGATCTTCCTCTTAGTGCTGGGCACACAAATGATAAAAATCAACACTTCATAGTAAAGGAAAATGAGGCCCTAAACTTCACGTAGGAGGTAAGACAATGCCTTAAAAACATGAATACACTACATATACGATCACAACAATGACACAGTTTAGTTATGACCACATAACAAGCAAGAAGAAAACAATTCATTAAGGACAGAAAAAAACAGCACAGCACACCAAGAACTTTATCCTTCCAGTACGTGGGCCCTCAGAAAGCTGGCAAACTTCTGGTGCTTGACACAAAACACTCTTTTATAAAGACATGATAATTTCTGTCATTCTGTTTCTTCTTGCAACCACTCAGACCATGAGCAGTGGGCTGTTTTCCATGGTCGATACCTTTTTTTTCTGGAGGAAAGGGATTACTATAACACTTGTTCTCTTTTTCACCAAAACAACAATTTTTGTTTTACATTAAAAGCAGTACTAAAGCTTAAAAAATGAAATTTCAGGTTTGATGTCAGTTTATTCATGAAGGCCACAATAGTAAAATTCCAACGCCCTATGGAGGAAGAAGTTGGGTGATCTAATACTATCACAATCTTTAGACAACGGACTTGTAAATTAGCTCAGCTTCCTCTTGCAAATTAGGTCACTAGAACTGACTTGTTACAACATTTCCAGAAAGAAGAGATTTCGTGACACTGTCTTCACTTTCCTGGCTGGCCTAGCTGTACCTCATCATGCGAATAGTTGCAGTGTGGTAAATGAATATTATTTCCTCTCCCTTTGTGCAAGGAAAGCTTTCAAGAGACCACACAGGAAACTTCTGCCATTTCATTTACCGTGAGAGATTCGTAGCTACCCAGAAGATGATAATCTGTGAAACCTTGCACACGCATCCTCCCTATTTAAGTTATCTGATCAGTTGCTGAATGCAAGAGTAAAATTAACCTTTATATTTTGCACATAAAGAAATGAAGCATTACTAGAAACATTTGAAAAGCTATAACAGACAAAAGCCCAATGGGATGGGGGGGCAGGGAGGGGACAGAGAAATTTCAGCTTATTTACTCTAGTTGTGGTGAGATAACAACACCCTAATTTAGGAATACCTTAAACTGTAAAAGACCAACAAGGGTGATGTAATGCAATGCCTCTGTTATCAAGCAAGATTGCATCAACAGAAATTCCAGTGCTGAGGCACCTATCTTGTTTTAAATGGTAGCACCCAAAATAACCACTCTTAAAAGGTCATGTTTATTTAAAAATAGCTTGCTTGCATTTTACATTAAAGTTAATTTACTAACCTTAAAAAAATTAAATGCAAATCTATACAAATAATTTAAGCATCCTGTCAAAGTTCACATACACATTGCTAGAGCAATGAAAATATTCAAGGTCATATGAAATCTTTCTTAACCATGTACCATCCCGGGGATTATTCTATTAAAGATATATAGTATGCATTGAACTAAAACGTTTGAACCCTCTCTTTAGCAATATCTACCCGTCTTAGAAATAAAACCTAAAATTTCCTATTTATAATGTGTTTTCCAGGCCATAACAAAGAAGCATACTGTACCTCTGATGCTGGTGGCTGTTGCCGAGGTGGTTGTGCTGGCTGTTAAGGCTACAGTGGTTGTGACTGTTGCAGTGGTAAGGGAGGGGATGACAGTAGTGGGAAGCAAAGTGTTGAAAACATCTGGTGAGTGGAAAAAAAAATATAAAATAAAATCATATCATGCAAACAAAGGAGAACCATAACAGTGGTTTAATTTGTAAATACAAGAATGTTGAAAATGACTAAATTAAAACATGATTAACATAAATTATTACGGGTACAACAGAGTACCTTTAAATTCTTGACATTTATCACTCTCAATTTTTTAGTCAGTCTTTGAGCATATGGAATTTAAAACTGTTAAAATGACCAAGCTTTCACAGATCTAGAGAGTGACGGTTTAAGTGACAAGAATCCATTTCTTCACTGAGCCATTTTAAATGCCTCATATAGTAGAAACCATACACAGATGAAACATGCTGTGTCAGAGTGGGAGATGAAAAAAAACACCATCATGCTAAAATAAACACACACACATGTTAACGAGAAATGGCTGTATGTTAAAACACCCACTTTCAGACAGACTCAATGGAGGGAAAAAGGGGAGAAAATGCTACTAACTATAAGAGCTGCTTTTTCCGGATTGCTTTTCTTCTTCCCACACATTTGATTAAGACACAGTTGTCTGCTAAGATCCAGAGCAGAGTATATTTCAAAATCTTTACCCTAATCATCTTTCAGTCATCCTTAAGACAATTTATTGTTAGTACACACATCAGTATTTCTCTAAAACAGCTTCAAAGTAAAAATCAAAAATTCTAATAATATTGCTATTAACAAACCCCTGCGTGTAAGTCAGAAAAAATGCATAGCCCTGATGATGACAGCATCCTGCCAAACCCTTCAGCTTTTGATAAAGTGCAGGTGTGCCAGGCTTGGGGGCACCACTGCTTCGCTGCAGAGGAACCAGCAATGTCTGTAGCAAAATACTCCAGCACAGAGCAGAACATAACCAGATGTACAGAGAGAAAATCCTTTGATTACACTGCCAAAAGCAATAAAGACCAATAGGACTTTGCTTATAAGGTGATTGCAGGTTTTAAAGAACAAACAAACAAAAGCCCTGAAGAGAACTAGAGAAAAGCACTTCCATGAAGACATAAAAAGCATCTGACATATTTCGGATTATTTATATCGCAGGTTTAAAAGGAAAGGACTCGTTTTTTGGCAGTTGATGGTGAGTAACCCATTCCATACTGATTTCAGTGAAAATATTTCTGAAGGGTGCTATTCAATGCAATAAAAGAGCCAAAATCTGCCCCACAATCTGTCTTCCCTTTGCTGTGGAAAGAAATGCAATTGGTCTCTGAGTACCATCAATTCTGACTGAAATCAATGGAAGCTGAAGTGGCTCAGAGCTTTTCAGTATTGGGCCCTACTGAACACACTGCAGACACAGAGTCCTTGAGTTCAGCATTGCATAATTACTCTCTTAAGACCTCAAAGTAGCATATTTAACTTATTCTCATACTGGACAACAGATTATTTTGCAACTTTTAAAGTGTTCTTGCTAGTTAACATCTGTAAGTCACCTAAAATTTTCTGTATTCCTCTAGTTTTGATAAACAAAAGCATTATCCTCTCTGGAATCTATACTTGTGGAATTTTCCCCTTCTGAAGTCTTCAGAAAACAGCATAAGATCCCTCTTTCATCTGTTGTACATTGATATTTAATCTATTTATCAGTACAAAATATTCTCAAGACAGAAAAATTAGAACAGACTTAAAAAAACTCCCTCAGTGTAGCCACATTAATCACCAGGAAAAATTATAATATTACCTGGAGTGTGAGTACCACAATAATTAAACAGAACTGAGTATAACAAGCATTAGAAATAAATTAACACATTAAAAAGATACATGTCACATGTACTGATCTATGCAATTTTTTCTCATAAAGGGAAACTCCTTCCCTGATAAGTATCTGCTAAAAATGAAATCAAACAGGAAAAATCCCACCTACTTCATAAGGAAAGCAAAACCTTGTTTACTAAGAAAGCTTTACAAATCACTCCTGTACGTAAAACCTAATTAGTTTGACTTATGCTTCCATTAATTATCTTTCTTGAATATGCCATTTACTTAAGACTCTGCAGTGGCAAGTTGGGGTTTTATGGAAGTGCTATCTTTTCTGCAAACACACTGTCTACCTATTTTACCAAATAATAGCTTACATGAGTGACTGGTAAACTTAGAAGTCGATTGCTTTCTGGTTTCTCTTCTGATTGAAGCATTTCCAACAAGATTTCTCATTTTAAATGAAAGGCTATCTAGGAAAAATTCCAGTTAATAAGAACGAGGATATATCAGCATTTTAATACAGATGTGACAAATCCATCTTCTCTCATCAGATCAGGAATAATGAAAACTTTCACAGAAATTAAGTTTCCTGATCAAAGTCATAAACTCTGATGCCAAACATCAAAATGGCAGCTTGTCAGAAGGCTCAAAGAAAAACATATGTTCTCAAAAGAAACGTAAATACAAGGAATAACATTCGCTTCGTTTCTTCCTTTGCAGAGTAAGGTGAAATTCACCCTGTGAACTGCTACAGTTGGTCTGCCTTGCTCACAGCATTATAAAGATTTGCTCTTAAAGACCACATACAAGAGAGGAACAAGGAATCAGCAGCCTGAGGAGCACTACCCTGCCCAAGCAATTAAATCTGGGTCTGCTCTGGACTCTAGAAATGTCTGGTTCATACCTGCCTAAGTTCAAGGCTCTGCCTGGAGGAATTGTTTCATTAACACCATGAGAGTCTGCAACAGGAGTGTGTAAAGTACACAGACAACACATTTTGGAACTCCTGGACCATATCTTGCCCTTAAATCTTGTTTTGGAACAGCCCAGATCCAGGCACAGCATTCTGAAAAGCACCTGAGCCCCACTTACATGGATGGGGCCTCTCAGTCCTATTGAGTCTGACAGAAGGGCTCCTTTCAGTTCTTCCAAGACTTCTGGATTCTCATGAAAACTTTGTCTTTCCCTGGAAAATGCTTTTGCATGAGGGAATGTAGAATATGCACTTCAAAAAAACCCAAAGTAAGGTACAGTGGTCCTCAGTCTCCCCTCTCGGAATTGCAGGTGTAGGAGGTAAGCGGGTTCGAAAGTTCCCAAAATCAGGCAGACTACAGGTGAAAAATGATACTCATCAGCACAGGTTTCTGTTTAAGGCATCTGGATCACTGTGTTTCATAGAGGGTGTGCTGCTTCATTTTCATGCCAGAAAAGGGAATGACAATTTGACCTGTTTCTAGTCCTGCAGGACTTTTTTTTTTTTTTTTCAATGCAGGGCACACCTATCTTACATCACTAGTGAGGCACACAATATGTTATCCAGAGCTCCCTGATGGCAGCTGCTCAAAAAGATGCTGTCAAAGGGACTATGAAGATTTGTCCTCTTGAGCTTTCTGTCAAGAAGGATCTTAACAGAATGGATTTGCAGATTTCTGCCCAAGAAACCAGTCTTAGAGCGGAACTAATTCCATTTCCTTGTCTTGCAATTTCTGAATCTAATTGTACACAATGTTCAGCCGTAAGCAAATCTTTGTTTATGCCTCTCATGCCACTAAACACCAAGGATCATTATGACCAAGAGACCTCACAGAGTGGAACTTTTTAATTCAAGTAGCCATACCCAAATCACTGCACAAGATTGCTATTTCAATAATACTAAGGTATTAGTATTCACTCCTGTGAAGCAGAAAATAGCTATACTTTGCAGATGGGGAACCAAAGAAGATAGAAAAGCCATGCTCAGAGATCTAGAAGTCAAACAGTAATTGTCACCATTAATTTTGAAATCTCACTTCTAAAATGGTTGTCTGTTAATAGACAGATATTCAGCCAGAAATCCAATAATGTATTTAAATTTCAAAACCTTGCTAGCTCTAAAATACAAACAATTCACAGAGAACTAATTGTTTCCATAAAAGTTGTTGGAAATAGAAAAGGGGCTGATCTTCATGCCAAGGGGAGTTACTGACTCCAGTCCCAACTCTTTTTCACTTATGTTCCCACAGGTTATAGAGGTAGGATATGAACTGGATTTTTGACAAAAGATATGGGCTCCTGACCTCTCTCTAGTGGCACAGGGAGGTTTGATCCCAAGTGGACAGAGGAAAAAGGAGGAGCAAGCAATGCTTGGCTTGGTCTGGGGGCTGCTCCTGGGCAGAGCTGCTCAGGAGTGGCAGAGTAATGTTGCACAAGGTCAGCTTGAAACAGTGTCAAGCTGTGCCTGATCAAAATTTCCTGTTTGCCTCCTCTCTCTTGAATTGATGCTGCATTCCTCTCACTAAGGCAGAAGACATTCATCCATTTAAGTGCAGGGAGCCTGGACA
Source organism: Myiotriccus ornatus (assembly GCA_036023395.1). Taxonomy (NCBI): domain Eukaryota; kingdom Metazoa; phylum Chordata; class Aves; order Passeriformes; family Tyrannidae; genus Myiotriccus; species Myiotriccus ornatus. Next base: position 6,277,506 of record JAYRBT010000001.1, read on the forward strand.
ATTTACTCTCACTGCAGATTTGGCCTTAAGCATTTTTACTCTCCATCTCCAAAGAAATGAGAAATGGTTCTGTTTGGTTTAGCAGGCTTATGTGAAAGATAGATCTGACCTATTGAAAATATTTGACTTTTTTTGGTAAAAACACAACTGATATTTTGACATGACTGAGCACAAATCAGACAACAATAGCTGAAGTTGATAAAAATGTAAAGGCTTTTGTTTCGAGCTTGACAAAGGCTGACAGAAAAATTAAAGGACAGAGTGATAATGATGGATGGCCCTTGCTGTATTTTGACTGAGAATGAAAGAAATTTTAAGTGGTAAACTGAACTGAGTGATGACCTACCTGGGAAACAATCTCACTACTCTGTGCAAAATTTAATCAGTCTGTGGTATGTAGCACTAAATAATTTAGCAAGGTTTTAAATTCAAAGGGAGCTGCACTTACCCTTGCTCTAAGAAAACGGGATTGAATAAAAGGATCATTCAGCTTGAATATCATGTGCCAACAGCTCCTTAGCACTTAGACTGAATGATCATGAACGCTCATGGACATGAGGTCAAGGGGTTCTTTTTACTAATTGATTCAGATTTATGAAACTCTGAAATGGCAATTATGTGCTTGACATTTTTGTTAGCAAATCAGATGTCATTAAAAATATCCAAACCCTTTTAACAAAAGCTCCATGTAGATCTGTATCACTAGTTATAGCATGAGAGACTTCTGGTGAATGAGTTCATACTGCAAGACATACAGCCGGGCTAAAATGGCTAGGCAGCATAGAAGGAATATAAAATAAATTCACATACTCCCATAATTGTAAGACATTTCATGGGCCTGTAGATGATACTACATGTTAGAAGATGCGAGACATTTGATTTAAGTTTGATTAAACATAATTTAATTGCACAGTCATGACAGAGAAAAAACCTCAAGTGCTAAGAGATACTACAATTTTAATGTTGCTTCTCTTTCTTCCTGAGTTAGGAACTGGTAAGAACAATAGTTTTCTTACAGAAAGTTTTATAGCTTGGTGGTTGCTTTGTGGTTTGTTTCTTTGTTTTCTTTTCTTCCCATTTCAAAAGCAAGAGGTTTCAGTAGCAAATGAAGGAGGATGAAGTATTTTAAGTTACAGCCAAAAAACAGTGTCTCCATCTGTTTTCAAAGAAGCAACCAAAAAACTGGAATCTGTACATCCCTGGACCAAATTCTGTCCTTAGAAAGTTAAGAATATAACTCAAAAGAACAAAGCCTATTTCAATATTAGTAGTTAGTACATTATGGTGTCATCCCAAATCATTTAAAATGAGGGCCTGATATCACACTGTGGCACATTTTACAACACGTGCTCTTACCAGAATTGCTTATGACAAAATAAAAAATGTGATGAATATGAAAAAACAAGGTGTAGTAGCAAGTTATTTCTGATTATGCCATCTCATTTGACACTGAAATATGAAGAAAAAGCCAGCTTCCCTAAATTGTCCTGAAACAACTCCTTTAGTGAATATCTCATTTACTTTGTGCACCAGAGCAACAGCAGGACTCACAAAGACCAGGGGTGTGTGAAAGGCTGATTTTCCAGCAGTAAAGCAGGTCAAGCTCAGGACAGGTGTGTGAGCTGTCAGAAAACAAGCAGCTGTGGATCTCAGGCAGGTGACAAGAAAGAAGCAATGGGAAGGAAGTGCCTCAGTGTGTTAGGAAGGACATGGTAAGGGAAGGTAAGTTCTCAGGGCTGTGAGCAGTGACCAGCTCTGTGACTTTTCTCCTTCCTCAAGGTGTATTTGCCCAGACTCAGGCCATCTCTCAGTAGTGCTGTGGGACCCTGAGTCGTGTGGAAGGGAAGGGCATTTATGTAAAACCCACCTCTGCATCCTTCCTTCCAAGGGGATTCTAACAAGCAAAGCTTGCTGAGTGGAGGCAGCCCCACCCTTCCTCTCGCACTGATCAGAATTTAGTAGGCACTGGGACTATGTGTTCTCTAATGCTCATGAGTACTTGCTAAAATTCAAAGAGTAGCAGCAAATACAGGAAAAAAAGGCTTTTTTCTTTCTCTCTTTTCTTTTTTTTTTTTTCTTTTTCTTTTTAATGGATAGAAAAACATGACCTTTCTGAAACAGCACATTTGTTGCCACAAACACAGCTCTGTCACCTGGAGAATGGGGTAGTCTGTGGCACACACAGTTGGTGGAGTGCACACAGGGACCCCAGGAAACCTGAACCAAACATTTCACAGGAAAGCATCTAACATGAACGTTTAAGTACTGCACTGGTGGCTCACAGCTTTCAAAGGGTTGGGTTTGACCTTTGAAGCCCTCAGTGCTTACTTGAGGGATCCTTTTGCTCCCCACAGCACTCCACTGAATTCGCTATCAGCAAAAGCACTCTGGCTGCAGCTCCCTTGGAACGCAAAGAGAAGTTTTCAATGAAGGCCCTGAGATGCAGGAACACACTCCCATTTCACCGTCCGTCAGACTCATTGTTTGTCACCAGTCCAGCCATTTAAAAAGCTCACCATTCTTGCTCTCAGGGAAGCAGAAGAATAAAAGGTGACATAATGTGGTATCTCTCAACACATTTATCTATTGCTGTTCAGTTTTGGTGTTGCATTAAATGCAACATTTGTACTGTAGAAAATGAATAGGCTGTAACGTATTATTTCCTATTTCTACTTTGTGCTACAACCACGTGATACACAGAGAACATAAAAGGGTAAGTTTGATAACAACTTAACTAGGTGACTGGATATTGAAAAATATCTTAGTACAAGAAAAATTGATATTCTGAATTAGGCAATTCTTTAATACTGAAGAATCTGTTTTCGAGTACACTAGGTTTTACTTTACTAATGGTTACTAGTGCAAGATGTACCTCTAAGGACAAATCAAACCAAGTAATCAACAGAAAGACTGATCTCCCGTGTTCTGGACTTACAGGAATATAATACAGACTTCAAATTACAATTTACTTTAGAAGTAAACTGCAAGACCTAATTTTTCCCCAAACTTAGCGTAAGTTTTGCTAGCAGTTAAAAAAAGTCCTTTCCAATTAAATAGTAGTAATAATAATAAAGCCTATTATTTTAAAGGAGTCAATCTCTCTGGCATAAAAGCTCACCTTTCTCATTAGTTACAAATACTGCACTGGGCAAATCACTGAAGCTTATGCAACTTGCCTGAAAGAAATTAGGTAAAATTTGCAGAGCATGCAGGAGGGTAAGGAAATTAATTTTATAATTCAAAATTTTAAATAAAAAGGTAGTTTTAGGGCATTGTTTGAGACCACAGCCTCAAATGAAGCATTACCTACAAAAAGGCATCTATGTATGTCTTGATTTTGTTCACAACCCTACATTAACAAATATATACACAGTAAAGATCTCTGCCTTGAAGATTTGTAAGGCCATTATTTGGACAGTACAGAGCAAGCGTTAGCAAAAAAGAGGCAGAATTATTCCCATTTCACAGCTGGGGAAATGAACTCAGAAGAATTAAGTAGAATGTCTTAAATTTTACAGACTTCTGAGCCTGACAGGGGAGTTCAAAACAGATCTCCTGAGGCTCATTTCAATCCTCTACTAAAAAAAAAAAAAAAAAAAGCCCAAAAATCAAAACCGCAAAGGAAAGCAAAACCTCTCTCAAAATCGCATTTAAAAAAAGCAGTTGTCCTTATACCTGCAGTGCCAGTTTCACTGCATTCAAGACAAAATGTTGCCACAAAACCCACCAAACATGTTGTCTGAATAAAGGCAGCACGATTTTCCCCCACCATTCTATCACTATTAATACGGTGTCCTAGGCCCACTGCCACTGCTTAAAAATCACATTAAGGCTGCGATGTTCATTTTTATTCTTTTTAAGTAAACAGACAAGCCATATTTCCTTGTTTTTCCAAGCCATAAAATAGGACCATTCAAAATTAAACGAAATAAAGTACCGGCAGCTGGCCCTTGAAAATCTATGAGGAAAAGCTAATGCACAACACAAATTCAGACGCCAGCAGCCTTGGACAAAGATGACAGCTTTCCCTGAATGACACTTGACTCTTTCTGCACACACCCCCAAAATAAATAAATTAAAAAAGCTCAGCCAGAATTGCACTGAGAAGAAGAAAGAGGTCAAGGAGAATTTTCCCAAATTTCCCTGCTATGTAGGCATGTGTTGAAACCAAGTGGAGGCAAACAGACTGCTGATCTCTATTTTATTACTGTTGCTACTTTCATTTCTGTGAGAAATTCAGGACAGATCACTGAAATTGCTTAAACAACTCAAAACTCACTTCAATAATGTTAAGGTTAGTAAAAAGAGATAGCAGAGAATATTATTTATTTTAAATGACTTTATTTCAAAATATAATCAAAGGTGTCGAAGACCAATTTGAAACACTTTATCGCAGTGGGATAGCTGTATCTCAGTGAAAATCACCTTGGGAAAGTGAATGGCATCTTTGCAACCTAAAACATAGATTATTGCACTTCATTGCACTGTCTTTGACTAATAGAATTAATCTTCACATTCCTATCACAAAGTACACTACCTGAGAAAATAAGGCCCTATCTTTCTAGCTGTCAATCTTTAATGCTCTGTCTTTTTTTGCTCAAAAGAGTTCTACACATGTGGTTGAATTCCTGTCATGACTCTTCGCCTTTGTGTAACACATAACTATGAATGGTGGGATAAATGCAACATAGTCAAGACTTAATTTTGTTAATATTATCCAGCTTGCCATCAGGCTGGCAGATATTTAGTATCTTAACTATTAAGCCATCAAATAGGAGAATTCACCAGTGGGATATCATAGTTTTGGTTTTTTGTTTGTTTGGTTGGTTTTTTTTAATAAAGAATGCTTGATCATATTGCTAATTTATTTTAAACAAAATGATATACAAAGTAGGGCAAAGAGATTTCACTTCCTGCTTAGGAATGCTGAAAGCCATCCAGAGCTCTCCTCAATCAAGCACCAAACTAGCACTTCAACATGTCAGGGTTCTTCAACTCCTCCCTGCCTTCTATCAATCAAGGATTATGAATCCTGCAGCAAATGTAAAACACAGAAATCACTGGGGGGAAAACCAATCCACTAGTGCGATGGCCCACAGTAATATCTAAAGAATAAAACAACTTTAACAGTTCCTACAGTTTTGCCCTGCCAAACTTTTTTGTGTCCTTCCTCCTCTCCTTTGGTTTGTTTTTGTCTTCACTTGCCATGAGGATTAATATGGGCAGTTCCATCTGAAAGATATACCCTCCTCAGGCATGAGGTTACCAAGAAAATACAATTTTTTTCTTCCAGGGTGTATGTGGGGAGTAAACAAGCTGCGTGGATACCAGCGAAGGAAAAGTAATGAAAAAGCACATCTGAGTATAAAGTAGGTAAGACAAAAAACCCAGGCACTTTAATTCTTCTGTCCTGAGGCCTTCTAACAAAAAAAAAAAATAATCCTGACTGAAGATTTTTCGGATGACTCACAAATGACACATCACCTCCCACCATGGCATGAACACCATCAGTTGTAGCTGATATCTGGAGACCTGTCCACAGGCAAGTTTCTTTCAATGGGGTTTGGAGCTTTTTTAGTGCTCGTGGGGGAACCACAGCCTTGGGAAACAAGTCAGGGTGTTGTGGGAGATCCTCACGTGGCATATTCCAGCCAACTTTATCAGCTTTGGTGGCAATGGCTTTTTTGTTTTGGTTTGGGTTTTCTTCTCCTTGCAACCTGAGAATGGTTTTGAGATACACCCTTACTGTCCTCCTGATTATTTTTTGCTGTCTGTTCCCCTTTCTGTGATAGTCACACAGAAAATCGATGTGATGAGCTTTTCTGAAAGCTGCCAAAAGGGTTTGGAATCCTTGAGACAAAGTCAAGGTGGTTCACAGGAAGTCAGAGTAAGACCCAATGCAGAAAGTCTATGCTAGGATTTAGCAATTAAAAAAATTACTTTAATTACAAAACAAAGATAAATTTATTACATTTCACCAAGAACTCAAGAAGTAAGAGCTGGAAAAAATAGTTTGTCATTGCAGCTTAGAGGATTCCATTTTGGAGGAGGGACTAAAAACACTTTAAGGTCCCAACACAAATTTAGATTGAACCAATGCTGTGAAGAGAGATTAGGAAGACTTATAAAATTTTAAAGATTTTTGGAAGTTTTTCTTTTTTTTTTTTTGGAAAATTTCAAATTTTTGTCAGTATGATCTGTTTTTTAGTTGAAAGAATACTGAAAACAAGTGGGGAAATACCTTATTTGCTGTAAGGAAAATGTTACTAGAATGCTGTAAGGAAAATGTTACTAGAATACTGTAAGAAACATTTGATTGAATATTTTTTTCCTTTACAGAATACAGAAATGCAGGTTAAGATAAACTTCAGAAAAAATTACCAAGTAATTAATAATTAAACTTTCAAATAGCAAAAATAGAAAAATCAGCACTAATAATCATTAACATCAAATTATGGATGTTAGAAATATTAATGGTTTGAGATAAGGTAAGTGTCTACTCTCTGAGCCTCCATTCTCTTCCCATGTGATCAGAATAGATATGAAAGTTCTCAAAGTTCTCTTTTTTTGGAGAAGCTTTCCCTGCCCTCTCAGCCTCCAAAGCATTTCTATCTATTTCCATTTGGTTAGAACCTTCCCAAGGTTCCCAGTCTCAGCTGGAACTAAGTACAGCACTGTATCTGCATTCCACAGCTCCAAATGGTGCAGGAAAGATTTCAATTTAGAAAAATCACTAAGTCACTTTAATATTATCTTTATAGTTTGAATTTTCTGAATAATAAATGGTTTAGATGGAAACAGAAGATCATTAGCAACTGTTAGACTATAACTTTATCATCAGTCTCAAGTAAAATTATTCAGTTAACAGTTATATTTTCTTCAGGAAGATTGCACATGATCTTCATACACAAGGAGATTTTACAATCTGACTTCTCAAACAGAAAAGCCCAAATGAAGTAAAGAAGTTCAAGAAAATTGGGGGTATAATCAGTAGCAAAATGTGAAGTACAGAAAAATTAGACAGCAAGCTTTGCTACTGCAGCAAATCACTGATAATAAACTCAACAGCACCATTTCAGAAATACATGGCACTGAAGGTCAGAGAAAACAGTTCTCAAATAAAGCAAGAGTAGTAGACCTAGTTCAAGAAGTACTTCATTATATACTCTCTACCCATACACAAACATCCAAAATATTAATTTTATGCACTTATTGGGTACAAACAAAAAAAAATAAGTCCCTCATTATAACTCAAAGCCAACACACAATCTTTTCTTTTTCAGGAATCACATAAGAAATTCAAATCAAGAATTATCACATTAGCCCATCATATGTATACACAGCAAATTAAATATTTTCAAGAGTTGTGTGTTATTAGAGACCTTATGCAGAACTACAGGCTCTTAGAAAATGTATGACATCCATTCAAATATTAGAATATATTGTTAAAGGGTGGACCTGGAGAGAGATTTGCTGCTGATTAAATGCTCTGGATTCAATTATTTCAACGAGAACTTAAGGAATATGAAAAAAAAATTAAAAATGTTCTTTCACATGTTCTCTAACAAAATCACTTTATTTTCAAAGTTTCTTTCATGAAGAACAGTATTTTAAGGTAAAAATGCCGAAGTGTCAAACACATTCCCCAGAAGTGTTAGTGTGGTTTGGAATGCTATTTATTTGACCTTTCCGAAATATTTCAAGTTTATCTGGGAAAAAAATTAGTATCTTTTTTTCTAAAATCACCATAAATGAAGAAAGATCAGTTCACGCAGCTCAACTATACACCCCATTATTCAAGTATTTATCAGCAAAAAGCAATTTCAAAGTAGTTGCCTTGAGAGTGTTCAGGGATAATAGCTGGACAATTCATCCATAAAATTAAGCCAACAATTCCAACATAAGTTTCTTGACAGACTTTTCATACCTGAAAATGTCAACTAAACACTATTCTTCTTTAGTCCAGTAATAAAAGCTGTATTACACAATGATTTCTTAATTCACCTGGCTTTTTGGCTTTCATCTGCATTGTGCTTTAAGGTTTGGACCACATCTTCTAGTGTAACCAAGAGTCTTCTAGAGAAATCAAAGTTATTAATATGACAATTATTTACTGGCTTAATGTCATTTTAGAACATTGATGTTTATGCAAAATCCAAATATTTCAACACAGTTTGAAGGGCTATGCTTTGAAGAATAACACATACATGAAATTCTCTGGGTGTTTCTAATGCTACCTTTGACACAGGGTTTTAATGAGTCACTTTTTTAGGCCTGACACAGTGTAACCTCGCTACTCCTCACTTTGATTTTCACTAAAACTATTCAGCTGATGTGGATTTCAAAGGATATGATGATGATGATGATGATGATGATGATGATGATGATGATGAAAAAAGAGATCTCCTTCTGGATAATTTACCAGACTCTGCTTGATTTCTTTTGTTTGTGGGTGTGTATGCATGCATGCATGGTGGGGAAGAGGAAGAGAGAAAAAAAAAAGATAGTTTGAGGCAAAGGAAGGCTTTTGAGATAGACAAAATCTTCAGGAGCATTCTTTTATTTATTTTTCATCAGAAAACTCAGGCTCCTCTGTCTCTGAGTTGTCTTCCTCACTTCTTAATGTATTTTTACATTACGTTTTCTTGTATTTCTAAATTACATTCCCTTATCACCTTGTAAGATGGGAACAGGAAAAACTTTTCACCTTTGTTTTAAGGACTCAAAATTGAGACTTCCTTCTTTTAATTCAAACACAGATATAAACAAGAAAAAATCTTAAAACTAAAAGGCACAGGTATTCAAATGCACTAAATTTCTAATTATGTCCTAAGATGTCTTCTGAGTCCCACATTCTTGATATGCCTTGATTGCTGAAAGGGCAATTTTGTGGTTTTTTTTAACTAAAATTACCCACTATTGTAGCCATAAATGTTACTATTGATACATCACCCCACACTTCTCTTTTCACAAAGCCCAAACTTTGTTCACCCAAAGGTAGGATACTCCCATAGGCAAAGAAAGTGTTTTCTCCAAGATGAGTGTGTAAATGAGACATTTCAACTCAGAAACTTTAAGGCGGAAACTTTAGTAATTATCTAGTTATCTTTCTGTCTGGGGTCTTAACACCAAAACAGAGGGCAACGAGATCACTGATGAGTTTGCTGCTCCATTTGGATGCTTCCTTTCCTTCCACCTTCCCTCTAGTGAATATTTTTATGTGTTTTTTGATATATGCTTATGACGATGAGGTGTCCAAAAACACTACACAAGATTTATCAGAGGTCTGTAATGAAAACATTTGCAAATCAAAAGATTTAATGCCTATTCAGTAAGCTTAGTTTTCCAAGAAAGCAGAAAATATCCTCACCTCCTCAGTTTTCTTTCAATTTACTGTTCTACTAGGTTTCTACTTTCTTGGAGAGATTTAAAAATAAACTTGTATAAATTTAAAAGTGCACCATGCTGGAATTATGAGTGGCCACAGAAGGTGAGCCTCTATAAATGTATTTGGAGGTAGGATTTAATAAACTCGGGTGTCTGGAGCAGATTTGGTACAGTGCCATTTACCAGATGTGGAGAACAGTCAATCACAGAAATTTACAACCAGAACAAAAATGAAGAAAAAAAGTGGGAAAAAAAAAACACTAAGGAAGGAGAGTGGATAGAAGGGACTTGAATATTAGATCATAACTAATGAGAAAATGAGAGCAGGGTGGAAAAATCTGAGAATCTACAGAAGGAAAGCAACACAAGTATAAAAGTGATTTCCACTGCATACTTCCAGGACAAACAGCAAGAGAGGCCAAATAGCTTGTAGAGTTTGGAAGTGAAGAGATCAAGCAGCAGGTTTAAACAAACAAAAGAGAATACTTTTCCCTCGAAGCACGTAACTCAATTCAGAAACTTGTTGCCACAGGTTACTGTGAAAGCTAAGATGACAAATGTTTTGAAATGGGACTGGACAAGCAGGTGGAATATAAATAATGTTATAGCTAGGAAAGGTGCAGTGGGACCTTT
>JAYRBT010000001.1:6287625-6311361 GCA_036023395.1 Myiotriccus ornatus
AATGTTTTGAAATGGGACTGGACAAGCAGGTGGAATATAAATAATGTTATAGCTAGGAAAGGTGCAGTGGGACCTTTGGTCTTACACACTGTAGGAGATCTTCTGTTTGAAAGCACATTTCAAAATACTAATGAGAATGTAACTCAGTCTTTCAGCTGCCTTTATTTGCAAAAAATAGCTCACCTAAGAAAAAATACAAAATAGAGAGGCTGAAGACAAAGGAATATGTTATGACACTTTATTCTTCAAAGATACTAAGCACTGGCTCAAATGTTTTGTATGTATAATATGGGCAATATTACGTATGTAATGTATGCATATCAGGGCAATAAGAACTGCCTTGACCATCCACAGCTGCTAGTTCATATTAATTTCCATATTGCTCTTCTAGATAATTGCTACATGACACATTATAGCTCTGAATATTTCAATTAATTTAATGCTTGTCTGTAGATTGGCACATCAGGATATTTCACCAAGGTTCTTCATTTCAAATAGGCCTGCAAATTATCAAATGCTGCTGTTGCCATTAAGAAGGTTTCTCAATGATGTGGGCTTGTGTCACTCACTCCAATGTGATGATGAACAAAGTCTTCAGCAGTGACCTCCAGAGGTCACTGCTTCAGCAGTGACTCCAGATGAACCACTTCCACATAAATCACAGGTGTATCTTCAGTTTGATTATGATGGGCCACCTTCTTCCTCTACTCCAGCTAAGTCAGTGCACTTATTACCTAAGCTCTGCAAGTAGAATCTGGTTTTGGGTTGAGAAACATGAGGAAGAGAGTGAAAATTGCCTGGGGCACATTACCAAAGAAAGTGTGTAATATATCCAGCCAGAATGTGCACTTCTAAAGCATCAGGCTCACCAATTAGAATACAGAAGTGACAACAGCTACAGGCATTAAAGCTTGTGCTTTTTTTACTGCAAGAGACAAATGTTTGAGCAAACTATGTCTTGCCTTTGTACTTCTGCCTATAAACTCTGACTTTGTGCCCACCCTCCTGCTTCACGTTTTATGAAATTCATTATTAACAATAAATGTTAAGAAAAATTAAATTAGCAGACATATTGATTCAGCAAAGCAGCATGAGCATATTTAATAGCCCATGCCGTTAACTTTATTCAAATAGGTTCAATTTCTCTGAAGTCTGATTTCTTTAATTATACTACTAATACAAAAAGATTTTTTTATGTTATCAGATAGTAATTGCATTGGACAAATTGCCATTCATCTGCTTATAGCAATATTTTTTTCCAGTGCCATCCCCTAACATCAAAATAGTATTACTTCATCATCCCTTAACGTGGAAAAAATACTACTTTTCCATAAAATTTTGTGCCTAGGTTGGTTCAGTTAAAGGTATGAGACACTCTTTGCTTGTTTTTTACAATTAATATGTATAAATAGTTTGCTTGCCTTTAATCTGTATTTATAATAACCTATTCCTTCCATTTTTAGGCAATCCTCTCTCTACACTAAAGCTGTCTAAATCTTCTCTCAGTTAGTAAGATAACTTCAGGAACTGACAGAATTAGCAGACTGAGTACCACTGAGAGGGGGATTTCATGGGGGGGGAAAAAAAGAATAGAAGCCAGATGAAGCTTTTATAACGTTAACAAACAGAAAGACAGAAAATCTGTCAGAGTAGAAGTGAAAATAAAGGAAAAAAATGTAGTGCAAATCACAGTATACATAAGAAAAGAAAAGCTCTGAATCGGGTTGCACTCCCCTGCCTCTGCAGAGGATACCTTCCATTGATGTCCTCTGTTTCCTCACACAAGTTCACATGGAAAATCTGGCATGTACTTGTATTAGAAACCCAATAGTCAAAGTAAGAAGGCATACTTATGGGATAAATCAACTCTAACAATGAAGTAGGACAAAAAAATTACATCAACACATTAAGCACAGGGGAAGGGATGAGAAATCAAAGAATGCTTCCAGATATATTTAGGAAGATGAAAAAATACATCCTCTATTAAATGGAAGGATGCATCTCAGAAAGTGATAAAAAGTAGGTTTTTTAGCCCCCAGAGAAATAGAGAGAAAATATTGTATAATTTGGGGAGGATTATGTTTCACTAGAGACTTTCATGAATATAATGAGCTAAAGAAGGGGTAAGGATGCTTAAATTGATCTATACAACTGATCGTTCTACACTTGATAAAATAATTGTGTCAGTCTCCTCTGTACTTAAAATAAACCTAACAATGAAATGCAGTAAGTTGCTAAGCACTAAACATCATCCCATACTCTGTCACATTACTCTAATTGTTTCAGAAACCTCGGAAGCACCTGACATTTACCTTCTCTAGTTCCAACACTGGAATTGCAGAAATGCAATTAGGAAAACTCTAGTACTCATAACAGGAAAGGTCAGCAGTGAGGGAGCTAAAGCTGATAACATGCCTAATATGCTGCCAAACATAACAGAACGCCTCCCTGATAATGAATGATTTTACAGACTGACATGAAGTTGTTGCAAGATAATCAGATCAACAGGGGGCACACCACTGTGTGAAAGACACATAGGAAATGGTGAAATAGTCTTTGATAGAGGTATATTGCAGAGCCATCACTGATGGAAAAAAAATCTACCATTATCAAAGGCCATATTTTCAGAAATAATCACGTAAGTAAACTGGGCAGAAAAGAAAAATCACACAATTTTCAACATATGGCAAGCGCGGAAGCCATTACCTCATCAAAGGCAGTGCCCTTCGTACCTGCAGCCAACAACCACCACCCCACCATCTCCAGGGTGTGAAGGACATTTTTGTCTTTTTCTCTTCTTGTGGTAACTAAGTCGAGGTGAGGGGGTTTAGTTTTTCTCTTTGTCCTTAGTACAGAAATACTCATGCAGCAGTACAGGCTCTGTGTTCCTCATGCAAAGACCTCCTCCTTACTTGTGCCACTAATTCTACATAAACTAATGGTGAACTTTAAGGAAAATGAAAAGTAATCTAAGGGTTTCTTTTGACAAATGACATTTCATCAACAGTGCCAATAAACAGCTCCTTACTGAAAGCAGCACTTATTAGAAGTTTTATGCCAAATACCTAAAGGCAGGTTAAACCTGTAGTGAAAAATGTTTTTGAGACCTTACAACCATCAAAGAAACATGTATTTGTTATAACCGAGTTCATCATGAGCAAATAAAATCAACATGATTCTAATGTCTACTTACAGACTATAATTTTCATTAGTTGTTTTTTTTTTATTTTATTCTCTCATAGTTATAAGAAGTCACATTTTTTAAAAAAATTACACCAAAAAAAAGTACTGTCATGAACTACAGTGGAGCTTCTGCCTTTATATTCACTTAGATTAAAATTCAAATTATGGAAATCATCATCTTCCAGGAATACATATTTGTGATAAGAAAACATCATGTTTTGAGACTGCTAGGTCCATACTGCGAGGCTATATTAAAGGTAAATCCTGATTTTGTATTACAGTTTCTCCTATATCTAAGTTATATCAATCTATTTCATCATCAACTTAGAAGGCAGCTATTCTTTTCATGTGATACGTATTGTTGTCTAATTTATTAAAAAAAAATCAAATGAAATTAAATATGAACCTTCCTATTCTTCGATTTTATTAGAAGTAGTATAATGAATTAAGGACATGAAATAGTTTTGATGATTGACCATAATGATAGGCCAGATGATGACCAGCTAACTTGGACAAGCTGAATTTTCTCAGTAGCAGGCTATAACTTGTGTGAAGAATCTGGTCTCCCATCTTTGGTGGTCTATAAATAACTAAACAGAAAACCTCAAGCACTCACTGTCTGGTACTTCTCTTCATATATCCTTTTGTGACCAGCTTTATCTGAACAGCTGGGCCTGAGGCAAGTGTTTTTAAAACAGGACCAACATACTGCAAAACATTTTTACAGGTGCTTACTTAGCAAAAAGTTCACAGCATAAGTGATTATATTTTGATTAAACTGTATGAAGAAAGGCATGCTAATAAAAGAAAGATAACATCCTTCCCACAGCTAGGTGATAGCATAAATAGAAGTGCAATTACACTGCCAAGTTTTTTCTTGCTATTCATTGTGTGATGACCATAAGCAGCTGACTGTATTAGCTTGAAATGTTACATATGCATTACATGCACTAACAGGTACACACTCACCATGTACTATCAGGACATATTCTGTGCTGTTTCGGCCAATAGGATTTTTTGCTTCACATCGGTATGTGCCATTGTCTGTTTTGTTTAGGAAACTGATGCTTAGAACCCTGCCATTGACAACCATTCTCTCTGGATCTGGCAGTTCTCCACCGTCCTTTGTCCACAGTACTGGTTCTGGCCTGTTGGATCCAAAGCAATGCATTTATTTAGATACATGAAACATGTATATGCAACATATGCATCAGAAATAGTAGCATCAGAAATAGTAGCATCAGAAACTTACGAGTAGTAACCTACCATCAAAGAGTATTCAATGACTGTTTGAATTACTGGATATAATGAACTGTCACTATTACAACCTCACCATCCCAGATGCCAATTATTAAAGAAAGTGAAAGAACAAGCAGAGAAAAGAAGAGAAATCAAAAAGGAAGTAGAACAGGACTGGATCAGACCGAGATCTTTCCTAAATTAAAAAATAGTTCTTGCAAGGTTTTAGGGCTCACAGTCTGGAAAGATGCTTGTCAAGCTAAGAGAAAACAGCTTTCTGTTTTTCTGATGAACAATATGGTTCTGTGTGGCTGACAGGAACCAGAAATCATGCAAGCAGGGTAAGGTACACATAAGTGATTTGTAAATGGATTCTCAAATTATTTAGGCCATTCACATTCACAAGTGCACTCGAATGAGCTGAGTGTTTTCCCTGAACCAGGCTTATCAGTCTCAAAGCAGCACATCTTACACATAATCTAAATTTGTTTCAGTTGCTGCACTGTGTCACAGACCATCCCTTTTCCCGCCCTTTCTGCATCCTTCCCTCAAATAATTGCTTGTTACACATGTTATCACTAGCAATGTAAGATTTAACTTGAAATCCTTGATTTCCTTCTTTTATGAAACCTTTCCTCTTGTGCCTCCTGCACTTGCCTCAACCAGGCCAAAAGCAATGCACTGGCAGGGATAACCCCCTAGGCAAGTTAAGGGCACCACAGAGAAGGGAGCTGACCATCCTGCAGATTCACATATTCACTCCTTCCCACTGGCAAGTGATACCTAACTCTTTCCTAAAGACTCGCAAGAAGCTCTACAGTTCAGGAGATTTGCCTAACAGACAGCAGAATGTATTTATTACTGCTACTCAGTCTTTGCTTACACGTAACAAGATATACTTTCAAATTTACCTGAGGAAAATCACCAAAAAGGCAGACTCAAGACTGGGAATGAAAGGTTGTTTTACTGAATCCTGTCTGTGTCACAAACACAGCATCTCAGGCCTTTGGATACTAATCACTTAAACAAGATATATTACAGCCTGGGGATTCACTGATACCTTACGTGTAGCTGGTAGCTCTGTACACTGTAACCCAAATATCAATCTCCTTTGGGTACACTATTTAAGTGATTTCAGTCTGAAGCTGTTCTAGATTGGCACATATATTTGATAGGAGAGTATTACATTATATTATCCTATTGAAATATGCAGTTGTGTGACTAAATAATTACACAAAATATAATACAGTGTTGTAAAATTAGCAGTTGCCAAAATAATCACTAGTCTTACTAAAGAAAGAGTTAATTTCATTAATTTAAAGCAGGTGTCCAAAGCCTATTAAATTTAATAAGTATTAAGAATAGGAATTAAACCTAAATAGTTAAGGAGAAACATTTTGCCAAAATGTGGCCTTATGCACAGAAAAACACTCCTAATGATTTCAATGACATGCTTTTCTTTAAGTTAGGCAAGACATGTAAACAGGGAATTTTTCTGAAATGCACCTACTGCTGTATAATTCATATAACTCTTTAAAGTAAAAATACTGTGGGTCCCTTCCAACTCAGAATATTCTGTGAACATCTGAAGCACTTATCTTGAAATATAACAGATTTATACATGTTTTAGTAATATTTGGATGACACCCTGCTAAAACACCGTTGAACTTAGACTGACTGTTCTCTGAAGTTACAACTTTTTTCAGAAAAACATATACCCAGAGAATAAAGCAAGGATTAAGAACTGTGGATGTAAAGGGCCTTATTTATACCTACCATAAATATGTCATAATCCTCTTCCTAAGTGCACTTTCATGAACTGGTATCTAAATGCACATGACAAACAATATACACGCTTCCTTTCTGCTTAATGCAAGTGGGGACTGTCAACGTCCGTGCTGTGGCAGAAACACTGCCCTGCAGAGTTCACAACATCAGGGTGTGATTTGCTCTGATATGTTAAGGTGGATTTGTTCAGTTTTCTAGCAAACTCCTCATTGTTTCCCCTTTACCAGCTTACTGTGAAACTGCAGTCCCAGGAGTGGAGACTCTGAAACACTTCTGCTACAGTGTGCACCATTACCAGCATAAATGGCATGTTAAAGCAACTTCTGTGCAGTGGTAATTTATGGAACTTACGTTTTAAATTGAAACTAGATGGCATATCCTAGGGGAAAACCCATAGGATAACAAATAAGTATGAAATGAAGACTTAGATATAAATTA
This sequence comes from Myiotriccus ornatus, assembly GCA_036023395.1. Lineage (NCBI taxonomy): Eukaryota > Metazoa > Chordata > Aves > Passeriformes > Tyrannidae > Myiotriccus > Myiotriccus ornatus. Next base: position 6,294,274 of record JAYRBT010000001.1, read on the forward strand.
TTCAGGGGCTCTGTCACACTGTAATATACCAGCTGTAGTCTTACACAGAGCACTTAGCTATGCTTGCAAAGTGATGTGCGGCAGAAAAATCACAGCTTAGAGAGAGGCAGATCTGCATATTGTGGATGTTGGGAAAGCTGCTAATTAACAGTTAATATTAAGCCATCCTGTGCTTTATTGGTGGCAACAGCAAAAGAATTCCTGGGCAGCAGGCCCACAGTCAATACATCCTGGTGACCGGGCACAGCTCTCAGGCATGATGGTGCCTAAAGCAGCAGTTCTGTCACAACCACAAAATTAAATTTTGCCTGTGCTGCTGGGAGGCTTTGAGACACTCTGGTCTAAACGATTCACTAGTTAGGCAGGAGTGAGCTGAGAACATGAGACATGCTCATGCACCCAGGCCATCATGCTGCTGTGGTCAGCGACAAGGGGATGGCTGTTTAAGGAAAGCACATGAGTACATCCCTTTTGCGAGGTCCATTCCTCCTGCACTCTGCCAGCATCCACAATCATTCTGTCAGGGATGCTGGAGGGCACATCTCTTGTTCTCTTTTGTACCTACTTGCTATTTAGACCTGTTAGCTATGAATGTCACTAATATCTTTTGGAGTCTGCTAATAATGTCCATCAACCCAGCCTCCTGTAGCAATGAATTCTGGAAGTTCCCTACCTGCTATGCAAAAATGTATTTACTTTTATCTCTCTTACACTGATCTCCTAGCAGTGGCAATGAATATTGCAGGATATGGTAAGTAACACTTCTACATATGATAATCTTGTTATAAGTTATGACAGCCTTGTACTTTGCAGGCCCCTCTCTCCCTCTCTTTCTCTGAATTTGATACATTCTAAGACTATCAGCAGGGAAAAAAAAATACAAGAAGAAAGGGCAAAGGAATCTCAACTTTAGAGCATATTGGCTGTTGTTTGATAATTGCCTTGGTGCCTTCATTGTCCAAAGTACAAATGCAGCTGAAACACTAATGGGAGAGGCTCTCTTTCTCTGACACAAGGCACAGACAACTGTAAATCCCCCCTTGTTTACCCTATTGAAATATGAGTGCAAACCCAGACAGAGGTTTTTAATCTTAGACAACATTTTGACTTGGGTTTGAGACACTAAAACACCTGACAAATACGCACACTCCTAATATTGCACTTTTTCCCCTATTGCATAAATCTCTAATACTGCAGAATTTCAGTGCTTTTTTCATACTAATGGGCTGCTATAATGCTAACTACTCCTGCGTGGACTGGAACAAACAGGGTGTCCCCGTGCCTTGGGTTTGCTCTTACTTCAAGCTGAATCACACTTAGTCATTTAATACCTATTTTTCTTCAGACAATCTTGAAAGCATCTTCCTTGGAGCCCAGCTGCTATAAAATCAGAATAAGCACTTTGGCCACTAATGCAATTGCACGCTGCTCCCTTCACACATCTCCTGGCACAAACAGGCTCACTGACCCACTCTGTCCTAACAGAAACACCCAGCCTGTTAGTTACAATACACTAACCCGAAGAACTAGTCTGTCCTCCCTTTCCTTTTGCTGCATTGGGTAAGAGCTGCTTTTCTGTATCTGTGGTTCAATCCCTCCCATGTGGATGTGGTTAAGTGGAAACGAGCTCTGCTGCCACTGAGACCCTGCACTGGGCTGAAGGAGGAGCAGAGCTGAAGCACCAAGATGCTGTTTGCTTCCCCAAAACACAGCTCTGCTTCTGTCTTACACATACTAATTTGCTCCCAGTGTGACACCTTTTAAAACAAACCCAAATAAATTAAGCATGCTGTACTGATGAAATACTTCCACAGACACAGCTCAACTGTGACAGCCCCTGATATTTCTTTGACTGGTTTCTATTGCCTTTACTGATTTGGCTTTGCACTCAGCTGCTCACGGTGGCATTATCAGGACTGTGTTAAACAGAAAGAAGCCAGAGATACCAATCACAAGCATTATGAACAGTAATGTCTCTGCCTGCTCCCCAAGAAATCTGAACTCCATACTTCCTCTGATGAACTGTTAAATGGGCTTAGATTTCATTATAAGCTATGTTTAATCCTAACAGAAAAGCCCAGAAGCATTCAGTGACTGACTTGTAGCAGGGAACTGTTTTTTAGGATAAATAAATGATTTTGTTGCATGTCTTCCTGTTAGCTTCAAAACCTGACATAAAAAGCAACAAATTTTGGTATTCTTTCCCAGACAAACTGAAATGGGACTGCAATGAAGGAATCAAAACACGGGTACGAAGTTGCACAATGACTCATGTTTTATACTGTGGAATACTCATGTTTTCGAAACCGAAGTCAGATTTGGTTAGAAAAGAACACTTGGGCACTGACACCTTTTCAACAAGTGTTTCCATAACATGAAATTCAACAGTTATATTTAAGTCCACATTAATATTTTCTTTTTATAACTGTGGCCTTTAAAATTACACAGTAATATTTAAAAAAAGAAATTGTTTATTTTCTATCCCTTTTTCCATCCTTAACCAAAAGACTGCGATGTTTCCGTCCTTCCTTATAAATCCTCTTTTCTAGTGATATTTTTATATCTAGCAATTATAGTTAACTTACCCTTCTTTTAAAAATGGTACATATATCTATTGTATTACCTCTTCTTTCTGGACAAAGTGAATTTGTGCAATGCAATCCATTTGCACTTGAAAGTTCTTGGTTTTATTCATTTTTTTGTTGCCCTTTTCTGATTTTTGTGTATAGAAAGGTCATGTACAAAGCGTTCTTCACCGAGACCTTAGTAAACAACACTTGGATGACTTACTGGCCCTTGGTAATAGCACAGGATAACCTTTCTGTTTCCATAAGATCACACTCAAAAAAACCACCTCAGAAAAACCAAACCAACAACAAAAAACCAATGCCACCTCTTTACATATTCAGTCTTACTGAGGATATTATCCTCCAACTGGGTATCTAAGCATCCTGTCAAAATTCTGTAGCCAGTGTGGGTAAAAATAAGAAGGATGGACAAAGAATTTGAGGAACACTAAGAAGACAACTATATTCATTATTTGAGTACGGACCTCTGAAACAATACCTTTTACTTCTCTAAACAGGGTTACACTTGTATTCTCTGAAATCCATAAAAACATAATCTAGTAGATACGTTCAAATGAGTAATGGAAAAGGTATCACAACATTTATCAGAGTGTTTCTTGTTGAAATCCTGCTGCAAAGTTGGAAGTCATCTAAGGGAATGATTGCTCCATTAATTGAAAACTTATAGTTTCTCTGTATCAAGAAACTGGGTTTTTAGCTTTGTCAGTTAATCATCCAGTTCAAAGTCTAAACCCTGAGGGAGCCTCTTGTTTATATAAAGTCTCAGTCTGATGAGTCATTTTGGGATGAGCTGTTTTGGGAGCCTTTCATTTATCAAAAACATCAATACCCACAGTCACTAGTCTTTCATAAGAGGCTTGGATAGATGGTTTTTATTTTATGAGATTGGAACTCTCTGTGATTCTGTAGCTCTGCAAAGCCTGAGTAACCTTCATATAGTGTTTTTCTCCCCAGAAGAATTAGTAAAGAATATCCTAAGTGCCTTTAATGAAGTTCTCTTTTTTTTTTTTAAGAAGGAAGTTTTGAACCTCTGAATTGTCTATTATATTTTTCTCTACTCTTCTTTTTAAGCATCTCAACAGACATAACGTAGCCTAAGAACATTTCTGATGTGCTATAATAACTTTTTTTAAATGGTTAAGAATTAAATTACCAAAATATGTTAAAAATGAGGTGGCAACAAAATATGAATTTCCACTTCTTACATCATAAAAATTTGACAAGAATTTACACCTCTAAAGACAAGAGGAACAACAAGAAATGTTGAAGACAGTGTATTATGTTTTTTAAAAAGCTGCTTAAATAATAAATATAGAGATAATAAGAATCTCAAATTATGTTAGTATTCATCACTTACAAGAAAAAAACAAGAACCCCAAAAATTAGAAGAAAAAAAATATAGCAGAAAAGGAAAGCAAGCAATCCAAACCAAACCAACCAACTAAAAAACCCAAACACACTTCACTCCTTGCCTTTTGTCCTAGATACAGATAAAGCCTTTGTTCTTTGTTGTGTTCATCACAACTGTACTTGGGTGACAGACCTTGCTGCTTGTACCTTGCCTTAGATAAATCCACCTTCACTGGATTACAGGTACTAACCATGTTGATATGATAGACTAAATTTGCAGCTGAGAGTCCTTATCCCTCAGAAGACTGTGACATCAACTGATTAAAGTGAGTCACAAAGAGTCTTCTCAAAGCAAAGATATTTATCCTTTTACCCAAAGATACAAGTATATCTTATTACAGGGCAAAAGAGTAATTTTTTGTATTCATATTTCCTCCCATCTACTTACCTGCAGCTTTTCCTTTCGCACATATCATGTACCTTCCCCCTCTCATCCCCAAAATGTTTCCTTTGTTAGTCATTTTCAAGAAGGAAAGGCAATATCAGTCTAATATTCTGAAGAGTGCAAAATCCATATATGTATATATATATGAAGTTTCTTACCTAATTCCAGTGTTATTCACTATCTTCTCAAAGAAGTGAAAAAACCCTGCTGTGAGTAACATTTTGGAGAATGGCTTTCTCATAGTCATGAGACAGATCAACAAGGGAACTTATGTGAAATCAGAAGACAACTTAGCAGTGAATTGTATCAGAAATATCCCTTGTATTCTACTATTGTAAGCAGCAGGGAGGCTAGAAATGGACAAAAAGATTGTCTAAAAAAAAAAAACCAACAAAAGTTTGTGAGATGCCATAGGGATGTATCCAGAATTCCATTCAAATAAACTCTAAATCCATTGCCACATGAAAGCACATGTTCACAAAGTACTGTCCTCCCTAAGGCAAGTTTAATGCAGGAGGAAGAAGTGGACACCAAACTGGTGCTCTCACTGCTGTGGGCGATCCACTGTCTTCCCACGAGCCACATCAGAAGTGAAAAAATAGTTCAGAGAATTATGGTTCATTATCAAGAGTCACTGTGTGTGTGTTGGAGAACCAGTGTCTTGTCAGGGTTAGTTTGGTTGTGCCAGCACTGCCAGCCCTTCAGCTTTGACGGAAATGCAATTCCCTCTTGCCTAGACACAAAAGTTTACAGTGGAAAAAAGAATCTTGTGATTATACCCTCCACTTCTTGATACAAATTAAGATTAAAAACATTTCATGCTTTATAAGGGGCTGTTGATTTTCTCCAACCTTTTTCTTGGGCATCTGTGTCTGCTACTTCCTCAGAAGCAAGGGGGAGCACTGCAGATGTGCAAATTTTAATGTGCTTTCATAGCAGAGAACAGTAAGGGCCTTCAGCTACCTGGTCTGTATAGTTCCCATCCTATAACCTCTCCCTCTTGTATTCTATTTTATGCAAAATCTCTCCCACATTTGTCATAGACTACACTTACTTGCAAACTTCTGGTGTCTCATTTCACACACACCCCCTCCTCTGATTTTTTGCATTCTCTGAATCTGACCAACTTCCCAAACAACAGATTGGACATTTCCACTACCTTATTATTTCTCAAGACATTTCTGCACCAGGCAAGTAATTATACTCATAAAAGGCAAAATCTGATGAACTACTTTATTTCTGCCTTCCCTCGTCATGAATCTAGAAACACAAAACAGAGGAGAGAGGAAGAGGCTGCCATATTTCCAAATTTTCAAGGCCAGCCCATCACTTGGGAACAAATGGAAATGAAGAATACAGGCACACTGATGTATACCATAAAACCTCTTTTAAATACGCCATTAGGTCAGGGAATAGGCAATTACTTCCTTTTTTTTCCAGAATAAATCTGAAAAAGACCTCGATATTTTAATGCATTTTTAGTAGCTCAAATCAAAATGCCTAATATTTTAGAACATTTTTAGTAACCAGGTAATAACCACACTTTTTTATATATATTTTAAAGTCCAAGGCTCAAAACAGCTCAAGTTCAGAGGTAACAAAATAACCTTTACAGCTTACAAACAGGTTTCATAAAAAGTGCTTTAAAATTTTTTGTCTTTAGAAAATAATGGTACATATGGCTACACTGTTCATTTTATGTTGCCAGTTTATAAATAATTTATATTTCTTTTAAATTTTGACTGGGGGAAAAAAACAAACCAAAAAAGTCCTCCACAGAAGTGTAACATCACTTTCAAAAAGATTCCTGAGGCTAAAAAGGCAGAAGGAGAGGTGTAAGCCAGTATAGCAGCAGGAAAGACAACAAAAAAGAAGAAAAAAACCCACCTAAACAAAAAAACTCAACCCAAACCAAACAAAAACAACAAACCACAAACAAACAAGAAAAACAAAACAAGAAAACCAAACCCCATTAAATTAATCTTAAGTCATAAATTCTGCCTTACTTTCCAGGGAACAGAGGCCTTGCAGAAGTGGCTGCCACTGTCAGCTAAATGACAAGAGCTCAAGGACAAAGTAGTAGGTAATGCTTTACAGGAAATATCCCTGGTTTGGCCTGGACTTGACCACACATTAGATAAGGTGTTTTCCAATTTCTATAAAGTAGCAAAGCCTCTGGTTTTGTATCAGAACTCTCGTAGGGAAGGCCTGACACGGCCAGATTGCACAGTGTCGCACCTGGTTGGGTGGACGCACAATTACCATCTGCTGTGCAGCCCTTCAGCAGCTCTACAGGCAGTGGAGAAGATATCCTTAATGACATAGCAATAATGAAGGGCAAGTGACAGCCTTGTTTTCAGCAGATTGTGCAAGAAAGCAAAGGGCCAGAGACCTTCTCCACAGGGTGCATCTCACCTACTGCTGCAGGCAGAGGGGGGAAAAGGGAGACTCCGTGAAGAAGAACGGAACCTTCTGGAGAATGGGAAGTCAGCTTGAGACAGGGAAAGATGTGAGGTCTACACTGATGCCCTGAAAGCTTCTTTAAAATTCTGGAGCTGAAGGCACTTTGGATCAGCACTGGAGCACGTCGGTAATATACGCCCTTTCCCTGTTCTGCCTGGGATTGGTGCCATATATTGATGTGCAAATTACAAAGACAAATCCCTTTCCTTTCAGCCTCATAAGCTAAGACCTACACTCTCAGATAAGAGTGGGGAAGTGGGAGGGGAGAGAGGAGAAACTATATACAGATAAGTGGATATAAAGAATAATTGTCACACCTTGCTTAAATATTTTATTGCTATTCCTAAGGGCTTTTTCTTTCCTGTCAGAGTACAGCTGGAATGATAAATGGCATGTACGAATTTTATTCACATGAAAAATTGTTGATTAAACATTGAAATCTTAATGGCCTGGTTTCACTGTAATTCCAGTTCTATAGGTTTCTAATTATGTAGTCAGTGTTCAAACAGCTAAATCTTTGGGCTTCTTATGCTGCTGTTTACACCTTGTTGATTCCTTCTTAACCTTTAAGAGCTATTGAGAAATTAGTAGATTATTCTTTTTCATCAGCTGTAAGTAAAGCATGACTATAAGAACAAAGGACGATAGAAACTGCCATGGATTAAATGGACAATATCTGGAAAAAAATGTATTTCAAAGACATGCAAATGTCAGCAGTATTAAGATAATATGGTGCTCAAGTGGATGCATCAGAAAGGCTGCTGAAAATTACTGGGATTAACCAGGAACTATGTTCTTAATTTTAATGAAGGAAGTACTGCTGGGGATAGGAAAGCAGCAGCAAAGCATAATGATGGGATGTGCACACTGTAGTTACTATGCAGAGGAAAATAGCATCTCAGCTGGCATGCCTGCAGATCTGTTTATAACATTGTCTCTCCTCATATCAGTTTACAAGTATACTGCATCCCCAGCCAGAGGAGCAAGAAAATACCGATTTATCAGAAATAACAGAAAAAAAATGCAGAAAGAGCTTCAGGACCACTTATTTTAAATGCTTTACATTTTCATATTACAGGATTAAGAAAGGTACATTTCCTTAAACTAGCTTGTCTAATATAGGCTATGCTATATGCTAATATAGGCTATGCTCACACCACATTTTCAGTTCCTTTTCCTCTTTTTCCTTAATCAGTATTATGTCTGCTGATCATATCGCCACTGCCAGTTGAGGTCTGAAGTTTATATCAAGGTATTAATGAGCAAATATTATTAGGAGGGCTTTTTTCCCCTTCAACAAGTCAGGATTTTAAACCGCTTAGATATTTCAGGCTGACACACTGATGGATATTCACAAGCCTAACTTGCACTGTTTTTGCTAAGAGCTGTGTCCCAACATTCATAAAAAACTTTGTCTCTGTTATAATAAGCTGAGAAATCCCATCTAAGAAACACCAGCTGCATTTTTTGAGTTAAGGTCAAATGCTTGCTGGCACGAGAATCAAAGAGGAAAATGAAGAGTGGCTGATTCATTTCCGCTTCTTCCATTAAGTAAACAGTTGAAAATCTCATTCACAGTTACTTGCTTGTCCACATACTACTTGTTTGAAATCATTTGCTGCTGATGTAAGGCACAGTCAAGGAGAAGCCTCATTAAACTAAAATTCCTTCCTGCACTTGAGGTGCAGTGACAACACACAGAGAGATGATAAAAGTACCAGTGCTGCAACTTGAATGACAAGCAAGGGCTGTACAAAGTCTTTAGTACCAACCCTCATTAAGCAAGGTATGCACTTCTTGACTTTCAATGCATGTAAGAACATCATGAAGTTTGGGAGACGTAGCAAAATATCCTCTTTTCACAAAATAAAATGCTATTAATAACTAGCAATAACAACAACATTTCTAAGGTTTTCAGTTTAATAGTGGGCTCTTCTCAGCAAGTAACCAAGTGTTTGTTGCTATTTATAACAGCTTGTAGGAGCACCAAAGGAATGAAAATATACCATAAAACTTTTGTATCTCAGGTATTTTTTTTCACCAGTGTCAAAAAAAAGCTGATGTTGAAGCACACTGTATTAAACCATAATGAATAATAAAATGCTTTATGCTTTCCAGATAATGTAGCGCTATCTTAATAACAATACACTGGCAACTTACAATTATTTGTGTTTCAGAGCTAAGTCCTACACCACAGTTTGTGTCAATTTCTTTCGCATCTAAAAATAACTTGTGAAACAGTAACACAATAAAGGGGAAAAGAGACAAACATTATTTACTTACAGAAGTTTGCCTTTCTTTTCCCAAATGTGTCATTATCTCCAGACAGAGGGGAGTGCTTTGGTTCGCACAAACTTCTCTCACACAGAAAATTATTCATTAGTACCTTCGTGGTAATAATTTTAGCACTGTAAAGGAGATGTCCTCAAGCTCTCTAAGGGATCCAGCTCCATCAGCATCCCGTCTAGCAAGCCACAACAGCCTATGTTCAAGGCTTAGCAGCACAGGAACAGCTGTACTGAGACAAAAAGCTCAGCTACCCCAGTGCCTTATCTCCAACACCAGGGATAAGCAAACGTCTAGGGAAGAGTCCAAGCACAGATCTGAGGCACTTCTGATACCAAGCACTGTTCAGAAATAATCTCCAAACCTTAAGGACTTGCCTCTTCATGAACCTATGCAGTTTTTCCTTGAATTATTGAGAATTTTTACAATCTGCCATAACCACTGACAACGAATTCCCAAAGTTTACCAGTCATTTTATGAAAAGTTATGTCCTTACTTTGCAAACGCCTGATTCGTACTAGTTTAACTTACCCTTAACATTTCTATCTGAAGAGAGAATAAGCCAGTGATCCTTAACTATCTCTGTGTCATTTACAGTTTTGGAAACATCTTTAATGTTTCCCCTCTATACCAAATAAGCCACCACAAGGCATATTTTTTGTGCCCTTCAAGGAACTCCGATGTTTATAAAATAGGTTTTTCCTTCTGCAAAAGGGATTTCTCTCCAAAACCTTTTGTTTTATTCAGATGCCCTTTTCATATTTTTCAGTATTTGTCAAGCTCAGATGTCAGTTCTACAGAAATGCTCATTCTGGGATCTCTCCTGAAGCCTTGTTGTCCCGAGCTAGCAAGGTAGTTGGCATTAAGTTTCCTGTCACTGTTCATAATTCATCAATCTCAGCCTTGAATTCCCTTTGACTGCCAGGGTGAAACCTTTCGGTCCTGCTGATTTCTTACTGCACCACAACCACCTCCATAGTCCATTTAAGTAAATCTTGCTGGTGAGCCCCTCAGAAAAAAGGGAATCAGTTGGTAACATACCTTGTTTACCACAGTAAATACAGAGGTAGCAAATTCTTCTGGCTTTCCCTTAAAACTTGATCCCTTGTTGACCTTAAAAATGTCTGGCAAACTTCCTGATATATTTAATAAAAAATTAACTACTACTTTCGAGCTTCTCTCCCCCACCCCGACTTTTTTGGTGGTTTGGCTTACTGCTGTTTTATATTTAATCTGCCAAAATCTAAGAATCTTCTCTTTCCTTTGGAAAAAAACTTCAGCTTTTCAAATTATAGCTGTGCCTTTTTTTTTATTACTTTGATTTTTCTTCTGTTTAGCCTCACCAATTTCTCCTTCTCTAGGGTTTCTGCTTGGTGATATGTATTGACCCTGTGGTTCTAAGCTGTTTTTTTTTATTTTTCTAACAGTCCTCAGGCTGCCTGGAAAGATTTAATTCTCTTAGTTGCCCCTTATAGTTTCTTTTTAACAAGATTCTTCGCCTTTATGTAGTTCCCTTTTTTGATGTTGATTACCATATAATTGCCCATACTTTGTTTGTTCCCTCTAGGTGCAAATGGCAAGTAAATACATTTTAAAGAATAAGCTGAGCAGAAATGGTGCTGAGAGGTCCCTCAGACTGTCTCTCCCAGCAAACCAACTAACTCCCTTTGGGGCATTCTAGAAACTGTGTGTATGAGGTAAGAAGACAGGGTAGGGATATTTGAGAGCAATACAAAGTAAAAAAAAAATCCCAAGCAAAAATCATCATTAAAAAGCAATAGCAAGTAGAAACACTGATGTGTTTCCCTCACACCATTCCCCACAGACACCCCCACACCCTGTCAGCTGGGACAGGTGGGTGCCCTGAGCAGCCACGGCTGGTTCTCCTGCTCCTACCACAGGGATACCACAGTCCACCCCACCAGCTCTTCTTAACCCTTGCTGAAATTGTTACAATTTCACCTTAAAAGTGACCAATCCTGCGTTTCTAAGCCAAAACAATGACAAAACACGTAGGTACAGACCATTCCCCATTCCCTGGAGTGGGGAGATAGAGGAACTGGGAATGGAGAAGGCAAGGTGAGCCTGGGAGAAAGGGGTGGGGTCGCAGGGAAGGTGTTTTCAGTTTTTGCTTCTTACCATCCAATTCCATTTTAACTGGACGTAAATTACATTTTCCCCACACAGAGGCTGTGCCTGTGACATTAGTTGGTAAGCGATCTCCTTATCTTCATCTCGTCCAGTTCCTGCTGAGGGGGGTTGTGTGAGAGTGGTTGGGTGGACGTGGTCAACCCACTACAGATGAGCATGTGGCAACTCCCCTCAAGCATGGAAGATGATGCACAGGAAAAAGATACAGGGTCCTGTACTAACTAATACACAAGGGTTTTTTTCCTGTTTTCCAGTGTATAAACACTAAACACTACCATCTTTTTTGTATCATTTTGATAATGAATGACTTGCGCTGTTCTTCCCTTATAGGAGACTGTTCCCTGAAACCTCTGCTGCATAATGCATAGAAACAGGTATGCATGGAGCTCAGCACACACAGCTGTGATGAAATTCTCTATTCAGTGCCCCACTAGCCAAAAAAAAACCCACTAGATTCACCCGTCTCCCAGTTAATCATTCCCTGACTGGGTTATCCATCATTCAGAGCCCTGACGTGGCTCAGCCCCTCACCTACTTATAGCAGGTTCTTAAATGAGGGACACACCAGGCAATCAGCTACAGGAGTTTCTTGGCTGCTCTCTGCTCCATGTGGTTCTGCATCCTGCCAGTCCACTGCTTTTGTTCTCCTGTGCAAGGCTACAAACCACAGACTCAGTCTTTCCTCAGGTCTGAAATAAATAAATAAGGCTTGGAAACAGCTTACTGTAGTGCTTTAAATAGTAAGTCTTGAATCTGGAAATCTCATTTTAACTAGCCAAACTCAGGTCTGAGAAATCCCTGAGATCTTCCTTGCAACAGAAGGTCAGACCACCTAAACCAAACAACGAACAATTTGTAATTCACACTAATAATAAAGTGTGTTAATTTAGTAATATTCTTAACTGTTTCCTGCTATGCCTGTCAGAACCTCAGTCCCACTTATCTTGTTACCTCCCTTTGTTTTGAGGTTATGCTCACCAAAAAGCAGTGTAAAGCTCCTTTAAAAGGTTGGTGTTTTACCCTGCTAGCTTACAGCATGTACATGTTTTCAGGGTGCTGTGTTGCTATAAATGTGGGGCAAAAATGCAGATATTTAATGAGCTGGTGCTCTCCATGACACTTATGTGTTCCAGGTAACATCTGCTGTACGTATTTTGGAATTCTGAAGCAGAGTATGTGCCATGAACATGATTTGCACTGAAGGAGTAATACTTACGTGTCTTTTTGTGTTCTACTGCTAATGGTTGATTCAAGACCTCTATAATTTTGTGTGTAAGTGTAGCTAGTCGCTTGTCTACAGAAACTGAAATATCTAAAAGACTGGGCATCATATTTTCTCCCGAAACTTTTTTTCTCACGTTTAACTTCCAGTCTAGTACTCAATTAGAAATACCTATGCTGTATTTCAATTTTATCTATTATTCTATTTCATGAGCCTTTTTATTTTAGAATGTGTTTCCACCTGAGAGCAAGGAAAAGAATTATTTCAAAAGGCATACACATGCAAAATGGATTTAATGAGAACTAAAAATGCTGCAAGTAGTTGTTTTTCACACTGTACTTTCTGCACTTTTATGGGTAAACACTGCAGAAAAGGGACACTTTCAAAAGAGGAAAAGCAATTATTGAATTGAGCCTATTAGGCAATGTGATTATTTTACAGAACACTAAAGGGGAAGTTCTTAAGCGCTCCAGGAGGCTTTATTGTAAAGTGTAATTTTCAGACAGGCACTAATGCTCCCACCTGTTTCTTTTTGAGTCACACTTTTTATAGCACCAATTTCCCTACTCCCTGCAAAATTCTGGGAAAAAAAAAAACAAAACTGTAGAAGGTCCCAGCTGTGAAAAGAAGATACAACCCCCCAGATAGACAGGATGTTTAATACAAACTGAAATTTAATCCATTAAATATACAAGCTGTATCTCAGCAAAAATGTTACCTGCTTCTTAATACATTATCTACCACATCATGGCATAACTTTACAGTGGAGGTTTAATTTAAATGAAGAATAGGTGTGGAAGGTTACAAGAATATTTACATTATCCTTTAAAATAATTGGCTTTTTCTTGCAAAGGCAAGCTACCTATCTGGACAGTTTCTCTAGGCAGATTTTTTTTCTACAATTTGATACTCTTCATAAGATTTTAGAACATTTTACTGAAAATAAGAACTCAGTAAACATAGCATATAACAGATGCATGCTAAATCAAGGCAGGAGATCTCATTAGCATGAACTCCTTCAAAATGAAAATAATTTAAAAACTGGTCAACTATCCAAAGAAAGTAATTGCAGCAACGATGGTGAGGTACTGGCAAATGTTGCCAAGTTTGACTTCAACAGAGATTGGGGTTGGCATCAGTGACTATTAGCTAGAGTTATTTTAAAACTAAGCTGGCCATAGAATTTGGATGCTGAAAAGGTGCACTGTTGTTAAGAGTTATGTATATTCCAATCTATAAAATTCCTGTCACTTGGTACATGATCAGTGTATGTTGCACACAACGTATTTTTACTTTGCCTTCTGGACTGAAAGAGCTTGAAACGTAGTGTTTGATACCAATAAAGCTTTCTTTACATATGCAGAGCTGCCTACGAGGGTGGAGAATGTAGGTGCTTAACCTACTAGTCTGGTTGATGATAAGACATTTCTATGTGATTGACAATAACCATGGGATACAGAGTGATTAACATCAGCCAGTATGGAGTATGTCTCATCAAAACAAATTAACAGTTGGTTAGTTTTGAGTTAAAAATTACCTACTCAAATAGAATAAGTTCTTTTTGGAGAAGTGGAAGCTCACACTTCTCCAAACAGTAAAAAAGTATACAGGGAGCCTAAAAAGGAAAAACATACAAACATGAAAAGGCACTGTTAAAAAAAAAAAAAAAAAAAAAAAGACAAAGAAGAAACATTTCAAGAAACTAGAACAAGGGTGAAAAGACAGACAGCACAGAGATACCTAATGCATTTGTAGGAGACAGGCTCTATCTAACTGCTGAACAAGACGAATTCAAAGCAAGACAATTCAGAATGGACAGAGAGCAAGACAAAAAACACGAACAGAGGAGCCTGAGCTGTCCTGAGAGCTGTTCTCCAGTGATAAGGAACACAGGGTTGGGAACTGTAAGGAGGGTTCCTTACCTTTGTCCAAGTCTATACCCGCAAATACAATACTTACTCCTATATATGCAGACATTTATTCAAATATATATTTACAGAATCTTGCCCAAAGCTGTGTGTGACATGTGCCCCTGGAAACTTAACTGTAAATTCAGTGTTTCAGAAAGCATAAAACAGATAAAGGAAGATACTTCAGTTAATGGTAGTTCTGGGATCAAGGCAAAGGACACAAGGGAGACCCCCAGTTTCTCAAATGCACAGCAGTTTTATTCAAAACCATCCACCTTCCTGCTAACACAAAGATTATCTAGATCTAAATATAAAACAGTGGAACTGCAGTACCTAACTTCTCTTAATTCTTTTTCACCTGCTTGATTTCAGTTGTAGGTGGTCCTTTCCAGAGAAACCTGGAAAAAGGCTCTTACAATTCAGGATTTCTGTGAGCATCTGAAGCTTAGGAGAGAAATACTTTGATACAGCATTCATATTTTGCTGGAGTAGTATTTCATCCTGGATATGGGCAAATTCATCCAATTTTCCAAATCATTAATATTTATTGACACTGCCTGAGCATCCAGCTTGGGCTGTGGATTCATTCTGCCCGGTGATTTATAAACACAGGAACATGCATGCTTTTCCAGAGTCATTATGATAATTCATATAGGCGGAGTCGACACTAGCATTCCTTTCTAGGCTGCTAGGTGCTCACGGCACAGTGCAGATAATATTCTGCAGTGAATTAAATTTATGTAGAAAATGAGACAATTTCCTCCAGAACCTCCATCTCACCTGCCAGAGAAGCTGGGAAGTGTGCTGTGTCAAGGTGGGACAGAAAAAATTGTACACAGACAAAAACTGGCCATCAGACTAATGATTTAAAATCTAAACCTGCCATTATGAGGCAATTTCGAGGCAGTTTCAAAGCAGTATTGGCAAACTACCTATACACCAAACTGTTAACAGCTGAATGTCAAGTGGGTTTCCACAATTTTCTCCCCCGGATTCTGATCTCGCTCTTGAGCATAGGTTTGTACACTTGCTAAGAAGTCACTGTTCTCATCAAACCAGTTGATGGTCTATCTTCTGAGTGTGATGCTGTGTCACTCCAAATACTCTTGGGAAAATGGGAACTGTGTTCAATGTTAGACACAAAATATACGTGATCTATTTGTCAGTTTTGAACTGGGGATTCTTTTCTGCTTCAGTTCCCAGCTGTAAATTTGAGGCAACCAAATAATCTAATCATCCACAGGCATTACAAAAATAAACATTTAAGTATTTGCTAAGTGCTCAGATACTATGGACAAGAAATGTGAACACCTGTGAGGGAAAGACACTATTCAGAAGGATTTCCACAGACTGGAGGAACAGGCCAACAGTTCCTTCATGTCAGGCAGGGAAATTCAGCAGGGACAGATGCAAAATCCAACACCTAAGCTGAGAAGAACCTGTGAGTCCAGGCTGACAGCAGGCTAAACTAGAGCCAGTTTGAGTCCATACTCCACTGCTTTCCAGTAACTGAATACTAGTTAACTTCCTTAAGTTTTCTCTGGTTCACCTGGAGCCCTGTCAGGTCCTTCTCAAATGAAACAGCCACTCTCTGGGTTCACTGACAGAACGGTGGTGAATATTTCTCTGTTGTCATTAGTAGTTTTTTCCAGCAGTCTTTGCAAAATGTTTCTCTCACTCAAGGGAGTCTTCTTTAAATAGAAACTAAAGAAGACAGAACATTCTGTGGAGATACCATACACATAATTTACAAAACCTTTATAGCACAAGCTTGGTTATTTGGTGCACCCTCATTATTAAAAGTGATCAATTTTTCTGATATTAAAATGTTTACTTGTCTATATTTTATACTACTGGGTACATATAATACTAGTGTTTATTACTGATTGTGCTTTTCTCTATAACTTTTTCATGACCTTATGAATCATGTTATTCTAATGAAGAATACCTATGTGAGTTTTCTGAAATAAAAATCTTCCCTATTTATTTCAAACAAGGCCAAATATTCACTTTACATTAGTCAACCAACTGCATTATGATTCCCCTGAGCTGCGTGGAATGGAAAGACATTTCTCTAAAGCACACAGGAGACAGCTAACTCTCTGTTTCCTGTGCCCTAATTATTCCATTGTACTTTGACTTCCTAACTGCTGAAATGACACTGACTTAAAAAACTCATATATTTCATGCATGCTTTGATGAGAGTACTGACTAAGAATATAAAATCCTGAACCTTTCTTTCACTATGGGACAGTTTTGAGTTTGCTTTTGGGACAGTTGTGGGTCAACTAGACTATAACAGTGTATAGAAGTTACAGTTTGCAGTAAGAAAACATTGGCTTTTAAAATACTTTGTAAGTGTAGATGGCTGTAAATGATCATTTTGTTCTTTTTATTTTTTACAGCTATCTGATGTTTTAAAATACTCAAAATATTGTCAGGCAATATGACTTTAGAAAAGTACTGGCATTGCATAAAAGGGATGTCTATGATTTCTGAGGTTTAATTACATTTCTTTCTTTGGAAAATAAACAAAGCCGAGGTAAATCTATATTATGCTAAAAAAAAGAATAAATTAAAAAGAGCCACTGACACCCTACGGACATATTAGCAAGTTCATTTACTAAAATGCTACAGACTGACAACTGTCCAGGGATCCAGCCACAAACACTG